>MCJB01020981.1:0-44077 GCA_002018475.1 Nicotiana obtusifolia
AAGAAGTGCAGATATGATTAGTGGCTCCCGAATCTACACACCATGACATGGTAGAAACAGCCGCTAAACAAGTTTCAACGACATTTAAAAATGAATTACCATGCTTATTCATCTTGGCCAGATAGGTGGGACATTGTTTCTTGTGGTGCCCAGGCTGCTTGCAGTGAAAACACTTGCCCTTAGGCTTGCTTACACCACCAGCAGCACCTACGGGTGCCACAACCTTGCGAGCCTTCTTCTTTTTCTGTCCGCCTTTCGGCTTAGAAACTGAACCTTTCTCAACAATCATTGTCACAGCTGGGGCTTGCTGCTTGATAATGGACTCTGCCGCCTGCAGCTCCTTCAACAATTTCGCAAGTGACAAATCCATTTTGTTCATATTGTAGTTCAAGCGAAATTGCTGAAAACTGTCAGGCAGAGTCTGTAGGACCATCTCAACTTGAGATTCCTTATCAATCACAGCTCCAAGCACCTCGAGTTCGTTCAGAAGACTCATCATGTCAAGTACATGCTTCCGAACCGAAGATCCTTCAGCCATCTTAGTGTTCAAAAGGGCTTTCATGGCTGTCTGCTTAGCCGCACGATTTTGCTCTCCGAACATCTCTTTTAGATTTTCAAGCATATCGTACGCAGACCCCATTGACTGATGCTGATGTTGCAAAACATTCGCCATAGAGGCAAGAATGTAACATCGCGCCATCTCATCAGCCTTAACCCATTTTTCATAGGCCTTAACCTGATCTTCCGGAGCATTATCCCCAGGTTTTTCTGGGCACTCATCAATCAGCACAAATTTATAACCTTCAGCGGTTAGAACAATATCCAAGTTTCGTTTCCAGTCTACATAATTCGGACCCTCTAACTTGTTTTGGTTCAGAATAACGGTAAGTGGGTTGAAGGAAGACATGATTAATCTGGGAGATATAAACATCAAATAGATTATTAGATATGTTGAACAAATAATAAAATTTAAACCACATCACACATAAAACCATGCTTACCGAATAGTTAGATTCGATAGGGAAACTTAACTATTCATGCAAAATATATGAGTCATGCCAGATATATTACCCCATAAAAATCAGAACCAACTCAGATGGAGAGTAAACTGATAATTTATATTAGGTAGATATCACATTAAATTATCCCTAGTTCCGTTGAACCAACGTGTAACTCAGATGGAGAGTCAAAACAAGTTATCAATTAATTAGGGATTACAGCACAGTAATTAACCACAATAAATCTATCCGATGGGGAGGAAGACCTATGTCAACACATAAATTTATTATATTACTGTTATTTATAATGGAGACCATAGAGATGAACCCTAACAATAACACCCGTTAGGGTAAGCTCCACGACGTGAACATTAATATATGACAGTACATCACATATTAATCAGGCTCCACACCTAACAGTTGTAGTTATCGAACTGATCCCTGAAGAATTTTCTGCAATGACTTCTTAGCTGAACTCACAAATTGCATGACTGCTCTCAGTGCTTCAGCGACTGTGCTAAAGCACTGGCTTCGTAACGTATTAAGTTCAGTGACATTGGCGTTAAGCCTATCCTTGATTTTCCTTTGGATATCTGTTGAAGTAATCTTCACTTGAATTATCATCAATTTACGAGCCAGAACTGGAATGCTAACCATAGGCTTGTTTTAATCTTGGATAGAAATTCATGCGTTTCTAAAAGGGTAGCCTCTACACTCTCGGATTCTTTAAAAGACTCCAAGTCAATGTTATTCCTAACACAGACATAATTAAGTCCCGTTGCAGTAACTTTGTCAAGTACTAGCTCATTTAGGAACTTATAAGGAGCATTATCAGCTTTGGTCACAACTACTAGAGTCCTTTCACATTTCTTGTCAACTTTCTTAGATATGTTCATTGATTCAAATGTCTTAGGCAATAAATCAGTACAGGCTGATAATACATTCAACATAATCCTCTCCTCGGGGGTTATATACTCCAAAATCATCTGGTGTATTCGCCAATATGTCTCTTTATTAGCTTGGTCTAAGGTAGGAATCCCTGGCAAATCCACAATTGTAAGATTAGGAAAACCAATCTTCTTCGGAATAAATGAGTAACGCCTAAGAACCTGTCCTTGGGAGGGGAACAACAGCCGGAAACGGTTGCTAATACCCCGTAGGCTGAGGAGCAAAAGGAGGAATCCGCCCGAGAAGGGGCTCTTCCACATCGGATATATTGTATAACCCCTTTAGAGTACTGATGGAACATGATAGAACATTCATATTGCCTTGCCCTCTGAAAAAATTAAACTTTACCAGCGTTTACCATGGGCACGATAACTGGTACACCAGAGGTGCGTCCTTCCCGGTCCTCTCGTACTAGGGAAAGGTCCTCTCAATGCTCTAACGCCCACCTAGCAATTCAACATAAAATTCAAAATATTTCATCGAATCATGGAATGAAGAGATTCTACTTGTCTCTGGAACTAAATTCTTGGAGAAAAAACAGTCAAATGGTTGTTGGACATTCCATTGTTGTGCCAGCAATTGCATTTGTCGCCCGATTAATATCTACGGCTACAGACCACTTATCATCATCGGTACTACTTCTCAGTGTCCTCGTCTTCCCATCAAACTCGAGGGAAAACTCAAGTTTAGGACTGTGGTGATTTTGAAGCTTAATAAGGACAGGAACTCGAGTGCAGAAGCGTCCTTTTAGCGGAATTTTGATTCCGATATGCAATAAGGCTAGATTTACCTGAACATCTGTCACCAACTAGAACAATTGTAGGCACTGGAGGGGGTTGGATACATGCATATTAAGGTTTCCTTGCAATGGAGGTTGTTCCTGCTATAATTTAAGGGCTCATCAGCAGAAATGTCTCGAGGAGTAGTTAAACGGGCAGAAGATAATGTTGCATCGCATTTAAGCGTTGTCGCAACTTATCCGCGCAGCAGGATTGTTTCATCGTTATATGATGACACAATGGGTGGCACATAATCATTTTCTGGCTGTGAATTGCTTTTATTTTCTCTAATGTCCATTGCTTGTTCTCTGTTCAACAGTAAGCATATGCATGAAATCAGTAGACACTAGTTGTGCGAGTGGAATGACCCAATTGGACCTAGTCAGCCCGAACCGTTTTGCGGTTCTCGAGGACCCTGAACAAGAAGAGGGGTAGTACAGATAATAGAATTTCGCCGGCGAGATGAGTCTGGGAAAGCCTGACGACGAAGGTGAAACCAACTTTATTATGATTAGCGAAGTCTTTTCCAACTCCGTCGAATGGTTTCACTCCCTCCTATGTTGTAAAGGGAAGTGCAGATCTTTATCTTTCTGCGACACTGGCGGAATCAGGAAATTTATACAAGGACATTCCAAAGAAAGATAGAATGTCACGTTTAGGATTTAAACCCGTGAATTAAGGCAATTTCTGAACACTCTTTGCCACTTTATTAGACTTTTTTCTTATATCAAAGGGATTCAACATTTTTATATTTAACTAAAAGAATTCGTTTTTATCCTATTATAATTATATAACAAATGAAGGTAATTCAATTGAACATTCTTTTCTCGATTTAGCTCCAACATTGACTGGTATAACCAGAAATTCTAACAAGGGAATTCTGAATCGAACCTATGAACAAGAGAAACTTTTGAATCTATCTTTCCTTATGCTAAGGACATTCAACAGTGCATATATACACTAAAATATTTATTTTTACCATATGTGCAATTTGTAACGTACCCATCTGGTCAACAAAGTGATAAATGGACCTTGAGCCTAACTCAACCCTAAAAGCTAGCTTATGCGATGAGTATTGCCCAAGACTATATAAGGAGACCAAAGATTTCAAATCCCACCGATATGGGACAACTCAACACACCCCCTCACGCCCAGGCCTGCACTCTGGAGCGTGAACAACACTGGAGCGTGGACAACATAAATGGGGGCCCAACATCGGTAACTATAATTGGGATGAGCCTAGTTCTGATACCATGATAAATGGACCTTGGGCCTAATTCAACCCCAAAAGCTAGCTTATGAGATGAGTATTGCCCAAGACCATATAAGGAGACCAAAGATTTCAAATTCCACCGACGTGAGACAACTCAACACAAAGAAGATGCAAGATTTGGGTAACTTTATTATATTCTAACATTAGAGAATCGGACTCCAAGCTAAGATATCTTGAAGTCTGAAATTACTTTTTGAAATTTTGTAAAGTAACAAGTTTTGCATAGACACATTTGATGTTCTTTTTAACCATTTTCATACCTTATATTTGATTACTTCTCAAGAAACAAAACAATCTTCATCTATAGTAAATATGATTAAATAACAAAGGGTTATAATAAAACCAAAGAAGCCGAATTTAATTAATGTTCTTTACCTCAAAACTTTAACGCGAATGTCTGAAAACACCACCTTTTTCAGATGTTTTCATCTTTATATGACGCATAAAAACTCTATAACTCCTCATGGTTTTGATTTACTAATTTTTTTCGTTTTTTCCTTTTCTTGTAGTCTTGTTTGATCTATTCAAGCGATAAGGTTGTTATTGTTGAGTTGTCCCACATCGGTGGGTTTTGAGGTCTTTGGTCTACTTATATGGTCTTGGGCAATCCTCATCTCATAAGCTAGCTTTTGGGATTGAGTTGGACCCAAGTCCATTTATCATGGTATCAAAGCCAGGCCCATCCCAATTATTGTTACCGATGTTGGGGCCCCATTTATATTGTCCACGCTCCAGAGTGCAGGCCTGGGCGTGATGGGGTGTGTTGGACGTGAGGGGTGGATAATCCTCAAGTTACCTTTTGAAATTGAGTTAGGCTCAAAATCCATTTAACAGTTATTTTAGATTTATCTTTACATACACATAAGTTTTATTCAGTCGTTATTATCTGTTGTAACAAGTATTTTGTAACAAAAGGTGTCATTATTATATTTTTGTTTATTATCTATATATACTTGGAGCAACTAGATTTACCCCATTTTGCCTTATTATCAAGATTATAAAAGCCACTTTTTTTTTTTTTTGGAATTATCAATAAATATTTTTGGGCAAATATTTTTATACGGCAGTCAGTGGATATAAGTTTAACACATTAATTTACAAGTCTAAATCATTTTTATTTACTTTCTTAAACAAATCATTTATCTTAGTAACCTTGACACCATCTTCTTATATAAAAAAGGTTTATCTAATACGATAATGTGAAAATATATTATTAATAAATGACAATAAGACTCAAACTCAAAACGTAGTCAATATAAATATTACTATGTACTATGTTACGTGTATCAGACGTGTCATCTAAGGGGTCGTTTGGTAGGCTGTACTAAGTAAAATAATTCCTGTATAAAAATTTAATCCGTCCAATACTATGTTTAGTTGCTCAATTCAATTTATGCATACCTAATACATGGATTACTTATATCTCATAGGAGGGCTTAGCTAATACCAAGGAAACCAAGGGATTACTAATCCCTGCATTAACTATAACTGGATAAGACTCTAAAATTACTAAACCGCCCCTCAAACCCTTTTAATTTTTAATATTCAAGGGTATAATTGTAAAGAAGATTTTGTACAGTTTTAAACCAAACAAAAGCTTAGAGTTATACATTGCATAGCTAATTTTTAATATAATGAACCAAACACTTGATAAAAAATAATCTCAGCACTACAATCCCTGCATTACTTGTGTTCGTACCAAACGACCCCTGAATATCTGCCTCAAGAGATGAAGTTTATATGTTTTTTGGAAGAAAAAAGTGAATATTCTGAAGGCAACAGTAGTAGCTTAATTTTTAAAACATTTGCCGTCTTATTCCTTAAAAAATGTAATAACAAAGTTCTCAGTAGTCAGCCTTCCTTATTATTGTAAAAGAGAGGATTTTAATAAAAAAGAAAATGTTTGACTTTGGAATAGAAAAAAACCCAATGATTTACTAGGAGAAGCTTTAAGAATATATTATATGTTTCGAAATTGATTTTCCAAAAGAAAGAATTTTAATAAAAGGGAAATGTTTGACTTTTGGAACAAACAAACCCTAAGATTTTCTAAGATATTAGAGGACATGTTTTCTGAATTGATTTTGCTAGTGACGACTTGGAAAAGATTTTAAAATCATTTTCCTTACTTGCATAAAGTCAGAGATCAAAAGTGAAAGGTTGATACAGGTTGATCATTCAATAGTTTTAATCACATTTAGAACTACATTTTATAGTTATATTCCTTACAAGTATACATGTTCATGACTACCGAATCATTAGATGTTTTTAAATTCACAGGAATCTAATATTACACATTTGAAAACTAATTCGATTAACAGGAGCTTATAATTTGTTATTTTGTGTTCGTCAAAAGCTAAACACACTCAACCCCAAAAGCTAGCTTATGAAATGAGGATTGCTCAAGACCATATAAGGAGACCAAAGACCTCAAATCCCACCGACGTGGGACAACTCAACAGGTATAACATAAAATGGTTTTCATAAGATATACCAATTCAAAAAGGTTTAATTGGAAAAAAACTATTTTGCAAATCATTTTGGGTCGTTTGGTTCGATATTTAGGTAACTTATACTAGTAGAACAACTTGGAGATAACGGAACGCAGATGAAGTTTTAGTAATAATTTTGAACATTAAAACTAGTTCTATATCCTAATAGAAACAAATAACTTAAACCAACAATTAAGATCATGTTATAACAAACTAACTTGCCTCCATTATTGACACAAGTCAGTTTCTCCAATTTAGTATAAAACTATATTTCTTTAGATATATTTTTTTTCATCAGTTAAGACAAAAAAATAACAATTCAAGGAAAAAAATCTTTGCAAGAAACATTTTACACGATACGTATTTAAAAGGAAAAAAAAAGAGAAAGAAAAAAGAAAGGTATGTAAGGAATCGTGTGAATACAAACACAAATTGCTTAAACATATGAAAATGATTTATTCATTACTAACTCAATAACCAAAATGGCAGCTAACAAAACCAACATAAAACTAATACTTAAGCTATTACCAAGAAGCCTAAACCAAAACGTAGTTTGCACCTAATACACGTGATTTATTACAAAAATCAAAAACTAATCAAAAATGTTATCAGATACCAAGTTGCAGCTCCAAGTACAATAACAAGGGTAGTCCGGTGAACAAGGCATCTCACATTCATTTAGGGTCCAGGGAAGAGCCGCACCCTAAGAGGTGAGGTAAACAGCCTATTCTAATGCAAGTATTAGTGGCTGCTTCCACGACTCGAACTCGTTACCTATAGATCACACGGAAACAATTTTATTGTTGTTCCAAGGCTCCCTTCACAACTCCAAGTACAATAGAGTAACAATTAAAAAAAATGATAATCAGATGTGATATCTGTGACTAAAACTATAGACTGCTTAACAAACAATTTGCTACTAACAAATCATGTTGCTCTCTACCAAATTTGATGTCTTTGTCCTCCAATAAAGCTTTTAAATTGATATAAAATAACCTTTCTCTCTAACAAGAATTCAGTCAAACCGTCATGGATAGATAGTGTGCTGCACTCTCTTTGCCTTAGTTCACACTCTCGTATCATTCGAACGGGGAAGATATCACAAAAATCCTTTCCTAATCAAAGCAGTTGGAGAAAATATCAAACTGGTCAACATCAAAACAACCATAACATAAGTTGTTACTTAAATTACAATGAAAGCAACAGAGTAATCTTTCCGTTTTCTTAATTTTGGGAGAAGGGTGAGGTAATAGTAGTTGGGAGAGGGTAAGAGACACTCACCAGATAGAGTTAGTCTATTCATCCTCTGATTCTAGTTGCCCTCCAAATTTCCTCAATGCAAGAGAATATATTGCTTTTCGTTGCACCGACTTCCCATTTGCTACCAACTTGACGGCCTGTGATCAAATGATATCTAATAGGTCGTGAAGTTCAAGCTTCAAATGATACATAGACAAGTGTTGCAATGAAAAAAACGAACTCCAACTTCTGCGGTGGATGTCAATTTGTTGCTAAACATTATGAGTTCCGGTATCATTGTCAAGTATATATTTATATCATTCTAGTTATATCTACCTAATGATATTTAGTTCTCCTCCTTTCTGCTACAGGGAAGAGCCCCGCAAAAAGGCAACATAATTGTGCACGGTCATGCGTGACTGAGCAGCAAAATCACTAATATTGGCTATATAGATTTAAATCATCAGGAAATTGAGAGAAAACAGAAAGTAATTACGATAGTTCGTTGATCATGAAGCCAAAAATTACAAGTGTAAACAGAAGTATGAGGTTGAAGTTTGAAACAGATTAGCCATATCTGTAATAGCTACAGTTCCAGATAAACTTGAAAGGTGTTTTAGTTAAATCATTTAAACTATGAAAATGAGTCAAAAATATTACAACAAATTGATGTGACACAGCTTCCGAATCCTTAAGCAAGTGAATTTGCAGAAATGGCTCTTCATGGACTTAACCACCAAATTTTGATGGCAAAATGTAATTAAAGTGAACACAAAAAGAATGGAAGGTAGGTGGAGAATTATTTATTAAACAAGACCATAGAATGCTAAAATTTAGTAAAGAAAATAGAAACACGCAAAGTAGAATAAAGATCATGCTTAGAAAACAAAAAATAAGTCTACCAATATTAGGTTACCCACGAGAATTCCATTACATCTCCAGAAAGTTATTTCCATGCTGAAAACATCTTTTCAGTAATATCCAAGGCGTCTCCTCAATAGATTTTAATTCAATACAAAATCATAGGGTACTGAAATTTCATTTAGAGTTAAAAATAAAATAGGAACAAGGCAAGGTAGAAAGAAAAGCCATGCTTACAGAACAAAATAAGTCTACCAAATATCTCCAGCAAAGTTATTTCTAAAGTGTTAGTGTTACTAAAGTAAACACATGAGAATTCCATTAACATCTCAAAAAAAGTTATTTCCATGCTGAAAACGTCTTTTCAGTAATATGCGAGGTGCCTCCTCAATAGATTTTAAATTCATTACTCCAAATACAAAGTAATGAGTAGTCCGCGATTGTAGGTTTTCTGTTCTCAGATATAATAAAAGAGTGGAACCTCGATCTACTATAATCCTTCACAACCTACCTAGACGAAGAGAGCCAGCAAAAACACTGGCAAAACTTTAGCAGAAATAAGATTGGCCAAATAAATTTAAGAAAGTTGATCAAAATTATTATGATATTAACTCCTTACTTCTCTTTATGAGATTTTCACGATAAGTGTGGTTGTAATCATAAATCTCTGTTAAACTACTATGTAAACACATCAGGAAAATTTCAACTTCTCTGCCCAGAATCTGCATTTCGGGAAAAGATTAATTACCATTGAAAGAGAATGTCCCTCCGAAATCAGCTCTCTCAACTCATTCTCCAGCTGGGACTCTGATGGACGACTCTCATCTATGCTGATCGATTTGCCTTCAATCAAGAAAGTAATTTCCCCCTTCGGTTGGCGTGCCAAGAATGCCTCTTTGGCTTCGCCGATGGTGCCACGCCAAAACTAATCAATTAAAAAAAAAAAAAAAAAAAGTAACATTTTGGACTAACATAATAAACGATCACAAGTGATCACCATGATAACTGTGATATTAGAAAAGGGCAATTGGAAGGAAAAAAATATGAACAAAGAAGGTTATTGAATCAAGAAGCTCATTTTTTAGGTTCCACCTAAATAATGAGAAGGTTTTTTATCTATTTGTCCGGAGACATGCACCTTTAGCAGATGGTGTTAGCACAAACAACGTACACTTATGAAAACATCATAGCTTAAATGACCACTACCCTTCATAGAAAAGGTAAATTAAGACGGAATTCCTCAATGTTCCTAAACACAACACTGTTTTCTTCCCCTTGTGCTTTTGCAATGAGTCACTTCTTGTTAATTGAGCAGCTCAAAAAGATTTATAAAATCACAAACTAGGTTGCAGCGTCAGAAAGAAAGAATTCAAGGTACTTGAGGAGATACTTCGCTGATTTGAACATCAGTATTACTTCCAGTTTAGGAAGAAATCGGGTATACATGATTCATAAAATCTCAAATACTTATTATTAAAAAAAAAAATACAATCGTTTCTATGAATTTGTGCAATGCCTAAATTGACTGCTAGACTGGTTCAGCGAGACCATCAATGTTTGATATCTATAATGAGATTAGTCTCTTTTTTGAGGAGAGTAGTCCAACCTCATTTCTGTATCTTCCAAATTATGTTTCCACTGTCAGTAGCTCTTATATAATTCAAATCAATCTTATAAATAATACAAGCCAGTACTGATATACAACAAGAGAGTACACCAAGAACAAGAAAGCTAAACCTATTCACTTATTATTAACTATTTTATAGTGTTGAAACATACAATATAAAGAAAGAAAAATCAGCCTGCTCTTCTTCCAAAAGAACAAAGATTAACCCCTACCCCTCTTCGAAATATCCTTAAGCTCCCTTACCCCTTTTCCAGTTTAGACAGTTACTTAAGCACTAGCATTTAAATCTAACAAGCATGATAATGAAAAAATGAGAACTTTCAGGGGATAGTAAGTTTAATTCATATACAATTACCTCCTCATGAACTTTGGTCATCTCCCGCGCCATAACACACTCCCTACATGGAAGCATAAAATATAAAATAGTAGCATGTAAAAGTAAAAAAACTGTAAAATTGGAACTTCAAATTCTCCTTCCCTCATTCTCTTTTTATTTTTTTGTGAGAAGGGGAAAAGGGAGAGCTAGATGGAGAATGTTTACACCTACTTCCCACCCCATGCTGAGGTTCCTCCACCAACTTAAGGTAGCAATTTTTAGCAAAGAAAATATTACGGCTAGAATAAATTTCTGAAATAGCAAAGAGGAACAAAAAGATTGCAACCCCTGATTCCCATGTCATGCAGCTAACCAGGATATGATGAGGATATTAAAATGTAAGCGTCAGTTCCTATTTGTTAAAAAGATTGTCAGGAACACCCTTGGATTCGTGCATACCATAGTTGATTATGAAAACATGAACCATAGATATTTACCTACTCTCACCAAATATAGCAGCAGCCTCTTCAAGAAATTGAGAAAGCCTGTGAGGTGGAATGAAGAAAATCTGTGTGGCTGATTCATTTGCTGAAAGTATCAGCCTCTCTTTCCTCGAAGAATTATGCTTTGGAAGAAAACCAACTGCATAATGAGAAAATTTGTGAATCAGTTTTACCAGTATTTCACTAAATATTCTTGAAATTTCTAGTAACTAAAACACACTGTATCAGAGAATTACCAAATGTGAACTCATTAGTAGGTAAGCCAGAGGCTGAAAGAGCAGTTACCACAGCAGAAGGCCCAGGAATCGGAACAACAAGTACATTTTTATCCACGCATAGCTTAACCTACATTTAAAAGATACGTCATGTGCATATGTATCAAATAGACAAGATGTGGACATGAAGCCTGAAAACCTCATTGCTGCTCTTTCCTCAAATATATAGAGAATGTTCAAGACAAACTACTTGACAACGGTATGTCACAATATTGGGTCCAATGGTACACAAACAACTACTATATTTCCCCTACGAAATAGCCTATAGAAACGGATATTCAGTACAAGCTGAAGAAAGGAACGAAAAATCCACAAGATTACTGACAAGGATATACTTGCTCACCAGTTCCATTCCAGGGTCACTGATGCCTGGTGTGCCAGCGTCGCTGATCAGGGCGACAATTTCACCATCTTGTAGTTTCCTCAGCACCATTTGTGCTCTTTGAGATTCATTGAACTTGTGATAACTAAGCTGAAACCTAAAGCTTATTGTTCGAGACAAACGATCATTCTAATTGAAGCACCATGATAACCCAAAAGTGACTTACAAGAGGAGTTTTAATGTTGTAATAGTGTAGCAATTTTCCCGAATGCCTTGTATCTTCAGAAAGAATCACATCTGCCGATTTCAAGACTCGCAAAGCCCTGAAAGCATCAGGGTTCACCGACAAGGCAGAGAATATAGAAAAACAAACAATCTTGACATCAGTGTTCAAGATTAGAGCTTCAAAACACCAACAACTAATTCATTCTTAAGCAGAAGCATTATCAATATTAAATCAAATTGTTCAACTATAATATCCATGATAAAAAAGGGCAGCCTGGGGCACTAAGCTCCCGTTATGCGCGGGAACCGGGAAAGGGCTGGACTACAAGGTTCTATTGTACGTCGCCGGTAGCCTTACCCTGCATTTCTGCAAGAAGCTGTTTTCACGGCTCGAATTCTTGAAGCCGTGACTTCCCGATCACATGGCAACAACTTTACCCATCCGTTACCCCAAGACTCCCCTTCGTAATATCCATGATACTTGTATGTAAAACATAAAGAGAACCTCTAATGTCGGAGAACTCATATTAGAATGAAACTAGGTCCAATTGAACAAAACCTGAGGATTCATATAGTTAGTTGATGTACAACATCCATGAAACTTTACAGGTGGAATGCTATTCATCTGCTTTGTAACGTTTGGTTTGAACTTAGTGTGTGTGTGTGTGTGTGTGCAGCTATAATGCATAGGGCACGTCAAAGGCCAATACAAAAGAGGAGTTAAGTATGCAAGTGAGTTTATTACCTGAGAGTAATATCTTCAAGATTGCCAATTGGGGTTCCAACTAGATATAAACCTGGTTTCAAAGGGCCCTAAAAACAAAAGGGAAATGTAATTAATTCACACTGGCACCACCCCTAAAATATCTAGAAAAAAAAAAAAAAGATTCTTTTTTTTTATGAAATAAAGAAGCAAAATTTAGCAACTTTACTTGCTTAGAATTTGATAGGTGATGCTGCAGCTCATCAGGGGCATCAGTAGTGGAGCTTCCTGCACTGTTAGTTGAGTAGAATGAAGTGGTGAGAATTGTGGGGACGATGGATATGGTGGTACAAAGAAGTGAAGGTGGGAAGTGGGGTCGCAACAATGGAGGACGACATCTCCTAAACTGCCGGTGAACTGGGCTGAAGACGGCGGAGGAAGAGGCGGAGGATAAAATAGACATGGGATTATAACGCCGTACCAGCATTCTTGATTCTGCTGTTTAACAATTCAGAGCCCTTTTGCAGCGCCACGCCTCAATTACTGACTTAAAAGTGTTTTAGTTTGTGATAAATCGCGATGAAATGTTAAAGCTTTGAAGGCTCTTTAGTGAATTGTCACAGCTTATTTGCCTTCATTTTTAGACAAAATTATCAGTTTTTACTCAGTATCCTAACTCTAGATAAGAATTTGATTCATAATTTAACTCATAGTAATATGTCTATTTTTACTCATCTGTTCAATGAAATGCGGGGAAAAAAGGAATTATTCTCGTGAAATTTATAACTATGTATGTGAAGAATTGGCATAATGTAAATTAGAAATAGATAATTCTTATGCTGTATAAACTAAAACTATTACTAGTAAAAAACAGAAATGTTTCCAACAATTTGGAACATTAACTCTCAGATGTGCCTTTAATTAGGAAGGTAACACAGTATTATACCGTGAGGACTAATTCGAAAAGTAAGTTTAAACAAAATTAGTTTTCATAGTTGGATATTTTTCTTTTTTAGGGAGCGGGAGAACGGATTCCTAGGACGAGGTAATGGTCCTTCACGGCCATTCACAATGTTATAATTAATAAAATCATTTTTAAATTCCTTATGTGTGAAAGTAAATCTCCACGTATTAAAAAATAAGATAGGGTCATAAAATTTAAAAAAAAATTGTGAAGATTATCAAGACGACATATATATCATAAAATTCATAGTTTTAATCTAAGCAATCTCTTGTGTTTAGGTTTTTGTATGATTTTGTTCTTATACTGAACATACAGAGTTTCAAATTTGAAGTTTTAAGCTTTTGGTTCAACACCTAAAGATGATGAATATTGGCTGCAGAGAATTAAGTACTGGAAAGTCATATAACACTTACAGTAAAACTCTTAACCCCAACTTATAATCAAGCAAACAAAGTTAGATTACATGGTACATCACATAAGATGGATGAAAGGGTCAGCAGTTTACGGCCACACCCATTATAACATAAAACATAATATTCCAACCTATGCTTCTGTCTCACATTTTAGCAGAAGCACTAATACTGCTATACAAGTAGGCTGCTTTACAGCAGCTTTCAAATATTGCTTAGCACAATCAATGTAAGCTGGCAAATTCAGAATTGTCAGTTTTTTTGGTTCTAGTACTTGTTTTTATAAAACCAATTTCTCTTGCTTTTCGGAAAAGAAGAGAAGAACTTTTCAGTTGGCATGAGAGTTGGAGTTGCTTGTGTTGCACTCATATGTAGCTTGTGTAACTACACCTTATCGTCGTGGAACCACCATCTCGTCTCCTTGGGAGACCTGCCATTTTTGCAGTTCTTCACGTAGCGATCGTTGTCCGCAGGACGTTGCTGTTCAAACAAGCAAGGTAAATTTGACCCCTCTACTCAAAAGGCTAAAAGTTCAAGAACAAACAAAGAGATGACAAAAGTAAAATTCAATTGAAGTTTAAATGCTAACAGACCTTCTCAGTTGAGCTAGACAACATTGAGAGAATGCTGATGCAGATGGAACTAACAGTCATCGCGGGGGACCACGAATCATAAAGGATGTCTGCAAACATAAACAGTACATGCTGAATCGCAAGTGGTAAGATTTTTTTTTCTTCTTTTGTGGTGAGCAAAAGATCCAAAATCATCTGCTGCTACATAACAGAGGTCATACAAAGTAATGTGTCACCATATAATGCATGAGACTATTAGTCGAAGGAGGAGGTAGCTGTGCTACAAATTATGCCATTCTCCCGCTAGTAGAATTGACTGTTCTAAAATCAATTTTCCGGGGATTGATCAACTCTTGTTAGTAGCAAATATATTCCTTCGAGAAATAAACTGTGTACATTTAGAAACTAGATGACAACTGCTACTAACTACTAAAAACTTTTAAAGCATACATCTGTTTGAATTTTTGAAACAGTAGGTCAATCAAACAAAATCAGAGAGCTAGTAATTTTCATCTGGTGCAAGGAGATACCACAATATTCTTGGCCAATATGTTGATGAAATTTCACCTATGTTCTCTAGTTCAGATATTTTCAAATGTGTTTAGTGTTCTCTTGATCATCTCTTTTTTTCTTTTTTCTTTCTCAATTAGCAAATAAGACGAAAAGCTAACTGAAAAGAAGATCAAAACATGGTTCAGTAGCTGTCCAGGAAGTAAATTTGTGTTTATATGAGAAGTCTCAGGTTAAACTTGTAGGCTGTGGTTTCAAAACCAAAGGGCTTAACCCAATATATATGCCTGATGATTAAACATATATACAACAAGACTTGACAATTTCCAGTATTTCAAACATGTGATCAAAACAATGGTACACATTCTCATTGCAGGTGCTATGTTCCCTAGTCTTTGCAAAATCAATACTCTGCAGCACCCGACACCTTTTCCAAACGGAGCACAATACAGAGGTGACAGACTCTACCAATTTACCTTGCAGTATTGGAATAAGAGTAAACCAGCAATACTAGTGACCCTTAACTAGACTACTCCTAGCCCCTAATAGTGACCACAACAGACACAGACCCCCTCAAAAATAAAGAAACAAAGTGGACAAAAGGAAGAAAAATATTAACAATGAAAGAGAACATATAGTTTGTCATGGATGCACAAGCACACAATAAAACAGTTTCTAATCTTAACCTAAATGATGCCAATAGACAAGGATGATAGACATGGAACAGGGAATACAAGCATCCCATCAGCTCCTAAGCACACTAAAACAGGAGGGTTATTGGTACAACTAATGAACCCTACAATTACCTTTTTAATCTTGTAAAGAAAATTTTACCTAAAAATGATCTTGATATGTAGTTTAAGAGGATTTTTCCATGGAAAGAGAATATAACAGGAAAACAAGAAAAAGAGAATACCAGTCTTAGAATAATCAGAGTCGAAACTATAATGTAATACGTAATATGTAATAATGGACAGAACTCACTAGCCTACTATGCTAAGATGCGGCAGTAGTTTAGTTTTGGCCTATTTGCTTTATGTTCAAAATTACCAAGTTCATCTTAAGAAGGCTAATATCAAACTACCAGGCAAGTTATTTCGACCAGTCTTTTTTTTATGAATCAATGGCATCTTCAGTACTCTGACAATGTTTTAGAGATTAAGTTAGAAGAGGCTGCTAAATAATATAAAATCAAGGTGAAGAGCACTAAAGTGATCGAGTGGTATTATCTGAATTCATTTGTTTGCTTTCACTAGTAGATTTGACCAAGAGATTCACTTTTAAGCTTCAAAGTGCCCAATGAAAATAGATTTTTAAACAATAATAGACTCCGTTGGTGTTCATTTACATGATTTCAACAGACACATACAAACGAAAGAATGAACAACTAGTCCAAGGAGCTACATAAAAAATGCCACAATGTCTAGGGTAGATTTGTGTTGTGTAGCAACACAAGAGAAAAGAGAACCATAATCAAGGATGCAACAGCTGCAACAACAAGACAGTTGGCACAATTGCAATCCAATTGTCGTACAAATTCATGATACCATAGGAAAATGCCCATTCTGACAAAATAGGGGGAAATGCTTCTCAATCATCTCATGTTGTGCAATTATAGGCTATATGTTGTTTTATCCTATGTGTACTGCTCGATTTCAAGTGTTGCGTTGATTACTTATCACTTTTGCATATAGGAAGCCAATTAAGACCAAGTGAGCAAATAAATGCTTGGCATAGGATGGTAAAACAAACCTAAACAGATATGCCCATTGCTATAAATATGAGGATGTAATGGTGCTGGAGGGATAAAAACAACCTGCCAAGTATAAAAATAAAATGCTATAGTAAAAATTAAATATAATATAGAAAGAGGAAACTAATAGGAATATCAAATAAGCAACAGAATGCTTTGCATTTCGAGACATATGATGTTAGATATTAGATCCAAGTTGAAGTATTTAAAGCAGTTGAACCCAAGCTGATAAATAAGAAAGTTAACACATGTATAATATAATGTACTTCCATTAGTTAATAGTAAATTAATTGAGAAAATTCTGAAGGACTTTACTTTATAAATCCATGTACATTCACCATAAGCGTAGGCATTTCTTACTAGTAATTCTTTGTAAACAAGGGAACCCGCAGCCGCTATCCTTCGGATGCGCACAAGGTAAGCCCACAAACCACATAGGATGGTAAACCGCACTAGGCAACCTCGTGCGACGGGCTCGACCGAGGAGGTATGCAAATGGGTTTCAAACCCTAGACCTCCCATTTGGGAAATCCCTTGCTCAACTAACTCGGCCACCCTGAAGGGTTAACATTTCTTACTAGTACTAACTGATCATTGCCTACTGCTTAAGTCTTCACTTAAACAAATTTTTTGTCCTTAAGGACTTCACAATTTCTTGTCTTACTGATCATTTCAATCCATAAACTGATACAAAACAGAGCAGGAGAAAGTTTTATTCAAAATAACAAAAATTAAACAAAATATAAAAAAGGAGAGAAACTCACTTGTGGGGCTTCCATAGGGTAATGCTCAGGAAAATCAACCTGAAGCTGATACATCTCATTTGCATACAAAGTCCCTGCTGCCCCGTTGACTTCAATTATCCATCTACCACCCCCAACAAAAAACATAAAATTGCAAACATTCACGAAAAATACCAATAAATATTAAATCTTTTTCTAATTCCACCCCTAATACATTGAAACTAAATAAATTTATATTGTAAAGGAAAAAAAAGATAAATAGCTCTTTACCTTTGAAGATTATCAGTAACTTTGTGTTTAAACCCAGCAGGAGGATTAACTTGCCATTCCACTAGCTCTTTTTGCAACCGATTGCAAGCGATCTTGCTCAAAGCCTACTACATTCCAACTCAATCAACAACCCCATTTGCCAAAAAAACCAACCAAAAAATAAAAAATAAAAAATAATAATAATAATAATAATAATAATAATAATAATAAAATTTTGTTCATATAAGCCACAAATATTCAACAATATTTTACATATAGACCCAAAAAACAAACCTTGCGAGAAGAAGCAGAAGGGTTAGTCATTGCTTTGACGAAGTGGGGTGGTGAGTTCTTACAGGAAGAGAAAAAGATAGTGCGAGAAAACAACTGTCTACGTAGAGTGGACGTCGGTGTTTATCTTTATTAATTTATTGGGGGGTATAAAATGTAATGTGATGAGAAATTTGCGGGCTGTTTTATAATTTGATAAGGGAATTGGATAATGTGGTAAATTCATAAAGAAGTAGATTTTGTTCAGAAACTGATCAATTGGGACAGCGGTTTCTGATGAGATGGATTATCACGTGCGGTTTCAAAGTGGATGTTGATACGTGGCGTATGTTCTAGGCTGTTCACGTGACATATAGTCTGTACAAGGTAAAATATACTATGCTACATGAACGTCCAAAAGAGGGACACGTGTAATCTAAGATGGGGATAAACAAAATCAAAGACAACGGTCTCGTCTGTCACCAAAAAGAATAACGCTCATAAAGATGCAATAAATATTCTTCGCCCAGTAGCATTAATGAAGAATATTCCACAGCATTAAATACGTTACTCGTTACAAGTAGAGCCGTCAAAATGGGCTTGGCCCGTGAGGCTAGCCCAACCCAGCCTGCTGCTTGGTAGGGTTGGGCTAGAATTTTTTTAGCCCATTTAAAACTGAGGCTCATAAGCGCAGCCCAAGACAGCCCGCTGACCCTTGAGGCTTGACCGAGGCTGGGCCTAGGCCGGCTCGTGGGTAAAAAATTAATTAAATTTAAATTAATTAACTATTAAATATTTAATATTTAAAAAAACTAAAAACTAAAAAAATCATTAACTATAATCCTCATTCCCCAACCCTAACTTACCCTTACATATCAACTAGAATTTTGATTTTTAACATGCATGTAATATGACAAAATTAGTTTTTCTTTTGCTTAAATAATAACGAACTCGAAAAGTTTTAGGTGGCCAATAATAATTTTTTTTCGAGAGAAAATATTACTTCAAGTGGCCTGATCAGTTTGAACTATTTTAATATATTATTAATATTTAAACTGCTCTTCAGTATAGAAAAAGAACAATTTTAAATACAAAAAAAAATGATCACTAGCAAATTTCAGGAATTTTAAAATTTTTATGGACTATAATGATGAAATCAGCAAATGATGTTAATCCTAAATTAAAAAACCTCAGCATATAAACTTATTGAAGCAATCCTTAAATATGAGGAAAATAAAAAAAAAGTACTAAGAAAATATTCGTGTAACTTTAGAAAAGAAGAGCTAAAGATGAGAATTTGCATTTCAATTACGAGATTCCTCGTCAAATATCAAGCTTTTTGTACCCTCTAAGCAAACAAAAGTTGTTTACATGATTAATTGACTGGGTCGGGTTGGCCATTTTAAGGCCCATTCATATGCGGGCCGGCCCATTTTGGCAGCTCTAGTTACAAAGAATTTGACATTTATGCTCACGGTTACATCTTCATCAATGGCCCTCATAATTGACATTAAAGAATGGCACGATCCTAGGTACTCCTTTCCTAGATGTAGTTATAAATAGTGAACCCTGTTATCATTGTAGGGATATGAATTTTCTGGCAAACTA
Organism: Nicotiana obtusifolia; assembly: GCA_002018475.1. NCBI lineage: Eukaryota > Viridiplantae > Streptophyta > Magnoliopsida > Solanales > Solanaceae > Nicotiana > Nicotiana obtusifolia. The sequence continues at coordinate 19,641 of MCJB01020981.1, forward strand.
ATACTACAATCTACTCAAAGCTCTAACCAATTTTACCTTCTTATTTTCTGTTCATGTTCTTATTACTATTGCGCCCGGAGGCTTCACTACCAGAGTCTTTATTTTTGTCATTTCGTCTTCCTATCAAGGTATTATATATTTCTTCAATCATCTTGTTATTTCAGGATCGAATTAATTTACTTGTCTAGAAACTATGTATAAATTCAACTGTTCCGTTTTATGAGTAAACAATTGAGCGCCCACCGTGGGGCCTAGACAACCGTGCAATTAAGTTGATCCTTGCCTTTTTTACTAACGTTTTTTGATTATTTGTCTTAGAAGAAATCATAAGAAATGGCAAATAACGGTGTTAACAACATGCACAATCCCGAGGTTTGAGGGGATCAACCTCATTTCGAGGACTCAATCAGTGACACTCACAACGAGGGGAATGACGCCACGCCGGTGCATAATAGGCAATATTCTCGACATTCTCGGGAGACAACTCTCGATGATGCTGAGGAGGAATATGTCATTGACGCGGTAAGGATCTTACAAGAACAACAGGAGATCATTCTAGGCCACCTAACGCGACAGGATAAAGTTATGACAGAGTTGAAATAGGCGCGGTCGGGGGCTTCGAATAATGCCAATAGACGAGGTTCGGTTCGTCCCGGCACTCCCGCAAATCAAAAAACGCCGAGGGTCGACAACAACATGCCGAGGGGAGAAGTTGGCTCCTATGGGGCTAGGGGAGCGGATCCGGCCCACTAACGAAAATGATCCCTTCAAGAATGAACTCTTACGGTGTATGAGGGAAGTGAACGCCATCATGGACCAAATCCCGAGCGCACTGCTGGTGCTAAAAGGTCCGAACTCAAAGAAGTATACTCAATTGCCATACAAGCCAAGTGCGGTACCAGAATTAATCCCGAAAGCGGTTTAAAATGCCTAATGTGCCAAAGTATGATGGAATTACAGACCCTCAGGAGCATAGTACCACCTATACAATGACGGTTAAGGGAAATGATTTAGCTCCTCATGAAATTGAATCTGTTTTGCTAAAGAAATTTGGAGAGACTCTCACGAGGGGAGTCTTGACGTTGTATTCACTGTTATCCTAGCATTCCATAGACTCCTTCGAAATGCTCGCAGACTCTTTATCAAGGCTCATGCCGGGGTCAGAAAAGTACAGGCCCGAAAGGCCGACATATTCAGGATTGCGCAAGGAGAGTCCGAGTTGCTATGAGAGTTCGTTACCCGAATCCTAAAGGAGAGAATGTTGCTCCAAGCTAAATTGGATGAATGGGAGGCTGAAGCATTCACTAAGGGACTAAATCTGAGAAGTTCAGACGCTTCCCGAAAATTAAAGGAAAGCCTGCTTGAGTTTCAAGCAACGACTTAGGCGGATGTCCACAACCGGTACAAATCAAAGATAAGGATCGAAGATGATCGGGTTGGCTATCCATCATCGATAAAAGGACGAGAAAAGAACAGAGAAAAATCAAAAGACGATTTCGTCACGGACAGACGGTCTTCGAGGGACCGATTTTTATCCTATGAACGGACCGAAGGCCGCGACAGAGGCTTTCGGTCAGTGGACAGGTTCGCCATCGATAGAAGGACTGATCGCGGTCGGAACAATAGATCATTGCAGGATAAAGAAGCGTCAGGGGGCGCGGGATCCTTCCTACCCTAAGCTGTCAGAATACAATTTCAACGTCAGTGTAGTGGAGTTGGTGTCAGCCATGAGAAACATCAAAGAAGCACGACTCCCGAAACTAATGAGATCTAATACCGGACAGGGGACTGCCGACACCTGGGGGAAGAAGTGGCAACACTGTTGAAGGATGGTCATCTTAGGGAATTCTTGAGTTACCGAGCTAAGAACAATTATGGTCGTAACCGAGACAACGCGGAATCTTTGAAAGCGGGAGAAGATCCCCCAGCCAAAAATAACATGATCTTCTGGGGGAACGAGATCAACGGGTCACCTTTTCGGTAGCTAAAAAGTCAAAAGTATCAACAACCCATAGTAAAAGGCTCCGGGAAGTCGTCGAAGACGATATCACTTTCACGGAGGAGGACGCAGATGGATTGTTGTTGCCGTATAACGACGCACTGATAATTTCTTTAAATGTGCTAGATTTATAGATTAAATATGTTCTAGTGGATCCAGGAAGTTTGGCCAATATCATACAATATAGAGTATTGGAGCAAGCTAAACTCATTGGAAGCATCATTCCGGCCACAAAACTCCTCGCCAGGTTCAACCTCGCGAGCGTGACAATCTGATGAGAGATTTTTTTACCCACAAACTCCGAAGGAGTAATGAAAACAACTCTTTTCAAAGTGGTAGGTGGTGATATGGGATATAACATTATTCTGTGAAAGTTGTGGTTGCACGAAATGAAAGTTGTACCATCAACATATCATCAATTGCTAAAGTTTCCAATGCCTGAAGGAGTTAAACATATAAGAGGTGACCAACTGACAGCAAGGGAGATGAACACAATTTCAATCTCCAGTAGTAAAGGAAAGGAACACGCGGCATATCAATTACAGGAACCGGCGCCCGCTCTCGAGCTAGATAAAGTTAGCCCGGGGGCAGAAACATCATAATTTTATTCGGTGCCGAGATATTTTCAGGGTCTAGAAGAGAAGGATGCAACAAAATCCATAGTGGAAAAGCTTGAGCAAGTTGCGTTGTTAGAACAATTCTTAGAAAGAAAATTCCACTTGGGACAAGACTGTATCCCGAGCTCAGGTCTGGCTTTATTAAATTTCATAAATCTAATGCCGATGGTTTTGCATAGTCACATGTGGATACAACAGGTATCTCGACGGAGGTAGCTGTGCACAAGTTAAGTTTGGATCATAACGTACCTCCGGTAAGACAAAATAAATGCCTATTGCTGAAGCCAGGAATAAATTCGTCAAGGAAGAGGTAACTCACTTACTTAATATCGGATCGATCTGAGAGGTGAAGTATCCTGACTGGCTAGCTAATGTAGTAGTAGTTCTACGAAGAACAATAAATTTTGCATGTGTGTAGATTATAAAGATTTGAATAAGGCGTGCCCGAAAGACTCGTTCCCACTGCCAAACATCGATCAAATGATTAATGCTACGGCCAGTCACGAGTTAATGAGTTTCCTCGATGCTTATTCCGGGTAAAATCAAATTAAGATGAACCCGGAGGATCAGGAAAAGACTTTATTTACAACGACAGTACATATTGCTATAATGTGATGCCCTTCGGGTTGAAAAATACCGGACCTACTTATCAACGACTTGTGAATAAGATATTTGAAAAACAAATAGGAAAAACTATGGAAGTTTATATAGACGATATACTCGTTAAGTCTTTAAATGCAGGTGAGCACCTTAAACATCTGCAAGAAACTTTTGACATCCTAAGGAAGCATAATATGAAACTTAACCCGAGAAATGCGCGGTCAGGGTCAGCTATGGTAAGTTTCTTGGATTTCTAGTATCACAAAGGGGAATTGAGGTAAACCTAGATAAGATCAAGGCCATCGAATACATCCCGGACCAACTGTCAAGCGTGAAGGAAGTCTAAAGGCTCCCGAGGAGATTGACAGCTTTGAGCAGGTTCATTCCCCGGTCATCAAAAAAATGTCAACGTTTCTTCGCACTGATCAAAAAGAAAAACAATTTCGAATTGACCCTGGAGTGCCAGCAAGCTTTGAGGGATTTGAAAAAGTACTTGTCAAGCCCTCCGTTGCTTTCGAAACCAAAAGAAGGTGAAACATTGTTAGTCTACCTTGCGGTCTCAAAAGTCGCAGTAAGTTCAATTTTAGTATGTGAAGACGAAGGTACGCAATCTCCCATTTATTACGTTAGTAAATATTTAATGGGAGCAGAAACTCGCTACTCCCATTTGGAGAAACTGGCCTTAGGTCTCGTAGTCTTCGCTCGATAGCTGAGGCATGTCACTCGATAGCCGTGGTGACCACTTTCCCTTTGAGGAACATCCTTCACAAACCTGAGCTCTCGGGTAGATTGGCTAAATGGGCCGTCGAAATGAGGAGTTCGATATAGAATATAAACCAAGGACAACAATTAAGTCATAAGTCTTGGCTGACTTTGTGATCGATTTCAGTCCGGGATTACTTCCTCTGGAAACCAAAGAGACAGTAACGGTGTCAAAATCGACATCGGGTGTTTGGTCCTTATTTAGGGACGGATCTTCTAACGTAAAAGGGCCCGGGCTTGGTATAGTATTAATCACGCCTTCGGGGAAAACCCTAAGGCTAGCTGTTAGAACGGTTCCTTTAACTAACAATGAAGCAGATTATGAGGCTTTGATTCCAGGGCTCGAACCGGCGCCGGGGACTTGATTATGAGGTCATCAAAGTCAAATACGACTCACAATTGGTGATAAATCAAGTCTACGGGATATTCGAAACCAAAGAGGAGTGCATGCAACAATATGGGTAAAGGTCCAGGCTATGTTAGCGCGATTTCAGGAGTGGTCGATTACTCATATCCCGAGGGAAGATAACGCAGAAGTGGACGCATCGGCTAACCTTGGATCATCGATAGAAATAAAGGGATCGGAGACCGGGACGGTAGTACAACTGATAAACTCGATCCTGGATACAGATAGCTACTATGAGGTAAATGCGACTAATTTGGTCTGGGACTGGAGGAATGAAATCATCGATTATCTCGAGCAAGGGAAGTTTCCCGAAGACTCCAAAGCATCCCAAGCGTTGTGCGCCAAAGCAACCGATATAGCTTTAAGAGAGGACAACTGTATAGAAAATCTTTCCAAGGCCCGCTGGCCTGATGCTTGGGGGCATACGAAGCTAACTATGTTATGCGAGAAGTCCACGAAGGGCATATGCGGCAATCATTCAGGTGTAGACTCCTTAGTGCGGAAATTGGTAAGGGCAGGATATTATTGGCCCTGCATGGAACAAGATACCAAAGACTTCGTATGAGAGTGTGATAAGTGCCAACCCTACGCACCGCTGGTACATCAGTCGGCAGAACCGTTGCATTCGGTTCTGTCCCGTAGCCGTTCATGAAATGGGAGATGGACATCGTCGGGCCATTGTTGTCAGCCCTTAAAATGGTAAGATTTCTTTTTATTTTGACTGACTATTTTTCTAAGTGGGTGGAAACAGGTCCTTATCAAATATCGGCGAGCGCGAAGTGGTGGATTTCTTGTGGGAAAATATAATTTGCAGGTTCGGAATACTAAAAGAGATAATATTTGATAATGGGCCACAATTTATCAGTGCAAAAATCACAAAGTTCCTTGAAGATTTAAAAATAAATAGGATCACATCTTTACCCTACATACAAGCACAAATGGTCAAATAGAGTCAACGAATAAAGTGATTATACAAAACCTCAAGAAAAGGTTGGAAGCAACTAAAGGTAATTGGCCCGAGGAATTACCCGGAGTTTTATGGGCATACCAAACAACGATCAAATCGAGCACAAGAGAAACTCCCTTTTCCCTTGAGTGCGGGAAGTAGGAGAAGCCACCTTGAGATATTTCCAAGCAGATGAAGAATCAAACAATGAAGCAATGTTAGTCAACTTGGAGCTACTCGATGAGCGCAGGGACTTTGCGCATGTAAGAATGACAGCCCAAAAGTAGAGAATGGAGCGGTATTATAATCGAAGATCCAACCTCCGTTATTTCAAAGTAAGAGACTTGGTCCTAAAGAAAGTAACTCAAAGCACCGAGGAGCTCAACACAAGGAAGCTAGGTCCAACATGGGAAGGCCCCTACCGGGTTTCAACTGTCACCGGGAAAGGTTCATATCAATTCGAAAACCAAGATGGAGAAAACTTTCCCAGAAACTAGAACGTGGCACACCTCAAAAAATATTACTGCTGATGAACATCACCTGAACTGAAAGTATGTGCTGCACTCTTTTTCCCTTCGTCTAGTTTTTGTCCCAGTTGTGTTTTTCTGGCAAGGTTTTTAATGAGGCAACAACAGAAAGCATACTACGAAGAAAGCTCCAACTGAAGCAATAAGACCTTTAAAATAAAGGCACACGAGCAAAGATCCATTATGTGACGGTTAGATAATCTTTTGCTCTATGGCAAAATTCCAATCGAGAAGCTAAGTTTGCTATCGAGCAAAGGTTACCTGATTGTTCACAAGTATAAACCACTAGAGGTTTGTTAGATAGTCCTTCGCTCGATAGCATGAATTCCTGAGGGGAAGTAAAGTGTGTTACCCAGTTAAGGATTATCTAGCGATTCATTAGTGGGATCCTCGAAGGTACAAAGCTTTCATTATTCCACTTCGGTTTTTTTTGCATTTGAAAGTTAGCCACAAGTAATGGCAATTTCTTGTACAAGTTAGCCACAAGTAATGGCAATTTCTTCTTTCAGCATAGCAAATGCTTATGTACTTTTTGATAATAGAAGGAATAAAATGAATTCCTTTTGTTTTTATCTTGTTTCTTATCTGAATGATGAATTAACTTTGTCATTTGAAAGTTAAACAAGTACTTCAAATGTTAGTGTCGTAATGAACAGGAGACGTCCTCTTCAAGAGCACCGTAAACATAAGAGGGCCCTCTCTTGTAAAAACTCTCACGTTAAAAGGTTAATTTCGGAAGAACGCATGTTCGGAATCAAAATGCTTTCAGGAAAAGTACACCCAAGGCTTCACATAATAAGATGCAAACAGTAAAACTTGTCTCTTAAGCAAAAAGAAGAGAATGCAAAGATTAAAACTTGCATAAATGTTCAAACGAAGGAAAGACTCAAGCAATACTTGAGCAAAAAGATGTTTTTATTTGCAATAACATGCCAAAATGGCACAGATACAAGAATTGGAAAAAGAGAAGAAAAGTTAAACTCCAGTATCTCCGAAACCCAGAGAAAGAGAATTGTCCACGCCCCCAGGGAAAGTGGATAGATTCGCCAATGGCTCAACATTTTGGCCTTTGCCAGTTCGGCTTCAACATCTTCGTCTTCCGCTTTCTTTTCAGTTCCCGGAGTTTCAGAACCGGAACCGGAAGTAGCAGGCTCTACCGGGAGACCATTTTTAGCAGCCAACTCAAGCTCACGAGCCTTAGCAATTTCAGTATCAAAGTCAATAATACTAGTTTTGGCCTCTTCCAAGGTTTTTCTCCTCATGTTGTACATAGCATAAGTTTTCTCAACGACGAAGGAAGTCACTCGGCATTTAAGTTCTTCTTTGAGTTGGGTTACCTCGGCAAAAAGGCTTTCCCCGATGGATCTAACGGATTTGAGGCTAACATCAAGGTCACGGAAAGTTGAACTAAAGAGCCTATTATGCTTGATGGTTTTCCTATACTTCTCCTCCAGGTAGGTATATTTCGCCCCCGCAGCAGCAAGTTCTTCAGTTTTGGAGTTCAAGGCTGTCTCTAAGTTAGTCAATCTTTCAGCTGAAGCAGCCTCACAATCGGATGCAGCAAGAACGACGTTATGAACTTCAATCCATTTGGCATTAGCCTCTTCAAATTGAACCCTCAAACGGGCAGTCTCTTGGCTAAGGGTCTCCACTCTTGCTCACTTTGCTGCAAACGAGCCTCCAATACAACGGCCTCAGTGGCTTTAGCTTCCAGTTCTGAGAGGCAAGCGACACTTTTCTCCCGCTCTGCCAAAAGCTGATCTCGTGCGGAGGTAATTTCTTCCTTCATACGAATCAACCCTTGAAGGCCCTCGGAAGCAAGAAAGTTGGTCTACAAAGCAAGAAAGGCAAAACTCAAGATATGTTCATGCAGAAATAGAAGAAATAACAAATGAAGAAAGGAATGTACCGCCACGACATTGTGCATGGTGTTGTTCAACAAACACTCTCCCGAGAGTACCTGAATCTTTTCCCAATCTTTATTGAAGCTAAAGGTTTCAGGTAGTTAGCAAGCTCCACCGGCCGGGATAGCAAGTTGTATCCGGTAGAGATGAAAGAGTAGCATTCCTCCTCTTTTGTGGATCTTCATAAGGGGCAGAATAATTTTGCCCCAAATTTCCATGAACTGGGGACTGGGGAAAAGGAACACCTTCTGTGTGTTCAGGTGCGACCGGTGGAGATGATGTAGTAGTTGTTGGTGGAAGAGTGAATGAAGGTAGAAATGATGTAGCAGTTGCTGGTGTTGGAGAAGATAGAGATGAAACTGACGAGTTGAATAGTGAGAAGCAGCCGCAGCTATCACAGTACTGGTTGTTAGTTGCTCATCAGCCGAAGACGGAAGGGACCCGGTACTCAGCCCCAAAATACCGGGCGTGGTGAATGGGACACAGAAGCGGGAGTTAGCATTTCCCACCATATCATATTCCCCCCAGAGCACCAAGACATCGTCCTCGGGTGGTGTAACCAACTCGACGTGAGCATTTTGTTGTGTTGATGAGAATTGTCGCCTTCTATGTAAAGAAGCTCCCCCATCACTAGCTTCTCCATCATCGTCGATCATCATAGTGTCTATGATCGGCCCGGGAGGAGGGCTAGTCACCACAACTACCGGAGATGACTCGGGAGCAACAATCTTCGCCCTCTTATTCTTTTCCCCGACCATGGAGGAGCGTCTTCTTTTTGGTTGTTTTTCCTCCTGCCAGAGACTCCTGTCACGATCCAAAATCCAACTAGCCGTGATGGCACATAAGCCAACCCATTAGGTAAGCCAATTTACAAATATCTGATTCAGTTAATATTTAACTAACTCTAATACACTCCCCAAGGACTGGTAGTACAGATCACGAGCATCTAAGATTTAGTATTTACCAAGCTGGAATGAAATAAAATACTACATCTGTTTGAAATATACATGAACAGATCAAAAATCTTAAAGCTACCATGAACAAGAGGCAGCATTGACTGGAACACAGGTACATTTTCAGATCCAGCTCCCATCGTATGCAGCTACATTAGCATCCAACATCTGCACGCAAGGTGCAGAAGTGTAGTATAAGCACAACCGACCCCATATACTCAATAAGTAACAAACCTAACCTTAGGTTGAAAGTAGTGACGAGCTGAGACAAGGGTCAGAGTCCAACTCCAATAACGAGCAACAGTTCATAACAATATAATAAAGTTGGTACAAGAAATAACTCAATAATAAAATGCTCAGCTCGTATACAATTCCGGAAAATAAACATTTTCTTTTCAAGTATAACAGTAAAACTCAATTTTTTTGCTGCAAATCATCCAAAATATGAGTAAGCCTAAAATTTGTGATTTTTCTCAAAAATTTTAATGACTAAATCTCATTATCAGATGGCATGAGGAAAAATACTTCTCTATACCTACATATCAAGTATGCATGTCTAATGCAATGTAATACGGTGATGAACTCATGTACTCACACTCTCAGAGTACTCAATCACTCAGTAATGTATATTGCCAATCCAACCCAGGGAAGATCCATCCCAAATATATACATAATAACTAACATTCAGTCACTCAATACTGTACCTGCCAATCTAGCCCAGGAAACTCCATCCCAAATATAAATGTATAGGGCGACTTCATGCCCGGGGAACTCCATCCCAAATATAATATATAGGACAACTCCATGCCCAGGGAACTCCATCCCAAAAGTGAATATATATGGCAACTCCATGCCCAAAGAACTCCATCTCAAATATAATATCCACTGCGCTCATTGTGCGGGGTGCAGACTCTGCCGGGGCTCCTTCAACCCAAGAGCTATAATAATAAGCCATTTAGGCCTGTTGCGGCATGCAGCCCGATCCCGTAATAATAAAGCCTATAAGGCCTGCTGCGATGTGTAGCCCTGATCCATAAATTTTATATATATATATATATATATATATATATATATGATGGTAGGCTATAATCCCGTATTTTAGTCGTTTATTGCATTCTAATTCACTGCACTTTACTTATGTTGAGCTTTAATTAGTAGTATTTTGTACTTATCATGTGTTTTATGCCGTGTAGGAGTGATACCGTGTTATTTAGATTTTACGGAGCTAATTCGAGCTATTTAGAGCTTTGAAGTATGGATAAAGGCCCAAGGGATTAAGTCGGGATTGCGTTCGGGGTCGAAAATTGAGTATGCATAGAAACTGATTGAAATTATGGTGCAAGATAAGGTGACTAATGAGGTGCTAGTGGAAAAATGCATAATGCAAGGATTAAAGCTAACGTTAGAAGACAAACACAAATAATTGGGAAAGGAAAGAGATAATGGAAAGATAGGCAAAAAGCATTAAAGTGAGCATTCTTAGGGGACAAAGCATTAAAGAGTCACATCTAATTAGCATGTCTGCATACGTGAGGGACAAAGGTTTTTAGCCAACATTGTGCAAATTGAAAGTTGCTGGAAAATTCTGCTAACGCGACGCATGTAGCGTCGTTCAGTGCGACACGATAGTGCAAATTTTGCCCAGAAATTGATTTGCAAATCGTACCGGAATTGCCCACAAGCACGCTGCATGTCGCGAAAAATGTTAAAGTATCTTTACATTTCCACTAAAAAGGTATTTTCGTTCGGGGATTATTTGGGGGTCTCTTAAATACACGGAAAAAAATTATTTTCTAGACTTTTGACAGATTTTTGATTTAAGGAGGCTAAGGAGGAGTTGTAAGAATACAAGCAAAAGGATTTCATCATTCCTTCCTCACTCAAGATCCGGATTTGGATTGAATTTATGTTTTTCTATACTTTAGTTACATTTGTGAAGAACTTCTCCACGTCTATGGAGTAGATCCTTTTGGGTTTTGATGGATTTGGTGTATTGATGATTTTTTGTGGATTATAACTCTATTTTTATGTATTTGGATCATTTTGAAATATTTAATTATTGCATCTATATTCACTTGTTCTTGTAATCGAATGAGGCAAAACTTGTGATATCTATATTCACTTGTTCTAACTTAATTGTTAGTTGAGTTCATAGATTTTTCTAAGTAATTAAAAGAGGCTAGTTGAATAAAAGATTAAACCTAGTTAGGAGAATAACTGAAAGAGGTTTTCCTAAAAACCGATCCACTACGAATTCTTACATTTCACAGTACTTAAATTGGTTCATATTGAGAGGTTGAGACTTAATCGAGAGAGGAGTTTCTAGTATACAATTGTACTAATAATTATGTGAATTTGAGAGACTCACTTAAACATTAGAAGTGAATTATCTAGAGTTAAATCCCAGACAATTATCTTGCACTTATCCTATCAAAACCCCATTTTCTCCCATTGATTTCTTCCTTTGCTTAGGCCTTTCTTCGATTGTCATTAGTCAATTAGCTCTAGACTCTTAATTAATTTTAGTATTAACCATATAAATCTTAACTGTTGATCCCCCTGGATAGAAATATAGCTACAAACTACGAGAATACTATTTAAATCCAATCCTTGTGGACACGATATTATACTAAACTATCTTTTATTAGCGAGCACAATTTAAGTGTGTGTTTGCACTCGTCAATATACATATATATATATATAGCCAATATGGCTTGTTGCGGCGTGCAACTCAATCCCATAAATATCCTCACAACTGGATGAACATGACTGAGTATGAAATTTATATTTTAAAATAATTAATTCAACAGTAATCTAACCCCTGTGGGTCCCAAAATATTGGCACGTAGCCTAAACATGATCTTTAATAAGAGTCTCGGTTCAATTTCTCTAATGCATGAAAGTACATGGATAATGCCAAAATTATTTATCTAAAAAATTCCATGTAATCAATTACGCCATAATTTCTACAGTGCACGCTACACGCCCGTCACCTAGCATGTGTGTCGCCTCCAAGCAAATCACATAACACGTATATTCAGGATTCATACCTTTAGCTCCAAATTTAGAAATGTTACTCACCTCGAAAAAGCCGAATCTGATGCCAAGCAAGCTATACAATACTCCAGAAATTCCATTTCGCACGTATTGACCTCTAAATGCCTTCTTATCTCCTTAATTCCAAGCTAAATGATCCGAAACTAGTCAAACAATGTGCAAATTAATCAAAATTTACCCAAACGCTTACAATTTAACAATTTGTAAAAATTTCCAACTCTGCTCGAAAAGTCAACCAAAAGTCAATGGTGGGGACCATGTATCAGAATTCGTCAGAATCCGTCAAAAATTACAAAATCCGAACCCCCATTCAACCACGAGTCCAACCATACCAAAATTACTCAAATTTGACCACAACTCGGCCTTCAAATCCTCAATTAAAGTCTATGAAATTTTCTATCATTTTCAATCCAAAACACTAGTTTGTTGATAACAACAATAATGGATTCTTTTAATTTAACCAAAACTGAGTTAGAACCACTTACCCTAATCCATATGGTGAAAATCGCCTCAAAAATCACTTCAATCCGAGCTCCATAGCTCCAAATATGTTATAATGGCCGAAACCCCCGAAATATAACTTCTGCCATGGTATTTATCCTTTGTGATCACGGAAAATGCTTTGCTATTGCGAAGCACAATTTTTCTCAACTCCAAATTCCCCTTCGCGATCGCGGAAAACCAATCCCGATTGCGAAGAACAAGCTGCCCAACTCTTCCAGATAGCATCTAGTATAATGGTCATAACTCTTTGTACAAATTTTCAAATAACAAATGGTTTGACTTTGTGAAAATTAGACACCAAGGGATACAACTTTCGTTTTTTGGATCATCTCAAAATTCCTTATAGATTGCAAGATATAAGCTTCCAAAGTCAGCCCTGTATAGCAGAAATTTCCTTCTATGCGATCGCATAAAGGCCTACGCGATCGTGATTCACAAAGCTCCAAACTGCAGTTTGCTGTTCGCGAACGCTGCCAAATGTTCGCGATCGCGATGCATATCTCTGTAGCCAGAAATCAGCGATTGAAAATGGCCTAGAACTAGTCCGAAACTATGACGACCCGGCCAGTCGTCTCATGAGTTACGGCTCCGTTTTCCCCATTTCTGTCTCATTATGCCTTGTTGTCCATGTAGTAGGTGATCGAGTGGAGTAGTTTGCGTTCGGAATGAATTTGGTAATAAATGAGACACTTAGTCTCTTTTAAGAAGGTTTAGGTTGTAAAAGTCAACCGGATGTTGACTATTGAGTTAGAGGGCTCGGATGTGAGTTCCGATAATTCGGTTAGTTTTGGGAGATGATTTATGACTTAGGAGTGTGATCGAAATTGGTTTTGGAGGTCCCGCGTGGAATCAGGCTTGAATTGGTGAAGTTAGAATTTTGGCGATTTTCGGTTGATAGGCGAGATTTTGATCCGAGGGTCGGAATGGAATTCCGAAAGTTGTTGTAGCTTCAATATATGATTTAGGACTTGTATGCAAAATTTCAGGTCATTCAGACGTGGTTTGGTTGGGTTTAGATCAAAAGAGTGATTTAGAAGATTTTGAAATCCTTAGGCTTGAATCCGACGCAAATTTGGTGTTGAGAGGTTGTTTTGAGCGTTCCGAAGGTTGGAACAAGTTTGAATAATGTTATGGAATATGTTGGCATGTTTGGTTGAGGTTCCAGTGGCCTCGGGAGAGTTTTGAGTGGTTAAACGGACTAATTCATCGTTGGAAAAGAAATTGCAGAAAAACCAAGTGTCGAGAATGCGGTCGCATTTGTCAAATGCGAACCGCATATCTCTCAAAGAGGTCGCAAACTCCAACAGAGTTCTGGGCAAGATTTGTGCCAAGAATGCGGTCAAAAATGCGGTCGCATTTCTGAAATGCGGACCGCATATCTGACACATTGAGACCGCACACCTGGACAATGTTCAGGGCAAAAATTTAACGTCAAGAATGCGGTAGAGAATGCGATCACATTTTTTGAAATGCGAACCGCTGACCAAGCTTCACATTGAATTTGCGATGATGACTAGGGTACAATTTGCGATGGCTAGGTCAAATATGCGGACCGCATATCTGTTATGCGACAGATATGCGATCGCATTTTTGGCCTGACAGGGGCATTTTTGTCTCGATTTTTGACCCCTTTATAAATAGAAATCAGTAGCCATTTACATGCAAAAACCCATTTTCGTTACCCACGAAGAGGAATACCTCCAAACACCATAAAATTACAGCAAATCAACCTCAAAACTATATCCAAAAGAGATTTTCTTGGACAAATTCTTAAAAGAAGGATTTTGGCCATCTTGAATATCATTGGAGCTATAGAACTTGGATTGCAACTAATCTTGAAGGGATTTTTGAAAGATTTTCAAGGGAAACATCGGGGTAAGTGTTTGTTCTAACCTTAGCTTGAGGGATTAGAAATCCTATTTGTTAAATTGCTCCTTGTTGAGAATAACGTATAGGTATGGTGATGAGTATCTATACGTTGGGGTCAAGCATGACCGTGGGTCGTATATGGATACTTGTTGTGTGATTATTGTTTCAAATTTTTAAATATTATCCTTGATATTGTTATGATATAAGTGAGAGCGGGTGGCACGCCTTCCACAAGATATTGTGAAATGACGGCGGGTGGTACGCCTACCACAAGGTCTTCTTCATTTTTGTTGTTCCTTTTGGTGATGGTTTTAGCCTTCTTCTATTTGGTCTAAAGTCGATGGTTAAACAAACTAGTGAACAAGGATTGTTAGGAATCAAAGGGGTCCAGTGTCGCATTAGTAGAGTCGTGTCTAGATCTAATAAAATGATAATTGGGTTGGGAGGTTAATTGTATAACTTTGACCGTAATTGAGTACTGACATTGATTGAGCTAAATAGAAGTCGAGTTTGGTTTGGTTATAGCTGGATCCCCTGGCCAGGATGATTATTTTGATGTTATTTGTTCCTTCGCTGGGAAGTTATTATGTTGCTTTGTTCCCTTGCCGGGAATTCTTGTGATTGATGTGATGATGTAAGTGGGAGCGGGTGGCACGCCTGCCACAGGATATAATGTAAGTGGGAGCGGGTGGTACGCATACCACAGGATATATATTGTAAGTGGGAGCGGGTGGCACGCCTACCACGAGATATTATGTAAGTGGGAGCGGGTGGTACGCCTACCACAAGATGTGATGTAAGTGGGAGCAGGTGGCACTCCTGCCACGGGATATAATGTAAGTAGGAACGGGTTGCACTCCTGCAACAAGAGGTTACTGAAGGTGAAGGTGGTTTGTATTTCATTTTATTTGTGTTAAAGGTTGAATTGCAGTCTTTCTTTCTTATTCATTGATGATTCGTTTCGCTTTATTTATCTGCTATTCCGATGTACGTTTTCCCCTTCCCCCGTTTAAATTGATTATGTATTTCTATTTTCCGCTGTAGATGCGTATATGTTTATAACTGCACAGGTCTATCTGGAGTCTGGTCCTAGCCTCGTCACTACCTCGCCGGGGTTAGGCCAGGCACTTACCAGCACATGGGGTCGGTTGTGCTGATACTACACTCTGCACTCTTTTGTGCAGATCCCAGAGTCGCAGGCTTCGAACAGTAGGAAGCTTCCGGCCTTTGATTTTTAGGCGACCCAAGGTAGTTTTACAAACGTCCGCGGATCTTGGAGTCTCTTGTCCATTTCTTGTACTTGTTTCTTCTATGTAGTTCAGAAACAATATTTTGTTTTCTTTCTTCAGAACCTTGTTTGTAGTACTCTTAAAAGGTCTGTGAAACTGTGACACCAGATCTTGGGTAGTCTGTTGAGGATATTTTGTCGGCGATATTTTTGTAAAGTATGAAACTTGCATCCATTTTGTTTGTTGAATTACTGTTCTTTAGTTGATGTTTTTGTGCTGCAACGAATTCGTAAATAGAAAAGTGGTAAATAATCCGGTGGATTGGCTTGTCTAGCTTTCACTAGTAGGCGACATCACGACTTCCAAGGGTGGAAAATCCGGGTCGTGGCAGGTTGATATCAAAGCTCTAGGTTACATGGGTCTCACAGTACACAGACAAGCTCGGTAGAGTCTGAAGGATCAGTACGGAGATGTTTGTATTTATCCCCTAGAGGCTACAGATTTAGGAAAAACTTCACATTTGTTCTTTTATGTCGTGCGGTTTTGTTTCTCAATGCTAATTGAATTTTTACTCTTGTCTTTCGAGATGGCGAGAACACGCGTTTCCTCATCTACCGCTCAGCAGTCCGAGCCCTCAGAAAGAGGAAGAGCCCCGTCGATTTAGTTGGCGTAGGAGTGGATTAATTGATGGAGATCAAGATTTTAGTGAAAGAGGTGTTATAATGGAACCCCAGTTGAGGAGTGGATTAATGGAAAGAGAAGAAGGTTTTCGTGATAGAGGTGATATAATGAAGCCTGAATCTAGGAGTGGGTTAATGGAGAAGGATGAAGAATTTAGTGATAGAGTTAACAAAATGCATCCTCAGTGAAGTCTCTTGATTATCGACACGTGCATGAGAAGAAGCCTTGACAACGTTATCAGGCTTCTTTGAGTAGTAGGAATGAGACAAGGAGAAGATATGATGAGTTCTTTGATGATGAGGACAGATATGAAGCTAGAGGCGCTGGTGTAAATTATAATTATGAATATGATAGGACTAGAAGTGTTCAAGGCCGTAATGAGAATCAAGGGAGAGTTTTGGGTAGTATGCATCATCATGGGTCGGACAGACAAAAACTGTTGGATTTGGAAGGTGAGTCGAGCCGAGGAGGTCATACTTTGCCATTTGACTCTCAATCTACCTCAAAATATGTGGAGACAGCAAGGAGGCCTTTATCAGTCCATGTGCAACCCCAAAAGATTAGGCTTAGAGATGAGGTTTTTCATTACCCTGATCCTTTCCTTCTCGATAAATTGTCGGCAATTGAAATAATTGAAAGAGAGGAAAGATCTGGATTTCATTCCAAGATTGTTTCGCACTACTTGGAGTCAACAGCCCGGTCTAAGAATGTTTTTGTATAAGGAACGTGTGACCACATCCTCTGGAATCTCTAGGATGAATTACGCCCCTGTGGTTCAAGATGATATGCTTTTGCTTGGGGAGATTCATTCAAGGAGTTCCACAAAGCTTAGAAAACCATCATATCTCAATGAATATGGTGAAAATCACAATTATAATACCCTTGAAGAATATGCAGCTGGGCATAAGGAACGGACAAGCTACCAGTATGATAAAGTTAGTCTTCCTACGGGTGACAATATGGATTATTTATATCCTAAAGTTAGGACAAGAGATACTAGTGATTATGGTCATTCATATGAAAGAACTAGTATGCTTGGAAGAGCAGTACTTGACAAAATAAATGCTAGGGCACCAATTTATTTGGAACCCCTTAGAGAGAATACTGATGATGCTGAGGTTCCCTCCATTGATTCTGTGCCCGTGGTTCGTGAATTTCCCGAGGTTTTTCCTTCTGACCTGTCGGGGATGCCCTCCGATAGGGATATTGATTTCTGCATTGATTTGGCTCCGGGCACTCAACCCATTTCTATCCCGCCGTATCGTATGGCCACGCCAAAGTTAAAAGAGTTGAAAGAGCAGTTGCAAGACTTGCTCGATAAAGGTTTCATTAGACCCAGTGTTTCACCTTGGGGTGCGCCGGTGTTGTTTGTTAAAAAAAAGGATGGGTCAATAAGAATGTGCATTGATTACCGACAATTGAATAAGGTTACAATCAAAAATAAGTATCTATTGCCGAGGATTGATGATTTGTTTGATCAGCTCCAGGGTGCCAGGGTATTTTCAAAGATTGACTTGAGGTCTGGCTACCATCAGTTGAAGATTAGGGCATCTGATGTCCCTAAGACAGCTTTCCGCACTCGGTACGGGCATTATGAATTCTTGGTTATGTCATTCGGGTTGACAAATGCCCCAATAGATTTTATGGATTTAATGAACCGAGTGTTCAGACCTTATTTGGACTCGTTCTTGATAGTCTTCATCGACGACATTCTGGTATATTCACGTAGCCAGGAGGAGCACGAGCAGCACCTCAGAGTGGTTCTTCAGTCTCTGAGGGATAGTCGGTTGTATGCTAAGTTTTTGAAGTGTGAGTTCTGGTTGAGTTCGATTACGTTTCTGGGTCATATTGTATTGGCAGAGGGTATTCAGGTTGATCCGAAGAAGATTGAGGCAGTCAAGAACTGGCCTAGACCGGCATCAGTTATAGAGATTCGGAATTTCTTGGGACTGGTAGGCTACTATCGTCGGTTCGTAGAAGGGTTTTCATCTATTGTAGCCCCGATGACCAAGTTGACCCAGAAGGGTGCCCAGTTCAGGTGGTCGGATGTGTGTGAGGCGAGCTTTCAGAAGCTCAAAACAGCTTTGACCACGGCACCGGTGTTAGTTTTGCCCACAGGCTCAGGGCCTTACACAGTTTATTGTGATGCCTCTCGTATTGGGCTTGGTGCAGTGTTAATGTAGGAGGGCAAGGTCATTGCCTATGCTTCGAGACAGTTGAATATTCATGAGAAGAACTATCCGGTGTATGATTTAGAATTGGCAGCCATAATTCACGCCTTGAAGATTTGGAGGCACTATTTATATGGCGTGCCGTGTGAGGTGTTCACGGATCATAAGAGTCTTCAGTATCTGTTCAAGCAAAAGGAGTTAAATTTGAGGCAGAGGAGGTGGTTAGAGTTATTAAAGGACTACGATGTAACTATCTTATATCACTCGGGAAAGGCCAATGTGGTGGCCGATGCCCTGAGTAAAAAGTCGGCCAGTATGGGCAGTCTGGCTTATATTCCGGTCGGCGAAAGGCCACTTGCATTGGATGTTCAGACTTTGGCCAACCGATTGGTGAGATTGGATATTTCTGAGCCTAGTCAGGTATTAGCTTGCACGGTCGCTCGTTCTTCGTTGTTGGAGCGTATCCGTGATCGACAGTTTAATGATCCCCATTTTTGTGTCCTTAGGGACATGGTACAGTATGGAGGTGCCAAGCAGGTTACCTTGGGTGATGATGGCGTGAGATTACAGGGTCGGGTTTGTGTGCCTAATGTCGAGGGACTTTGGGAATTGATTTTAAAGGAAGCCCATAGCTCCAGGTATTCTATACTTCAGGGCGCCGCGAAGATGTATCAGGATTTGCGGCAGCGCTATTGGTGGCAAAGAATGAGGAAGGATATAGTTGCATATGTGCCTCGGTGTTTGAATTGCCAGCAGGTCAAGTGTGAGCATCAGCGGCCAGGTGGATTGTTCCAGAGAATTGAGCTCCCCGAGTGGAAGTGGGAACGGATCACTATGGATTTCGTTGTTGAACTTCCGCAGACCCGGAAGAAGTTCGGCGCTGTTTGGGTCATTGTTGACAGGCTGACCAAGTCAGCACATTTCATCCCTGTGGCAGTCTCCTATTCATTCGAGAGGTTAGCTGAGATCTATATCCGGGAAATTGTTCGCCTTCATGGCGTGCCGGTATCTATTATTTCGGACCGGGGTACGCAGTTTACCTTGCGTTTTTGGAGGGCAGTCCAGCGAGAGTTGGGCACCCAGGTTGAATTAAGTACATCATTTCATCCTCAGACGGACGGACAGTCCGAGCGGACTATTCAGATATTAAAGGATATGCTCCGAGCTTGTGTTATTGACTTTGGAGGTTCGTGGGATCAGTTTTTGCCCTTAGCGGAGTTCGCCTACAACAACAACTACCAGTCAAGTATTCAGATGGCCCCGTATGAGGCCTTGTATGGGAGACGGTACAGATCTCTAGTTGATTGGTTCGAGCCCGGCGAGGCTAGGCTATTGAGGACTGACTTGGTTCGGGATGCTTTAGAGAAAGTGAAAGTAATCCAGGAGAGGCTCCGCACAGCGTAGTCAAGGCAAAAGAGTTATGCTGATAGGAAAGTTCGAGATGTGTCCTACATGGTTGGTGAAAAGGTCTTGCTGAAGGTTTCGTCCATGAAAGGTGTTATGAGATTCGAAAAGAAAGGGAAATTGAGTCCTCGGTTCATTGGACCATTTGAGGTGCTTCGGAGAATTGGTGAGGTGGCTTATGAGCTTGCTTTGCCACCCAGCCTGTCAAGTGTACACCCAGTATTTCATGTTTCTATGCTCCGGAAGTATATTGGGGACCCGTCTCATATTTTGGACTTCAGCACGATTAAGTTGGATGACGACTTGACCTATGATGTGGAGCCAGTGGTGATTTTGGATCGTCAGGTTCGAAAGTTGAAGTCCAAGGAGATAGCTTCAGTGAAAGTTCAGTGGAGAGGTCGGTCCGTAGAGGAAGCTACCTGGGAAACCGAGCGGGAGATGCGGGGCATATATACTCATCTATTTGAGACTTCAGGTATGTTTCTTGACTCGTTCGAGGACGAACGTTTGTTTAAGTGGGGGAGAATGTGACGACCCGGCCAGCCGTCTCATGATTATCGCTCCGTTTTCCCCATTTCTGTCTCATTATGCCTTGTTGTCCGTGTAGCAGGTGATCGAGTGGAGTAGTTTGCGTTCGGAGTGAATTTGGTAATAAATGAGACACTTAGTCTCTTTTAAGAAGGTTTAGGTTGTAAAAGTTAACCGGATGTTGACTATTGAGTTAGAGGGCCCGGATATGAGTTCCAATAATTCGGTTAGTTTCAGGAGATGATTTATGACTTAGGAGTGTGATCGTTATTGGTTTTGGAGGTCCTGCGCGGAATTAGGCTTGAATTGGTGAAGTTAGAATTTTGGCGATTTCCGGTTGATAGGCGAGATTTTGATCCGAGGGTCGGAATAGAATTCCGAAAGTTGTTGTAGCTTCGATATATGATTTAGGACTTATATGCAAAATTTTAGGTCATTCGGACATGGTTTGGTTGGGTTTAGATCAAAAGAGCGATTTAGAAGATTTTGAAATCCTTAGGCTTGAATCCGACGCGAATTTGGTGTTGAGAGGTTGTTTTGAGCGTTTCGAAGGTTGGAACAAGTTTGGATAATATTATGGAATATGTTGGCATGTTTGGTTGAGGTTCCAATGTCCTCGGGAGAGTTTTGGGTGGTTAAACGGACTAATTCATCGTTGGAAAAGAAATTGCAGAAAAACAGGTGTCGAGAATGCAGTCGCATTTGTCAAATGCGGACCGCATATCTCTCAAAGAGGTCGCAAACTCCAATAGAGTTCTGGGCAATATTTGTGTCAAGAATGCGGTCAGAAATGCGGACCGCATATCTGACACATTGAGACCGCAGACCTGGATAGTGTTCTGGGCAAAAATTTAACGTCAAGAATGCGATCACATTTTTTGAAATGCGGACCACAGACCAAGCTTCACATTGAATTTGCGATGATGACTAGGGTACAATTTGCGATGGCTAGGTTAAATATGCGGACCGCATATCTGTTATGCGACAGATATGCGATCGCATTTTTGGCCTGACAGGGGCGTTTTTGTCTCGATTTTTGACCCCTTTATAAATAGAAATCAGTATCCATTTCCATGCAAAAACCCATTTTCCTTACCCACGAAGAGGAATACCTCCAAACACCATAAAATCACAGCAAATCAACCTCAAAACTATATCCAAAGGAGATTTTCTTGGACAAATTCTTAAAAGAAGGATTTTGGCCATCTTGAATATCATTGGAGCTATAGAACTTTGATTGCAACTAATCTTGAAGGGATTTTTGAAAGATTTTCAAGGGAAACATCGGGGTAAGTGTTTGTTCTAACCTTAGCTTGAGGGATTAGAAATCATGTCTTATTTGTTAAATTGCTCTTTGTTGAGAATAACGTATAGGTATAGTGATGAGTATCTATACGTTGGGGTCAAGCATGACCGTGGGTCGTATATGGATACTTGTTGTGTGATTATTGTTTCAAATTTTTAAATATTATCCTTGATATTGTTATGATATAAGTGAGAGCGGGTGGCACGCCTGCCACAAGATATTGTGAAATGAGGGCGGGTGGTACGCCTACCACAAGGTCTTCTTCATTTTTGTTGTTCCTTTTGGTGATGGTTTTAGCCTTCTTCTATTTGGTATAAAGTCGATGGTTAAACAAACTAGTGAACAAGGATTGTTAGGAATCAAAGGGGTCCAGTGTCATAATTGTGGGTAGTGTCTTAGGAGTTCGTTAGAAGTTGAAGGGGTCCAGTGTCACATTAGTAGAGTCGTATCTAGATATAATAAAATGATAATTGGGTTGGGAGTTTAATTGTAGAACTTTAACTGTAATTGAGTACTGACATTGATTGAGCTAAATAGGAGTCGAGTTTGGTTTGGTTATAGCTGGATCCCCTGGCCAGGATGATTGTTTGAATGTTATTTGTTCCTTCGCTGGGAAGTTATTATGTTGCTTTGTTCCCTTGTCGGGACTTCTTGTGATTGATGTGATGATGTAAGTGGGAGCGGGTGGCACGCCTGCCACAGGATATAATGTAAGTGGGAGCGGGTGGTACGCCTACCACAAGATATTATGTAAGTGGGAGCGGGTGGTACGCCTACCACAAGATGTGATGTAAGTGGGAGCGGGTGGCACGCCTGCCACGGGATATAATGTAAGTGGGAACGGGTTGCACGCCTGCAACAAGAGGTTACTGGAGGTGAAGGTGGTTTGTATTTCATTTTATTTGTGTTAAAGGTTGAATTGCAGTCTTTCTTTCTTATTCATTGATGATTCATTTCGCTTTATTTATCTGCTATTCCGATGTACGTTTTACCCTTCCCCCGTTTAAATTGTTTATATATTTCTATTTTCCGCTGTAGATGCGTATATGTTTATAACTGCACAGGTCTATATGGAGTCTGGTCCTAGCCTCGTCACTACCTCGCCGGGGTTAGGTCAGGCACTTACCAGCACATGGGGTCGATTGTGCTGATACTACACTCTGCACTCTTTTGTGCAGATCCCAGAGCCGCAGGCTTCGAACAGTAGGAAGCTTCCAGCCTTTGATTTCAGGCGATCCAAGGTAGTTCTGCAGACGTCCGCGGATCTTGGAGTCTCCTGTCCATTTCTTGTACCTGTTTTTTCTATGTAGTTCAGAAACAATATTTGCCTCAAATCACATATAACAACATCGAAACAACGAATTGTACTACAATTCAATCTTAGAAAATTTTAAATCTTTCGATTTTCAAAACTCGTGCCGAACCATACCAATTCAACTAGGAACGAACTCAAATTTTGCGTATAGGTCATAAATGACGTATTGAAACTACTAAAATTTTCGAAACCACAATCCACATCTTATATCATCAAAGTTAACTCCTGGTCAAACTTATGAATATTCCAAACCTTCAAGTTTTCAACTTTCGCCAATTGATGTTGAACCATTCTAAAAATATCCAAATGAAATTTCGGGCAACGCCCGAGTCGTAAATCCCCATTCGGACCTAACAGAATCATAAAAACTTCATTCCGAGGTCAAATACTAAAAAGTCAAATTTGGTCAACTCTTTCAACTTAAAGCTTCAAACATAAAATTCATTCTTACGGACTAATTCCGAAACACCTGAAAAATCAAAACCGATGATTCACACAGGTCATAATACATTACACGAAGCTACTCAACACTTCAAATATCTAAAAGGAGCATAAATGTTCAAAACGATAGATCGGGTCGCTACACTCTCCCCCACTTAAACATACGTTCATCCTCGAACGTGCCAGGAGTTGTTCCTAAGCCTTCAAATCACTATGCCATCTTACCATGCACGTACCTGGGGGTGATCCCATGCCACCCTATTCCATATAGGCCTGACAACACAACATAATTGAAGATTATTACTTTGACCTTAGTCCATAACACTTAGAACCTAATTTCCAACATTCAAAATTTCTCACAAGACCCGAATCTCACATCTACACACTGTATAAAGTCTTAACAAGTTGTATCAAACCATAACCATAACCACTGATATAATCACATAACATACTATACAACTCGCATACTCGCAGCACCATTCCCGATTACAGTAACTACTCAAAACCAACCAGTACTAGTATTAAACCCCATATCATACAAAACTTCGTCCCAAAACCTTCGTACACTGCTGATAGTGAAAGAAACATGCGGAAACTCATAACCACTTATCAGATCAACAGGGAGCTTTCCCTCGTTCAAAAAGTACCATAGCCAATTATCTAAGCTAATTTCTACAATTATTCTTCTGAACACGTCGTAATCAAATTTGATAGTACCCATTCTAGGTCCAATTAAGGTTGTGGCCCACGGCGGGCCTGGGCCTAATGGGCCTGGCGGGCACGGGCTTGGAGATCCTGTGGGTAGGGACCGGCCCGCTACGGGCCTAATCCCACATGGGGCTCGGGCCCAAAAGGGCCTAACGGTTCCGGATTTTTTTTTTTTAATCAACGAAAATTTCTTGTAAACTATATATGCATATACTAATATAGATTGCAATTAGACATATATAAATATATTGCCTATATAAGTCTTGTATATATTGTATATATATGTTGTATATATTGTATATATATACATATAAACTATGTATATGTATTAGACATATATATATATATATTGCTTTATATAAGTGTTGTATATAATGTATATATATACATATATATATAGATATAA
Source organism: Nicotiana obtusifolia (assembly GCA_002018475.1). Classification (NCBI taxonomy): domain Eukaryota; kingdom Viridiplantae; phylum Streptophyta; class Magnoliopsida; order Solanales; family Solanaceae; genus Nicotiana; species Nicotiana obtusifolia. The sequence continues at coordinate 43,974 of MCJB01020981.1, forward strand.
AATATATATACAATATATTGCCTTATATATATGTGTGTATATATATATATATATAATTTATAGTTTATATATATAGTTTATTGTTTATATATGTGTATATATAT
>MCJB01020981.1:44400-92520 GCA_002018475.1 Nicotiana obtusifolia
TATATATATATATATATAGTTTATATGTATTATATATATATAAGTCTAATATAAGCCTTGTATATATTGTATATATATTTTGTATATATTGTATATATTGTATATATTGTATATCTTTCTTAGTCTTCCTCCCACCAACATATATATGTGTGTGTGTGTATATGTGTGTGTGTGTATATATATGTGTGTATGTGTACATATATAAACTAAACATATATATATATGTGTGTGTGTATATATATATATTGTATATGTGTATTAGATATATAATATATATACTATATCATATATGTATATATATATATATATATTGCCTTATATAAGCCTTGTATATATATATTTTGTATATATTGTATATATTGTATATCTTTCTTAGTCTTCCTCCCCCGACATATATATGTGTGTGTGTATATATGTGTATGTGTGTGTATATATGTGTGTATGTGTACATATATAAACTAAACATATATATATGTGCGTGTATATATGTGTGTGTGTGTATATATATATATTGTATATGTGTATTAGATATATAATATATATTAATATATATATATATATATAGTTTATATGTATTAGACATATATATATATATATATATATATATATATATATTGCCTTATATAAGCCTTGTATATATTGTATATATATTTTGTATATATTGTATATATTGTATATCTTTCTTAGTCTTCCTCCCCCCAACATATATATGTGTGTGTGTATATATATGTGTGTATGTATACATATATAAACTAAACATATATATGTGTGTGTATATATGTGTGTGTGTATATATATATACACACACATGGAGAAAATCGCTTCAATCCGAGCTCCATAGCTCCAAATATGTTAAAAATGGCCAAACCCCCCAAAATATAGCTTCTACCAAGGTATTTACCCTTCGCGATCAGAGAAAATATTTTGCCATCACGAAGCACAATTTTTCTCAGCTCAAAATTGCCCTTCGCAATAGCGAAAATTCAATCGCGATCGCGAACAATAAGCTGCCCAACTCTTCCAGACAGCCTCTAGTATAATGGTCATAACTCTCCGTACGAAACTCCAAATGACAAATGGTTTGACTTCTGAAAAATAGACACCAAGGGATACAACTTTTATTTTTGGATCATCCCCAAATTCCTTATAGATTGCAAGATATGAGCTTCTAAAGTCAGCTCTGTGTAGTAGAAAATTCATTCTACGCGACCGCGAAAAGGCCTACGTGATCGCGATTCACAAGGCCCTTCTTCGTGAACGCGGCCAAATATTCGTGATCGCAACGCACACCTCTGTAGCTAAAAACCAACAATTAAAAATGTCCTAGAAATGGCCGAAACCACCCCAAAACTCACCCGAGCCTCTCGGGACCCTGCAAAATATATTACAGACCTACTCGAGGCCTCAAATCACATATAACAACATAAAAATGATGAATCGTACCACAATTCAAACTTAGAAATTTTTAAATCTTTCGATTTACAAAAGTGATACCGAAATATATTATTTCAACTCGGAATTAACTCAAATTTTGCGTACAAGTCATAAATGACGTAACGAAGCTACTGAAAATTTTGAACTATAATATGAACCCGATGTCATTAAAGTCAACTCCCGATCAAACTTATGAATATTCAAACCTTCAAATTTTCAACTTTCGCCAATTGGTGTCGAAACCTTCTAGAAATATCCAAATAAAATTCTGCGCATATGCCCGGGTTCAAAATCACCATCCGGACCTAATGGAACTATCAAAACTTTGTTTCGAGGTCAAATACTAAAAAGTCAAACTTGGTCAACTCTTCCAATTTAAAGCTTCAAATATGAAATTCATTCTCCCGAACTAATTGTGAAACACCAGAAAAACCAAAGCCGATGATTCGCACGGGTCATAATACATTATACGAAGCTACTCAACACTTCAAATAGCTAAAAGGAGCGTAAATGTTCAAAATGACCGATTGGGTCGTTATAACTCCGTAAAAAAACACTTGTGCCCGAAGCAGGCCTAGAGACACCTGTTCGAGTCAACGCCTTATAAAGCATCCTCGCCGCGTCAGCAGGATCAGCAAAAACATCCTCCTCGAGGACAACCACAGAGCCCCCGGGTAGACCTGATTTCAGAGAAAAGATAGAAGGGGTCAATCAATTTCTTCATATAAAAACTAAAACAAGGTGAGTCTGAGTTACCATGATTTTTGGCCTTTCACCTGTATTTAAGGGCCAGTTTTTTTCACGTGCGGGTTTTAGGCATAGTGGTATCCAAGATCTTTTGGACCCACCTTCAACCTCCGGTCAGACCCATCGAGTTGTTGAACCAGGTGAAAGATAGAAGATCAATACAGGTATAGAAGAATACCTAATAAAAGAAATATTAAACAAGGAGCTTACGAGTACAATTCCATTCTTCCGGAAAGGATGAAGATGTTGCCGGAATGATGTCGTTTGTAGCAACCCCAACAAACCGTTCTATCCACCCTCGGTCGTTATCTTCATCCATGCTAGATAATAAAGCATGGTGGCCACATTTGCTGAAATTTATCATTCCCCCGAGGAAGATTTTGAAGGAATAAAGATTCATTACATGAGCTAAAGATAGCTCCTCTCCCATCTCTTAGTACAAGCATCGAAGACAGGCAATCGTCCTCCATACAAAAGCACTTAATTATGCCAAACATACCTGATCGCGGAGGCAGAACTCCGTGATAACAGAGTCAAGTTCTTCATTCAAAGAGAACGCACCCAAAGTAAATGAATACGTGTAAAATATGTAAAATCTTCCTTGGGAAGGGTTACTCGCTCCGATAGATAAGGAGCAATAATATCCAAATCATGACAGTAGCAGTTTTCCTTCACAACTGAAATAATGGAAGAATGGATGGAAGAAGAACATCTGTCAACAGCCCATGTGAGGGAGAGCCGAAGGGAAGACTTCTAGGAATGATAGAATCCACCGTTGGAGGAGCAGCATCCTCAGCTTTGTTCTTGCCCTTTGAAGAGCTAACGTTGAAAAAGAAGTCATTTGGATGAAAGAAAAACTTTTCTGTTTGAAGGGAGTTAAAGAAAGATTTATTAACAGCAAGAAAGGTTATAGAAAACTCGAAAAACTATGGAGTATGAGGAGAGAGGTTGATGCGTATAAGTAAAAATTTTGGCGGCTAAATTCATCACTATAATTACCTCGATAATCGGTAAAAGCTGTGCTGAATCGTGGGATGACGCGTGTTCGGCACATTAAATGTGGAGAGATGTGTGTCTAATCAACCACCAGAAGCCTTCAGAGAGGATCATAGTAATTCCTTCCAAAAAAGTATTTCTACCAGCTTCCCCATGACACAAAGTTATGTCACCGGAAAGCAGGGATACTATCTATACAGGGTAAAATATGCTATACTACGTGGCCTCCCAAAAGAGGGACCCGTGGAACCTAAGACGTGGGATAGCCAAAACATAAGGCAACGGTCCTGTCTGTCTCGGAAAGAATAACGCTCATAAGGATGCAATAAATACTCTTCGCTCGGCAGCATTTAATGGAGAATATTCCATAGCATTAAGTGCCCGTTACAAGGAATTTGGCATTTATGCTCACGGTTATATCTTCATCAACGGCCCTCATAATTGACACTAAAGAATGACACGATCCTAAATACTCCTTTCGTTGACGTAGCAATAAATAGTGAGCTCTATTATCATTGTAGGGATACTAATTTTCTGGCAAACTAATACTACAATCTACTCAAAGCTCTAATCAATTTTATCTTCTTATTTTTGGTTCTTGTTCTTATTACTACTGCGCCCGGAGGCTTCACTACTAGAGTCTTTATTTCTATTATTTCGTCTTTCTATCAAGGTTAAGTGTTATATAGTTCTTCAATTATCTTATTATTTCAGGATCAAATTAATTCACTTGTCTAGAAATAACGTATAAATTAAACTGTACCGTTTTACGAGTAAGGAAAAAGTCCACGTTGAATTTTGACAAAACTTTATTCATTCACTGGAGGATCAAATTTATCGCATTGGAATCGGTTTGGATTTGACATTTTTGTTTGATTCTAGATATTTCGTATTTATCTTTTATTATGTGATGAATAAAAGTCGTTAGTGTAAGTGTAATTTATGTATAATATGTATAATCAATAAAGAATATCGACTAGAAAAAATAAAAAGTAAATTTGACTGCTCTTTGTGTAACAGTCCCATTACTTTTTGCGGGACTTAGTAGGCGTTTGGACATGAATTCCAAATATATTTTTTTCAAAATTAGAATTTCACTAATATTTGAATTGAAGATAAAGTTATTTTGTTATAAATTTTGCAACATAGTTGGATGCCTTTTTTTCAACATATTTTACAATTAAACACTAGCAATCTTCTCATTTTCAATTGAAAAATAGGTTCTCACTAATTTTTCAAATTTGAAAATGTATTTTCAAGTGAAATTGAAAAAATTATAAAATTTTAATAACCAAATATTATTTTCAAAAAAATTTTGAAAAAAAGAAATTTTTTTTTATGTCCAAACGGACTCTTAATTTGGAGAAATTTTTTCATTACCAGTATGTGGAGACTGTAGTCGTTTTCTGTAACTTAGAGTAAAAAAATTTATCCTCTTTTCTATCCAGCTTGATGGAGCTTGGTTTATTACTTTATTTACACAAAAATAAAGTATCCTAAAGTTAATTCCCTTTCATTTTCCTTGTTCTAGTAAGCTAGAAAATGAGGATTTTTATCGTCACAGAATTATGATGGGATGAATAAAGCTCGTCCACGGCAATTTCTTTTTTTCTCTTATATCGGAATGGTGAAGCAGAGACGTCTTCGTCGACTTCCATCATAATATCTTTACCCCTGTTTTTTGGTATTATTACGTTAACTGCCATCCCACAATTTAGTAAATAAAGGGAAATTTCGAGGCATTTTCAAAGCCTACTTTCCCTCCACAAATGCATAGTACAAAGACGTGGGACCCACAATTTAGTGAACAAAGGGATATTTTGGGGAATTTGACAGATGCATAGTATCAAAATGTGGGACCCATTTGAACACATATTTACCTAAGACTTCTCCACATAAGCAAAGTACAAATTGTCAGACCACTATTCCTTAAAAGTTGCATCTGCTTATAAGCACATAATACAAATCCTTCAACCAAATCTAACATTTTCTAAGTCAAGTATATTTGGCAGCTCATTTATTTCAAGCATAGAATTGAAAAGGAAATTGAATTTGAAGTCAATTAAATTTATAAGTTTTTTGCAATTAGGACCTAATAGACAACTAATTGCTGAGTTTAAATAGCAAATATGTTAAGTCAATAGTTATGCTTGAATAAATAAAATTGACAAGTTAAAACGTAGCAGAATAAATTCACTAAATAAAAATAATATAGCAGAATAAATTCACTAAATAAAAGAATGTAGCAGAATAAATTCATTAAATAAAGAATAATTTTTACATATAAATATATACTAGGTTTAGGTTCAACCTATGTCAACAAGTTAATAACTCTTATTTATATTCATCTAAAACTTTAAACATTATAAATTCATGAAAGAAAGTAAATACAATACTATAACATTTTGCAATTTAAGTAGTTTGTAATGCTTTCAAATAGCAGTACAATTATTTGGGCGCCAACTCTTTCAATACGAAGGAATGTACATACCTTTTTTCTAATAAAAGTAATATTATGTAAATAAAATTTATTGTAAAATTTTACATTAATTTTGCAGCTTTAAAATTAGTTTCTAATTTAACTTTTACGATATTATTTCTAACCTATTAACTCTTATATTGTCATGAGTTATTTATTTTTAAATACTAACATTTAAGCTAATTACTAATTTAGTTACTAATTTAATTTATATTTGTTATTTACCTAAATAATGGACCAAATCACTAGAATATATATTATGGAAAAAACCGAAAAATATTTTTATTTAGTTACTTCTTGAGTTGCAAGTGATATGTCTATTTGCTTTATTATCGTTTGAAACTGATTTGACTATCCCGCGAAATAAAAAATAATGGAAACTAGTGTTAGTATTTCGTCAAAAAATATTTCTTGGACTCACTTTATTATTTATAATTTTTTTTTAATATCATACGAGAAATTTAAATATAATAACTATATCTAAAATTTTAGTTAAAATTATTGAAGTGGATGGTATATAGCGTTCAATCTCGAGAAAGTTGACTCATTAAGGATATTAAAGTAGTAGATATTTAATAACTAAGCAGTTAAATATTTTGAAAATTTCCCTTAATACTTGAGAATATTGATTAAAAATTAAAATAATCTACAAGGATATTCTATAAAAATATCAATTAAAATATTACTATAATATTAGAATATTCTTCTTTCATAACAATTTTAATTGCAATGTTGGCCCCGTGCGACAACACGACTTTACTTCCGCTAGTTCTTAAGAGATGAGCTCTTTTTCAGGGACAACACACAAACATCTATTCTACTATTTAGAAATTAGTCAATACTTATTTTGTCTTAAAAATTAAGTTAACACTTTTAATTTCAGGACAATTTAGGGTATTTCTATCCTGAAAACTTGAACTGAAAAATTACAATTCAAGATACATTGGCTAATTCCTAAATAGCAGCTCTTTAGAGTGGCTATTTAAGGGCATTTCTACCTCTTTTCCCCTATATTAACATCCAAACGAAGTTTAAGAGATATTGGCACCCAAATTGGTTACCTTACAAATCATATTGGGCTTTTCGTAAAGTGGGCCATATCTGAAAGACATGGCTACTTCATGTTGAAGGCTATTAAACTCTTTTCACCTTCAGATTTCATTTGAAATGAATAATAATTATAGTATTTCAACTTACACGCTTGTGCAAAAATATTGGTTATATGAATATGAGAAGAATTTTAATTAGACTTTTGAACGATAACTGAGAAAGTAGTCAAAAGTGTTGAACTCTATTGAATTTGAATAACTAATAAAGACACTATTAATACACAAAGGGTGGAGATCGATAGCCCTTAAACCATTTAGTAAGACATGATTTATTGATTCGAAAGGTATATGTATCACCAAAATACTAACTTGGTATGCAAAAAACACAGCACGTGGTCCTTGTCTAATAAATGACGACTTTTATTACATTTTTTTTTTGTTCTTCAGTTCTTCACGTCCATCCCTACTTATTTAAAGAAAAAGACTTGATCACTAAGTCCCGAAAAATTCTATCTTCTTTCTATTACCAATGTTCATACATTCATTTACCACGTGAATTATAGGATCTGAATACCCTACAAATAATGTCCCAAGTCACAAGGAATATGGTGATTCATGACTAAAGACACGCAAGTCTTTTTCTTCTATATTGTCATTTAAAATATTCTTGAAGACGACCTCTTAATAATTAAATCTCATACGTATAAAATGACAAATTATTGAGAGCCAACCACTCTTCAACCGTACGAGACGAATAGAAAAAAAAAAGGAAAAATAAGAAGACAAAAAGAATTTACAAGTCCAAAAATTTTGTAACCCAAGTGGAACCATGCTTCTCTTTATTAAATAATTAAGTGAATTAATTCTTGTTCTTTTTTCCCCTTGATATGTACAACAAATATATTAGACATCCTATCAATCTATCACTAATTAAATTTGATCATAGTCCTAATTAAGCCTAATTAATATCTTAAAACAGACTATAGCATGCGTCACCAAGAGGCAGTATTAGGATTAAAAGAAGGCATGAAAATGCGTTGGCCGGTGGCTAAAATATGTCTTGGGTCAAACTCTAATTTCCTTTGCTGAAATCTGGTCCAATATTTATCTCCAAAATGGTCCCTCCATTCTCTTTGTGTTGTGTAATGAGGCAGGTATTGTTTGATTTTGATATCTGCGTCTTCACAAAACTTCAATATTTCGTAGTTTTGATTGCTGAGGTACTCTAATGATTGTGTCTCGTCACCGTTTGTCAATGCCGACCGTAGAAATCCCACTAAGTAAAAGAACTCCTCTTCTGGTGTCACTGCTGAACTCCTCTCGTCCCACCTATACATACATCAATGTCAAGATAGTGAGATTTATATAATCTCCAAAAAACTCGTAATATATATCGATAGCGTACAATCATATCACCTAAAACATAACTTAGTCACAATAAATAAAACTAGTTATCTAAAAGATAGAGTAGAAACATGCCATAATAATAAGTTAAATTACGTATGCAAATATATAAAAAGAAAATTTATACTGTTAAAATTATAAGTTTTATAACACTCTCTTTCACTTAAGAAGTTAAGTTGTTAGATACAAATTTTGTACTAAAGAAGCATATTCAAATGTAAAGACAACTTAATAAAGGTGTTTCATATCTAATTATATAGACTTTTAAATGTATTTTTTTAACAATTTAAACGTTAAACAAGAGTGTTCATATACTACAATAAATTTGTCGTATCGACTGGACTGCGGTACTTGGAACAAGATTTTCGAAGATTCGTGAGTTGTTTTTTGATAAGGTTAGGAAGTATAACTGTTACATGAGCCATGAATTGGTCCCCAAACTGAAGATCTTCCTGACAAGACGATCTTGATTGTTTTTGGACCATTTCTGTACCTTCTAGTTTTTTTTGGATTTAATAAACATAAGGTTCATAGTTCTAGCTGGACTAGCATAATGCATGCATGCCACGTGTTATCATACGACATATTTTATGAACTGAAATAGCCACTGACCTCAAATTAAATCATAGGGATGGTTCAAGGGGCGAATGTAGCATATATATATATATATATATATATATATATATTAAGGATTAAATAAAATTTACTAATATTTTTAAAAAATAGTATGAGCACAAAATATTTTATATTCATAGGAAAGATCGGACCTCAAAGGATATTCTATAGACAGTCTATTCTAATAGAATCATTAGTAATTATTTTTACGGCTTCACATCTGCTGGAAATCGTACCCAGGCTATAAAGGTAAATTCTAAAAGTACATAAATCAATGCTAAAAGCTTATAAAAAATATTAAACTCTGTTAAATTTAAAATTAAATTCTCCTTTTAAGTGGGGTCATTAGGAAGGCATGGTGTTTGGTATAGAACGTCGGATTGTCACTATTCATACCTTTTGGATTCATGCCTATTTACTAGTCATTTTGCTGTCTTTTTGCTAGGACAAAACAAAATTACAGCAAAAACTCTGCTCAAAAAAGTAGATACTGAACGATTGCTTAAAGTAATTAGCAGGGGAGGGACCAATGGACCATAATATGAAGATTGGTTGAAAATTTGGTCTTTACGTTTTCGTAAGTATCGATAAAATTGCAGAAATCGGGTCCGATGTCTGATGAACATAATCCAAATTGTGAGGGGATGTACATGACATAGACATATCGCGAGTTCTACCAAAGTTTGTGTCATGAAAAACAGCACAAAGTATATATGTATTACATATGCATAGCATAGTACATACTACATAGTGTTTTTTGCATGCATGCACTGCAGACAACCAACGTAATAAACAGACAGAGGTAGATGACGGTATGTATAGATCAGAAGAAGAAGCCATAATTGTAAGAATTCAACTATTATATAACTGACCGTGTAAAATATTTTTACATTATAGTATACTTCAACTAGCTGCGGCATGTCAGGAAATTTGTTTTATTTTTTAAATTACTAATTAATACGTAGTATATTTTCGTACAAACGATTACTTATAGCATACAGACACTAAAGTCAGATTGATTATGGGACTACTGATATTGTCTTCAAATTAATTTTAATCACTTAATTATGACTGTTTCGTAATTGTTAAAATTGCTGCCATGTGATCAGGAGGTCACGGGTTCAAACCGTGAAAACAGCCACTTGAGAAATGCAGGGTAAGGCTGCCTACAACAAACCCTTGTGGTTTAGTTTTTTCCCGGACCCCGCGCAGCGGAAGCTTAATGCACCGAACTGCCCTTTTATTTAAAAATCATGATTCTTTCATTTAATTATAATAAATTACATATAATTTATTGTAAATATCTAGTGTAGGAAAAAGAGTTTGGATAAAGAACTTACTTGTTCTTGTTCATGGGATAGATGAGTATGGGACCACTGGTCTTATTCCCCAAAATGCCCTTAAAAACTCCTTTATCAAAGTCCGCAATTCTTGATTTTGGAACAAATAGGTTTAACCATGGGTGTGGCACTTCCCACAAACCTTTAGACCGGAGTTTCAACTCTGCCTTGTGAACCCGGTCCAAGAAATCCACGTAAGGAAGGTCTGTTGTGAATACTGAAGCTGGTATATATTTTAGTTTTTTTAACAAAGTCTGTATCTCCTGCATTTCATTACAAAAAAATAAAAAGAACAATTACAATTCACGTTCAAAGTTATCACACATTAAAAAATTGCAAACAAAGTACAAAAAAGGTAGTCGCTGCTTAACTGTTACTTTTGTCGGGATAACCTTTAATTAGTTTTCATGCAAACTCCAATTAAAAATTCATTTCTATAAAACAGAATTATTAGACTTAAGGGAATAAATTTTGGTGGGTGGTCAGTGGACGGCATAGATATAATCATATTATAACATAGTTATATTATATAATACTAATAAACAATTAAAGTTTGCGTTCTATCTTAGGATCTGACAGAGCTGATAGATTGTGGAAGATCTTCCATGATTTCTTGTGCATGTTGTGTTCCATCTTTTTACGACGAATGCTGTCATCGAATAATCAGAGTGAAGAACGGATAATATAATAATCTACTTAAATTATTCCTAGAAATAGCTTTGGATATGTACCAAACAGGAATAGTGACAACTAAACTTTGTAGAATGTTCTAATTAATTTTTCTATGTCAGCAATTAAATAACTTACCACATTTCTTAATCTATCTTTCTTTTTTAAGAGTATGAGTTTAACTAATATATACACCCGCAGTATTATAAAATTTATACTATCATGTCACTTAAATTGATAAATAATATTAAGCTATATATTACCACAGAGAAAGCTATACTAATAATATTAAAACTTTTACACATGCATACACTTTTAATTTTTAAAAAAGTATGTTATCAACATGTAGAAGTAATATTTAGAAAATAAAAGAAGAAAACAGGCCTCCTAAGGTATAGCTTCGCCACCTATATAGCTTCACTTAGCAAAATACTGTCTACTTTACAGGCTTTATTCGCACTAAACATGCATTAATCAGAGAGCTAAAGCTAAAGGTTAACTACTACTAGGCATCTTATAGCAATATAATCAATCACCAACTTTATCCATCTTTTTTCTTTATATTCAAATGTCAATACAGATGGGAATCATGTGTGCAGGAATGAAGAAACTAAACTAAAGATACTTTACTTAAATATAATGTATCAGGAAATAATTAACTAACATAATAATGATTTAGCAACAATAGAATATCTGTAACGAAACATGCATAATATTCTAATAGAGTAGTGGGTACAAACCTGATCAACGATATCAGCATTTGAAAGGTGATAATTTTTGGTGATTTCTAAGCAATATAAAACTCCTCCTTCAGCCTTAAGAGAAGAAATCTTCACAGGGTTACTTGGGGAGAAAAAAGAAGATCTCCAGTTGTTAATTAGGCCTTCATCAACTATAACAAATCCTTCAACATAGTCAAATTTTTCGGAAGCTGGTTTTCCCTGTAGAGATATTAGATATTCTTGGTCTTCGGTAAAAGTTGAAAAATTCGAATACAAAACTCGGATCCACCTCACCTGCATGTACATTAAATAAATGAGTTTACTTTAATTTGACCGTCAAAAGAGTTCTTATAATTATGTTCAGTGGCGGATGCAAAATTTTTGTATAAGCATATTCAGCCAAAGATGACGACACATATTAGTACAAGGCATGTCAGATATGACAAGTAGGGTTTGATCACCTTTTTTTTCTTCCTTTATTGCTATTAGCATAATAGCAAAATGAAGTCATTTTAAAGTCGGCATTCTCAAGTTTGAACAAAGTTGAAAATATTTTTGTAAAATGATGCAAAAAAATTATTTATTTCTATTTTACCAATTTATCTATTTAATTTAACAAATTTTGCTATAAGAAATTCAATTTACCAAAATTTATTAACTCCAGGATGTTTAAATAAAATCTAGAACATTTCTTGTCATTATTGAGAAACTGTTATTTGCAGAGGAAAGGGAATAAAAAAGCTTTTTCATAAATACTAAAATAATTCCAATAATTAGAGGAAAAGAGCTATACACCAAACCAGAAAGTTCAGTATTAACCAAAAACATTTCAAGATAGACTAAATAATTTAAACAATTATCTTGCATGCTTCATCAAATTTTAAGAAAGAAAAATCTGAATTCACTTCGTGGTGAGGAAATTTTTCGAAGCAAATTTGAACTATAGAATAATTTTATTGAATTCAAGTAAAGAAAATTAACAGAATTAGAAAAATGACAAAAGAAGAGGATATCAGACTAATAAATTTAAAAGGGCAAGTTATGGTTAATTTTGAAACACAATTGGTCTTGGCGTACGGTCGCACATCTACTCAGTTCTAGCCGGACTATAAGTTAAATAGCAACAAGAACCTAGCAAGATTCGAGCACAGTACTTTGCTTCTCCATCCGGGTTCAAAGTATCAATTTTTATATGAATGTTCTCTATAACCAATATAACCTTATAAATTTTTGAGGAATCGGATTCAATTGAACCCGCTTGATACCATATGGGATCGCCCCTAATTATGTTATTAAAAAATAATTAATATGTAATCGTCTATAAAGAGAATATTTAATCTATCAGATCACCTAAAGATAAATTATAAATAACCGTTCATTAAAACAAGATTAATAACCTAAAAAATAAGATATGTTACTTGTAACACTAGGTTAAAGCACACTTGTCTATACAAGTTAAAGGCTAAGAAAAGTAGATACTTGTTTTAATTATTCAAGAAAAATGAAATGAAAAATGAAAGTAGAAAGTGAGAGACATTTTTTGTAACGAAAAGTAGTATGTCAACAGCAGTGCCAGCTTAAGAAAAGCCGTTTAATACGAAGTTGGAAAAAGCTACAAACAAAGGACCCACTTTCCTTACTCTTATGTCATGAATTATACAAACTACCGTTCGTGTCTTGTCCAATAACTAATACTATGAAAAAAATTTCTTCAACCAGCCAAAACCCCACCATAGAGAAAACAAAAGGCAATCAAAATAGTGGAATATTGCCTATTTAGTACTAGCATTTATATTGGGACAAAAAAGAAATTAAATAGTACCCTTTGGGGAGCTTGTTCAAGTGCAATTCTTGCCCTTGTTATGATCCCAAATTGTCCTAATCCACCAAGAGCAGCATGAAAAAGCTCGGAGTTTTCTTTTTCTGAACATGTTAATAGCTCACCCTTACCTGTTTTCAAACATCCCATGCGTCACATCAAATATATGATAAAAATGGTTTTAATTATACACTTTTGTTTTCTAATTTTACACCAAAATCCAAAAGAGTGGTGTGTAAAACAATCAATTATTATGGCAATCTATTGTCATTGCTCTTAAGAGAATAAGAATTATTGAACTAATGACAATGATTACACCATGCCCAAAGTAAGAGAATCTATTAATATAAGAGAGATGAGTTAAGCATAAAAACAAAAACACCCCATGTGGCACTCACACAATTTCAAGTACATATCTCTAAACATATTCTTAAAAAAAGGGGTTCCTACAAAACACAAAATAAAGTTATTGATTAAACACCCCATCTAAAGATATCACAAGACAAAAAACCATCCTAACATCCCATGTTATTGTTCTAAAGTAACATATCTGGCATCTACTTTCTTTCTTAACAAAAGCTATTAGGAATTAAGTATTAAAGATTACAATGTAAGATTTATTGTTTTTGGCAATGATAACAGAAGTGAATATTTTACTATGTTGTTTAACTTTTAGATACTGACAGTATAAAATATTCTCTGATAATTTAGGAGTTTCACTTGAAAAGAAAGTTTTACATGCAACGGGGGAATTAAATAAGACGCACCTGTAACAACATCAAGCTCATGAACATTGTTAATTTGAGGGCCATGATTGAAAGCTTGTCCACTAATACCAGCATTGGAGAGAGTACCACCCACAGATAAGTACAAGTAATCAGTCCATGATTTTGGTGCAAGTCCATACTCTAAGGTGGACGTCAACACATCTATCCATAACTCTCCACCCCACACATCAGCATACATGAATTTCTCCGAAACCTTGGTCAATAACTTCTGCTTAGAGTTAGAGCCGCCGCTCATTTGAATCACAACACCATTTGCTGTCATAGCCTGGCCATTTATAGAATGTCCGTGTCCTCTAGCCGACACGGTGAAACCATGAGCCGAGTCGTACGCGGCTTTCACAAGCCGCGCTACGTCCTCGGCTGTAGCCGGGTGAAGAACCGCCATTGGCTCGGCTCTATGCAACCGGCCGAAGTCCACGGAGGCGGTTTCTAAATCGGCTGCCGCTATGCTGAGGTTTCCGTTGAGCCCGAGCCGTAAAAGTTCAGTCGGGTCAAACGTAAACCCGACGGTTACAATAAGCCGACATATAGCAAGTGTCAACAAAAGTATAGTAGCCATAGGTAAAGAGGAAGGCGTTGTTTCTATACAAAGAGTATAGCAAAATGAAGGTTAAGAAAAATGGTGTGAGGGATGCGTTATTTAGTTAGATAGGAGTACTAAATATATATACGTGAAAACTATTGAAAGTTGGTATAAGTATTATGTTTTTGAAAGTTTTGAGGTGACACCTAGGGAAAAGGGAACAAAATCTTCGTGGCAGCAGGAGGAGTACGAAGAACAAGAGAAGGGGCGTCAGCAGTAGCGTGGGACTAACGTAAGACAGATTACACTTTAAAGATTTTCACAATCTCAATCTTTGTTTTTCGTTCTAGCTATAGATACTAGTTACTTTTCATTAATAACATCAAAAGATACAACGAAGAAGAAGAAGAGGAGGAGAAATGAGAAATGCAAGATTGAGAGGTGGTAAAAATGGTGGTAGTATTGTGTTTTTGAAGAGGAAAAGGAGTCATTTTGTTGAATTTGTATAGTCAAGAACATTTGTTTATATGACTTTTGGGATTGTCTAGGATAAGAGATACAGGTAGGGTATTTATAGGACAAATAGATGGAGCGGAAGGAAGAACGGGGAAGAGAATGTCACGTGCGAGGGATGAGGCCTGACACGAGTGAACTTCACAGGGCCCACTAATTGTAGGGGCCCACAAAGGGATACGGAGGATCTGTGTGGGGACATAAACAAAGGAAACCTTCACGTGGGCGGAAGGACTGGTCGACGGGTTTCTTTTTCCTTTGTTTTTGCTAAGTTTTTATCTTGGAATTGAATGATTGGCTAATTCAAAATTAGTTATGCATGTCGGTTTTTGGATAATATTTATATTTGTAGTTGAGAAAATTAGGAGTAGTATTTAAGGTTGAAGCTGCAAAAAAAATGGTACACATTGGCTCTCAATAGGAACATCACTTAAAACAAAGTTTGTGGGAAAAAAATCCAGCATTTCAGTTGAGATACACCGTCAAATTAGTATTTGACTGAGTTAGTCACTTTGCAGCTGACGTTTAATATTTGTAAATATTGAAATTTGACGATATTAATTTTCAGCTTTTTCTTCTTCATATAATTAGTAGATGGATAAAGATGTGTCCAATTGGATGACAACAGATAATTGTTTTGCATTTCGAACTCTTGATTCTTGAACTGTTCTCTTCAACAATTTTAATATTATTTATAGTTGACTTAATCAAAGTCTCGTATTTACCAAAAAACACAAGTATTAACGATTGAGAAATATAAAAGACTATTGGAGTAGTTATACGGTCATAACGATATATATATATATATATATATATATATGCAATATTTCAATTTGCCTAAAAGATGTCCATATTAAGGAAGTATAAAATTAAATATAGCTAGAGCATCCTTGATGCAGGCAATAATTGCATTGCAGTTTGCAACTAATAAGAAGTTAAACCCCAATTTAATATTGACTAGTGTCAACCCAACAAGATTGCAGTGGAATGGTAAATATGCATTTAATCAGAATTTTCAAGTTCGAGTTTTGAATATATGATTGTCTTTATTAGGAAATAATTTACCCCAATATGTATCTTTCCCGCACAAATACGGATTTAATAGAAACTCAATGTTATGTGAGTACCGATACCCGATAAGAAACAAAAAATATATTGATTAGCGTCTATTTTCCGTGAATTGAAGGAAGTATTAAGTTAATGATGAGGTGAGTATCACTAAAACCATGTTGGAGGGATGAACATATATATGGATTGGATTAAAGCTAAAAGACACGCAAAGGAAAGCTAGACATAGATTATATATGGATCGTACTAATATAGTTGCCTAATCAGGTTAAAATGAGAAATGAGTGGTACCTAATGCTTATTATACTGCAGCTTATTAAGTTAAGCAATAAACACGGAAACTGACTCAATTAACTGAATTATTTAGCTTTTTTCGCATTCCCATTAGATGGCTATCATGAGTAATAATTAAGATACATAGCTCACGATAATTAAAGGATGATTCATTCATATTCATATGTTTGTTCCACAAAATAGTTTTGAATTATTAAATAATTATTATCGATTCACTGGATTTTATCACAAAAGAGTCAATAAAAAGTCAAAATATGAACTAATTTAAATTAATTTAAAACTTAAATCGAATTTTTTATTCTTACTTATTCTGATTATAACATTCTGAGAAAAGAAGAAGTTGTTCAGTATATATATAACTGTAATATATATACATCGATCACTAAAGTTTATATATAAATACCACTTCCAAAGTACTCTTTTTCAATTTTAAATTTAAGCGTTTTTTTTTTTTTTTTTTTTTTTACTTTAACCAAATATTATCTAAAACTAATCAAAAGTTTTTCTTTTCAATATGTCCAAAAGTAAAATTGAAATGGATTGAAGCAATAGTCCTCTGTATGAACAGTAGAAAAAAACTGCGGAACTTGTGGAGTTCGTATTAGATTGAGTCTACGTCTTGATAGTTGGCTATGTTAAATTTCAAATAATTTGACCAACTCCAATTTTGCCAATAATTAGGTCCACTTGTGATATATAGCATATGTATAAATACTTTGGACACTTAGTTATTAACGTGCCCTACCTTCTAACCAAGGTTGTTATATGTCTTGTTATAATCTCATATACTATTCATTTAAGAGTGTAACTTATATACAATCACATGCGAAATATTTTTAAACTATTTGTTCACATTTACCTGTCGTAGCCGGGCTTCCTGCAACAAGTAACAATTTGTCTTATTTTTAAGATTATAAGTATCGTTTTACATGGGATTTCTTTTAAATAAGAGATAATTAAAACCTTTACGTTGTCGGTATATACAAGTCCTCTAATATACAACCCCCCAAACCCTTAAAAGCTTAGACATAAAAATACACTAAAAGGCTCAAAATTTCTTGAGTTGGTTAAAACATATTGACCAAAACTAAGAGTACTTTGAGTTTCCTGCCATGCATACATATTGTTTTAAAATTAAAAAAGAAATAAACTTGTCGTAGACGTAAGTATACATACAATTAGATATGGCTCTTTTCAAATTCCAACTAATTTTAGGTGTTGTGGAATTCAACATATAGGTGTTGAAAAAGAAAAAGAAAATATTTCAACATATCGGTGCTAAAATCACTGTTTATGAGTCAATGTATATGTCGTTCTTATTGTCAATTCCCTGTCCCATCCTTTTAAAATATTTTCAACTACTTGTTTCTGTTTCTTATTAAGAAAATGATGTAACTTCATTGGTTCTTTTTTCTCTATAACCACCAAAATCTTGTTTCTTAATTAGAATTAATTTGACTCAACTAAGACGTAGATGACGAAATTATTGCACCCAATACAGGATTTTCTGTTTTGCAAGTTGTTCAACTAGTACAATCCCTCTCAGTTAATAGTTAACTAACTAAACTAATAATTAATTAGTAAACAAGTAGGGGAAAGTCTTTTGCACTTCAAACATACATATGTCTTCGAATACTATTCACTTCAGTGTTTTGATTCAACAAAAAATGGTCAAATATACTCTTTTAAACATATTCTTAATTATATTTTGTGTTTAAATATATCCTTGCCATAATGTTATTGGGTCAAATATATTTCTCTTCCGTTAAGTTTGTCCAAGATGGATAGTCAATCCTACGTGGCACCAGTGGCGGAGCCACCTTATAGGAAATACACTGTGTAGGTAGGTAATTTGTTTTTCTTATGTATATATACTATGTATTCACTCTCCTTAATTTTTTGGTGTATTTACTTTTATATATTTTGACACCCCTTAATGAAAATTTTGACTCTGACACTGCGTGATACCGACATTTGATGAGGTGAATGTCACGTGACATACAACCTTAGCGCCACAAACAAGTATTACTTTCTCATAATACATGGATATATTAAGGAAATTAAATAATTCTCTAAAAACTCAACTTCTTTATTTTTTGCTTTTATGTATAAAACCGTCCTGGGTAGTGAGGTATTCCTTTCAGGTAGGGTTTCAAACCATGCCTTGCTCTTATGACATGCTAAATTTCCTTTATTATTTCAAGGGTGAATCCCATACGTCAATTTATGGATCGCGATTTCAGAATTTACTCCTGCCTTATTTATTAACGAGTACATAACGAATGGGAATTGTCCACTGTTTTCTGAGGCGACAGTCTATCGAAAATAACCCTTACTACCTTTATAGAGTAGGGGTAAGCGTTTACCCAAAATAGATTTCTTAGTCAAAGTCAATATCTACAAGAAATTAGGTTACTGATAACCAAAATTTACTTCACTTTCCCAACAATTTTGGAAGAATAGATCAAATAATAAAAATGATTGATAAAGGAAAATAAGAAATGAACTGATAACCACTCCCCAAAATCAAGGCTTAAAGCTTGGAGAATAAAGCAAAGAATAATAGTGTGGATTTCAATAACAATCGTAACTTGCCCTTACAAAATGAGATTTCTGTCCTTATATAGGAGCATACAATTATAACAGTCCCCATACTTAATTTGGGCTCACTAACGATATTAATTGTATTGATTGCCCGTTACCATATGTTACCGTAACAGATACATTTATGACTAAAGATTCCTTGTAACTGTACCGATTTCCTTTCCTTATTTACATCAAGTTCGTGTACCTTCCCTTCTTTGCAGCCTTCATTCATTTTGCTCATGCTTCTCCTTCAACAACTGTCAGGCCCGGTTCTTTCCTCAATGTAACCCCGTGGGTATTTCTCCCGTGCCTTTTCTGCATTCTTTAATTCGTCTAGTTAAGAATACCACTTGTTCTTACATTGATGTTCCACGTGTCATGCCCCGTCAGTTTGTTGATAGTCTACGTGTCATGTCTTTTTTCCACTAATACAGATAGTCCCCCCCACTTTCTGAATATTCTCAACTGAATATTCGGGAAGTGGTAAGTTTTAATGACGGGAATTCTTTACCGCCGTTTCTCGAGTATGAATATGCCTCCTTCAGAATCGATGCAGCATATGTCACTTCATTTAGTGCCCATGCCACGTTACTTCTTATGATTGGATCTGCAGTATCTCATAGCTTTTTAGGCTTTTTTCTGCGGCTGCATCAGTCATGAAGTGATAATTCCATTATGACCTTCATAATGACCAATTTTAACGGCGGTTGTATCTTCTTCGAAATTCTTCATTCTAAATCTTCTTAAAACCTTATTCCTTCTTTATCCATTACCTTAGTCCTTCTTCGTATCTCTGTAACTTTCTTCTGTATTTCCATTGTTAAACATGTCTTCATCAACACTAGACCCTCGCAAAATTGTGATCGTTGACGAACTTGCTTTTTCTACTGCTCCTACTAAAAGTAGGAGAGGTGGTAGGCTTCATAATCTTGGTTCGTTATCTAATCGTGGTTCCTCTTCTCAAAGTAGTTCTTCCAGGCCATCTTCTTCTAGACCTACGGCTGCTTTAACCCCTAGATCTTCTTCTAGAAATAGAGACCTGAAAGAGCATGTGCGTTAACCTACAGTTGCTGAGATTGTTCCTCAAGAGTTTTCTTTTGTAACAAACCATGAGACCATGAGAAATCAAATCTCTTATGTAGCTTCGCTTAACCTTGTTGAACTTTATCCAAGTTTAATCACTCCCGGTCTTCTTTCTTTAGCTCGACGAGAATATAATTGGAAATCAGATTTCCCAGTTTTAATCCATGGTGCTAACCAAAGAATCACCTCTTACCCATGCCAGTTTTTCTTTTGTTTATACCTACCATTTTGTTTTAGGGTTTAATCCTTCCATTTATCCAATGATCATCAATTTTTGTCGCTATTTTAACATGTGCCTTAGCCAGACTAGTCTCATCGAGTGGAGGGTTGTAGCATGTCTTCGTTATTTATCAGATTTGGTTTCCGTCCCTTTTACCTTTCATCACTTACTTCACCTTTACTCCCCCAAGTTTCGTGAAGGAGTCTTTTCTCTCGTGGCTAGAAGAAAAAGTGTGTTGGTTAGCCTCGAGGATGACCAGGACCGTGGTTGGTACGCCCGCTATGTTGTTGCCGCCACTAGTGGGTTAGTGGGTGAAAAAAACATGCCTTTTCCAGAAAAATGGAACTTTGCAAGTAAGTTTTCTTCTCTTTTTTTTTAATATGCCTTGAATTCCTTCATGTAACCATATACCCATTTTCTCAGCAACCATGGAAGTCTTTGAAGAAATTCCCGACTCTCGTGCTTGGGTAGAAAAGATGTTTACTGCTGCTCCTATGGACAAAAGATTTTGGAAGTTTCTTTCTCAAAAATTTGGTTGGAAAGTGAAAATGCACAGTACTTTTTACCCTTATAGTTCTTCTCTTTCTTTTACTTGTTCATATACAAATCTTTCATCATCCCTTTTTTTTTAGGGTTTGCTATTCGTGGCATCAGTCTCGCATCTGTTCCATCAATGAAACTTTTTAAAAGTCTTGCTCAGGAACGGATTTTGAGTGCTTCTTACTCCAAGAGAAAAACTGGTGAAGCTCGTGGGTCTGACGATGAAGAGGAGGTAGAAGAAGGTTCTTTGGTGAGGACTCCGCGTGTCAGGAGACGCATGGTTTCTGATGATGAAACCCTTGCTTCTCATGATCCTCCATCGAGTTCAATTCCTTTCAGACTCATTGATGAGCCAGAAAATACTCCTTCAGAGTTATCTGATGAAGACGTTGCTAATCCTCCATCCAGTCCTGTTGATAGCTTTGAGGCTTAAGAAGGCTTCGGGTCTGTTTTTGAAGAATTACCTCTCGCTTCCCTTCCTGTTCCATCTACTGTTAACCCCCTGTGTCTTTACTTGATGTTACTCCAATTGTTTCTCCCGTTGCTGCTTCTCATGTAGAAGCTGACCCTTCTAGCAGCAGAAGATAGGTGAAAAGAGTTGTGATTGAGGTCCTTGAAGGCGGGGACTTATTGAGGAAGTCCGGTCAAGCTGATATGTGGTTGAAGCCATTGTTAGGCCCCATGGAGAAGAAGAAGTTGGAAAGCCATAGTTCACTGACCTTAATGAATGACATTGTTCATTCTTCTCTGAACGTATAAGTTTAATTACATTTCCTTCCCTTTTTTTTCCTCATTCATAACTCTTCTTCCCCTACCGTTTTTGTAGATTAATTTGATTGGCACGAAAATATTTCTCAGATTGACCAGCAAATTATTGAATTACTAACCTAGATAACAAATAGAAAGAACAATTTGAAGGTCTTCAACTGGAAAAGGAAGTTCTAGCAGATGAGAAGAATGCTTTGGGGCAGCAAATGAGAATGGTTTCTGCTGAGTTAGCGGTTGAAAAAGCTTCTTCCAGTCAAGTCAGGAAGGATAAGGATAGAATAGAATCCTCTTTTGCCGAACAACTTTCCAAGGCTACTAAAGAGATAAGGGGTTTAAAAGAACTCCTTAGTCAAAAAGAGGTTTACGCGGGTGAATTGGTTCAAACACTTACCCACGCTCAGGAAGATCTCTGCACCTCTATAGATAAAATTCAGTTCTTGGAAAGTTCTCTTGCCCCTTTGAAGACAACCTATGAAGCCTCAGAAGCAGAAAAATAAGAGCTGATAGTTGAGATTGATCAGTGGGAGAAGGATTACGAGGCCCTTAAGGATAAGTTATCGCTGGATGTTAGCTGGGCTTTACTGAACACTCGCCTTGAGACTTTAGTTGAAGCCAACCAGGAAGGTTTTGACCTTAATACTAAGATTACTAGGGCTAAAGAAGCAATTGATAAAACTCAGCGACATCGAAGCTTTTCCGCACCTGAAGATGAAGGTTCTAAGGGAAATGGAGATGGACTTGCTCCTGGCGGAGCTGATATTCAAGCCTCTTCTTCCCAAGTTGATCCTTCTTCTCCCGTCAATGATGCTCCTTAGTTTTTCTTCTTTTCCTTACTCTTTTGTTGGCTTTTATTTGGAATTCCCTTATGTTGGCTTTTCCTTAGTTTAACAACTTTTTGGAAGGTTTGTATTTGTTGCCCTTGTCTTTTTGGGGTTAGATGACAATTTTATTACCCTTGTTTAGGGTTAATATATAAATGTTTCGGTTGCTTTTGCCGCGTATTGTGCTCTTTTCCCTTTTAATATTTGACTTTTCTCTTGTATTTAAAAATGCCTTAATAGCCCGTGACTTCGATAACACAATTTTTTTAAAAGAGGGCCCTTTTATGTTAACAACACTGATGAAGATGACATCTAATCTTCATATTGGTGCAAATATGAAACATGAAGTAAACATGAAACCTGTAAACCTGTCAGGTTTACAAATACAAAGTCGGGTCTATTATCCCCTGACTAAATTTTTGGCCTTAACCTAAAACTCGTGGGAATATAGAATATCTTACATCCTTTTCGTGAGTTCGAACTTCTTTGAAAAATTTTCAAGGTTTCTTCAACGTTTTTGACTCAGGCTGAACTATGCCTTTAGTTCTTTTTGCTTCTTTCTATATGCATAGTCCCCCCTCCCTTGGAGCTTCGAATTTTGAAATCTCGAACACTGAATTACTCTCTTCTTTTGGTCCATTCCCTGAAAAGGAAAATACGAACGAGATTGGAGATAATTATTTAGATGACGACTGCATAATCTTTTTTCTATCAGAAAAGTTGCAACCTAGACCAGGAATAAATCAGTATTCTGCGTGTTTTTCGGGTTTAATATCATCATTTGGTACGTGTAAGATTTTTGCTTATCATCAAAAATGGTTAGTAAAATTCAAAAGAACAAAATAAAATTGAACTTATGTGATACCTGACCGTGTGTATTTTCCTCATTTAGAAGTAATACTTCTTCAAATGAACTGCATTGCAGTTAGATGGTAGCATCTTGCCATCAATGGTTTCCAACTCGTATGCTCCTTTTTCGGCGATGCCTCAAACCCTATCTGGGTCTTTCCAATTTGGGCTCAACTTTCCTGCATTGGCTGCTTTTGTTGACCGAAACGCCTTTTTGAGGACAAAGTTCCCAATCTTGAAGTACCTCAAATTAGTTTTCCTGTTGTAATATAGCTCAATCATATGTTTTTGAGCTGCCATTCGAATTAATGCGGCTTTTCTCCTTTCTTCTAATAAATTCAAATTTACCCGCAAATCCTCCTTATTTGCCTCTTCGGTAGCATGTGTGTATCTCGTGCTTGGTTCACCTATTTTCACCGCGATTAAAGTTTCTGCCCCATATACAAGTGAAAATGGAGTCTCACCCGTACTAGTTTTTGTTGTCGTTCGATAAGCCCATAATACCCCCGGTAATACTTTTGGCCATTTGCCCTTTGATTCTTCTAATCTCTTCTTCAAGTTATTGAGAATAGCTTTCTTTGTTGATTCAGCTTGTACGTTGGTCACAGGGTGGTACGGTGCAGATGTAATCCGTTTAATCTGTCAACTTTGAAAGAATTTTGTGATTTTTGTGCTTATGAACTGCGGGCCAATGTCATATACTATTTGCTTTGGAACCCCAAACCGACATATAATGTTTCGCCAAATAAAATCTCTGAATTCTTTTTCCCTCACCTGTTTGAAAGCACCCGCTTCTACCCATTTTAAAAAATAATCTGTTAAAATTAACGTAGACCGTACCTTTCCTTTAGATTGAGGCAGCGGTCCTACAATGTCCATGTCCCATTTCATGAAGGGCCATGGTAAAATAACTGAATGCAACAGCTCTTCCCGGCGGTGCATGTTATTGGCATATCGTTGACATTTATTGCACCTGGCTACAAAGTTTTCTGCTTCTTCTTTCATTTTTGGCCAATAATATCTTGCTCTTATCAATGTATTCCCCAACGATCTTCCCCTGGCGTGGTTATCGTAATTCCCCTCATATACTTCTCTTATCACATACTCTGCTTGTGATGGAAGGCACCATGCTAAAGGTCCACCAAACATCTTTCGATACAAATTTTCACGAATTAAGCAGTACCAAGCGGCTTTTGGTCGAAGTAATTGTGACTTCTTCTTGTCCTCAGGCAAGAAACCATACTGCAAAAAGTTCACAAATTCGTTTCTCCTATCCCAAGTTAGATTATTAAAATTTACCTTACTCTTGGCTTGGTCGAGTGCCAAATGAAATAAATGTATCACGATAGCATTTTCTGCATTTATTACATCCGCGAGATATTCCAATGCATCTGCTTCTGCATTCTCTTCTCTAGGTATCTGCACTGCTTTCCATGTCTGGAATTTCCTAAGCAATTCTCTGCCTTTTTTAGGTATTGCTGCATTTGCGTTTCTCTTGCCACGAAGTCCCCTGCATTTGGTTAACCACCAACTGCGAGTCACTTTTGATCACAATTTGTTCTATACCAAGTTCTCATGCCAATTCCAAGCTTGCAATCACAACTTCATACTCTGCCTCATTGTTAGTGATTAGATAACATTTTATTGCTTGTCTTATCACTTCACCTGCAGGTGGAATCAGGACAATTCCTAAACTTACTCCTTTAATGTTTGAAGAACCATCGGTAAATAAGATCCAAGTCCCCGGATTAACTCCGTTAAACACCTGTAGTTCCTTTTCTGCTTTAGGAACTAAATTCGTGTTAAAATCCGCTACAAAATCTATGGTTTTATTGCAGTTCTAGGCTGATATATGATATCATACTCACTGCGTTCTATTGCCCATTTAGATAATCTACCTGATAATTCTTGTTCATACAATATGTTCCTTAGGGGGAAATCAGTTACAACATAAATCGGATGACATTGAAAATAAGGTCTTAACTTCCTAGATGCCATAATTAATGCGAAAGCAAGCTTTTCCAAATGTGGATATCGTGCCTCAGCATCTAGTAAAGTTTTACTAACATAATAAATTGGGTATTGTTTACCTTTATCATCTCGTACCGACACCGCACATACCGCAACTTCTGACACAATGAGGTAAATGAGAAACCTTTCACTGTCTTTTGGTTTGGCTAGCAAAGGTGGATTTGATAAATACTACTTTAGGTCCTTGAGAGCTTGTTGGCACTCATCAGTCCATTCAAACTGATTCTGCTTTTTCAATACTGAAAAGATTTTAAAACTTTTTTCTGATGACTTTGATACAAACCTCCCCACGGCTGCTATCCTGCCTGTCAATCTCTGCACTTCTTTTTTCCTCGTGAGTATATCTGGTATTTCCTCAATAGCTCTGATCTGCGCGGGATTCACTTCAATACCCTTATTAGAAACAAGAATACCTAGAAACTTACTTGAAAGCCACGCCAAAAGCACATTTTTCCCGATTTAGCTTCATATTATACTTGCAGAGAATCTCAAAAGTGTTTGACAAGTGTTGAAAGTCATCTCCCGCTTATGTTGACTTGACTAACGTATTGTCTATATAGACTTCCATAGTTTTTTCAGATGTGCTTGAAACATTTTATTCACCAATCTTTGATACGTGGCTCCAGCATTTTTCAAGCCTAATGGTATGACATTATAGCAATAAGTCCCCTTGTGTGTGATAAACGAAGTGTTTTCTTCATCTAGAGGGTCTATTTTTATTTTGTTATATCCTAAATATGCATCTAAAAACTCAAAAGTTCATGTTCTGTGGTGGAATCAATTAGTTGATCTATATGCAGTAAAGGAAATGAATCTTTAGGACAAGCCTTAGTTAAATAAGTATAATCTACACAAACTCGCCATTTTCCATTCTTTTTGGGAACTACCACGGTATTAGCGAACTAGTTAGGGTACTTTACCTCTCGTATTGACCCAATTTTCAAAAGCTTTTGTACCTTATCTTGGATCACTTGATTTTTGAAGGATCATTGCTTCCTCTTCTTCGGCTTGACAGGTGGGTATAATGGATCATCATTTAGTTTGTGGGTCATCACCTCCGGTGGTATACCTGTCATATCTGAATGCGACCATGCAAAGCAATCTGCGTTAGCTCGTAAAAATTCAATTCAATTACCTTTCATTTTTGGGCTTAAATTTGCTCCGATGTAAACTTTTATATCTGACCAAATTACAGCTTCGAGCTCTTCAGTAGTTATCTTAATATTTTTATTTTCTTCTGGCTCTTGAATAACATCGAGTCTCAAATCAACATCAGTCTGTCCTGGTGTGTCTTTAGTTGAGGTCTTTGTAGCAACGTCCTCAACCGAATTCTATAGTTGCTGATTCACGTCTGCATCATTGGTCACCATGCTTGCAATCACCACTGAGTTGATACTTCTTGAAGCTTGCTGATCTCCACGGATTTGATGGATTCCCTATTGTGAAGGAAATTTGATAACTTGATGTAATGTGGATGGGACAACATCCATATTGTGAATCCACGGTCTTTCCAGAATTATATTGTAGGCCATGTCCGCGTCTATCACCTGGAACTTTGTATCCTTAACAACTCCTTCAGCAAATGTGGTGAGTACAACTTTCCCTTTATGATAGCGCTTGAATTATCAAACCTGGACAAGGACTGCGCGTTTGGTATCACCTTATCATTAGCTTGCATTTCATTCACCACTCTTAGTAAACTGATGTTCATTGAACTACCTGGATCAATCAAAACTCATTTTACGTTAGTATCATTTACAAGAAAAGATATTACCACTGCATCATTGTGAAGAATTATCTAGCCGTCTACATCCTCATCATTGAATGTTATGCTGTCACCATCCAAGACCTGGCGAACTCGCTTCCCGTGAGTAAGCCTGACTTTTGACACCTTTTTTGAAGCTGTATATGTTACTCCATTGACCTCATCTCCCCCATTTATTACATTGAGTGCTCTTTTTGGTGATGGAGGTTTTAGGGGCTCTTGTCTATTCGTCATATATGATTATCTTCCTTTCTCATTGAACATCAATAAGATAAACTTGCTTCAACAAATGCTCGACTTCTCCTTGTAGAAGTCTACAATCTGCTGTTCTATGGCCATGATCATTATGAAACTCGCACCAGAAATCTTGATTTCTTTTGCTTGGATCTGATCTTATTTCTTTAGGCCAACGCACTTTATCCCCTATACCTCTTAAAAGAGCTACTAACTTGGAGGTGCTGTTATTAACACTGTAATCTCCTATCCTTGCTTGCGTATTAGAATCATTGGTTCGGGCATCTCGTTCCTTTCTGAACTTAGATGAAGAACTCGTGTCTTTTTGCCTTGGTCTTGAGTCGAATCGTGTGCTTTACTATTTAGATCGAGAGTCTCGCCTAGCAGGTCCCATGTAAGGCTCGTACTTGTTTTTACCGGATCATTTTTCTGATTTTGCAAGTCTCGATCTTGCTCTTTCATCGGCCCTTGGATGTACGACTGTATCTTCTTCTATCCACAACTTTGTACTGTACCTGTTATACACATCATTCCAAGTCGTTGCTGGAAATTCTCACAAACTTTCCTTCAGCCTCCTCGCGGCTTCTGAACTTTTCTCATTCAGGTTGCTCACGAATGCCATAGCCGTCCAGTTATCAGATACTCGAGGTAACATCATCCTCTCCCGCTGGAATCTGTCTACGAACTCTCTGAGAAATTCTGTATTCCCCTATTTAACCTTAAAGATGTCTTCCATCATTTTCTCAACTTTTTGAGCTCCTGAATGTGCTTTTATAAATAATATGCAAGCTTAGCAAAAGAATCAATAGAATTTTCAGGTAAAAGAGAATACCACGTTAATGCTCCCTTTATGAGCATTTCACCAAAATTTTTAACCAAAACTGATTCGATTTCCTGTTTGGGTAAGTCATCCTTTCACGACAGTAGTGAACGCATTCACGTGATCTCGAGGGTCAGTTGTTCCATCATATTTGGGAATATCAGGTATTTTAAACGTTTTAGAAATTAGTAAAGGTGTTGCACTTGGCTTCCACGGTTGTTGTGAATACTTATCAATATCTACCCCTTTGATTACGTGTGGTACGCCTGGTATCTACTCTATACGATCGTTATGTTCCTTCAATTTTTTCTGCAAAGTTAGCACTAAACTTTGTAAATTAGAATTAATTGGAGTACCCTCCATCACGGGATTCATTAGGATTTTCTCCACTTCTAGAATTATCAAGCCCTGAACGCGAGTTCTCCAAAGTTGTTGTATTAACTGGTTGAGGAGTTTTTGCCGCA
Organism: Nicotiana obtusifolia; assembly: GCA_002018475.1. Taxonomy (NCBI): domain Eukaryota; kingdom Viridiplantae; phylum Streptophyta; class Magnoliopsida; order Solanales; family Solanaceae; genus Nicotiana; species Nicotiana obtusifolia. Next base: position 73,042 of record MCJB01020981.1, read on the forward strand.
TTGGATAATCCTTTGACAAATGCTTGCAGCACACTATTCACATGCTCCGCAATCAATTGCTTTAGAGCGTCTTGCTCCATAGTTTGTTCGTTTCCCTGTTGATCATCAGTGTGAGAGGTGGACCTTGCAGGCGAACTCCTACGTGATTATTGAGGGGATCCCGTTGGTGTGTGGTGAAGTGGAGTTGCACCTTGTTGGTTCAGCTGGTTGTTGTCGTTAACGGTTGACATATTTGATTGTTAAAGATTAGAAAGCGAACAGATGATCATATTCCTGGTAACGGAACTAATTTGTTTAACTAAAAATAGATTTCTCGGTCAAAGTCAATATCTAGAAGAAATCGGGTTATTGATAACCAAAATTTAATTCACTTTCCCAACAATTTTTGGAAGAATAGATTAAATAATGGAAATGATTGACAAAGGAAAATAAGAAATGAACTGATAATCACTGCCCAAAATCAAGGCTTAAAGCTTGGAGAATAAAACAAAGAATAACAGTGTGATTTTCAATAAAAATTGTAACTTGCCCTTACAAAATGAGATTTCTGTCCTTATATAGAAGCATATAATTATAAAGGTTCCCATACTTAATTTGGGCTCACTAAGGATATTAATTGTATTGATTTCCCGTTATCATATGTTACCGCAACGGATACATTTATGACTAAAGATTCCTTGTAACTGTACCGATTTCTCTTCCTTATTTACATCAAGTTCATGTACCTTCCCTTCTTTGCAACCTTCATTCATTTCGCTCATGCTTCTCCTTCAACAACTGTTAGGTCCGGTTCTTTCCTCAATGTAATCCCGTGGGTATTTCTCCCATGCTTTTTCTGCATTCTTTAATTCGTCTAATTACGAGTGGCACTTGTCCTTACATCGGTGTTCCACGTGTCATGCCCCGTCAATTTGTTGATAGTCCACATGTCATTTGTTTTCCACCAATATAGTAAGATCTGCGTGCACACTACCCTCCGAGTCCCATCTCTGAGATTACAGTATTACATTTGTTTTGTTTTTGCACAACGAAGGGGAAATAAGGTTTAAGCTTCAGTTCCAAAATTTATCGTTTACACAATAATAAAGCTAGTGACTAGATAGACGTAATCTGTGATCTCAACATAAGCTTTTTTATATTTTATTTATTGTTAAGGGAAGTGGGAAGTGATTATATGCTATTATTAATATTGAAGTTTGTTTGGTACTGTTTCTTGGGAACTCTTTCTAAATAAGTCGATACTCATTTACTAGTCCTGACGTACCAACCAGGCAAGAATATTATTAAATTATTCTTGTTTAATTATTTAAATAAACGTCATATACAAAATTAAGAAGTTTTAATTCCACAGAATTCTCATACTTACATAGGCATCTTGCTATTTGCTAAAATCAAATAGTTTCGTGTGCGAGAAAATCATTTTAAATATGGGAATGTCTATGTCATCACAAATGGTTCCTTACCAAATTATGCCCTGAGAGAATAAAATATACCAAAATAAAATCTGATGTAAAATGGAAGAAAATCTAACGATTTTGACCTCTCTCATGGATAATTTAAGATGAAGATTGTGACAGTTAATGTGTTTGCTAGCAGAGGCATCTCAAGATAAGAAGTTTGCAGGTTTAGAATAGTAATCCTTTTAAGTTATTATATTTTAAATTAATAATTTGTATATAATTTAATAAATTTTTAAAATAAATATAAAATTTAAACTAAAATTATTGAAATCGGCCGAACCCGCGACCCAAAAACTAGCTCCGCCACTGTTTCCTAACATAATCATTCATCATTTTTGTATTTTAACTTTAAATTATAACTCTAGCTAGTGATATAGGTTTAGTGTTGCGTGAGAAAAGTGTCTTTTAGGTTTTGTCTAGTTTTTCATTTTTTGCTAAAGTGAAGTTTTTCTTAAACTTTTATAATCAAACTATACCTGTAATATCCAACTCAGCATCACGGCCAAGCAACGGAATTACTACATAGTTTAGGGGAAATGTCCAAATTTGCTTTCTAATATACAAAATTCATAAATTGATATTCTATTAATTATACGTACTTTGTAGTTATTCATGCTTTTGTTAGGAGCAAATCATCTTATATTTGTCCTTGCCTACTCTACCATGGATTAAATGGATTTGTACGAGCCAAAATACTTCAAGAAAAAATACGAGATAATTTTCGTACAAATATGAATGTTTGTAAAATATAACAGATAAGATATATCGAGTAGTAGAGCGAAATTTTTTATCCTTTTCCCTGTAGTTAAAAAATCAAGCAACAGAATTAGATTCTCTAGTCCTACTTTAATATGTTTTCGGAATTCTTAGCATAGACCAATATCTATATATTAACTATAGGTTAAGGCGTCTTAATTTGATCTATAATTGAGCACATTCATTTATATGGCAATTATAATATCAAACAATTATTCTCCATAAAAGAGGTAACAATAGCAAATAGCTGGACTCCAGACTCTTTATTTGAAGCTATACTTACATTCTTCATTTTTAAGAATAAAATTATTTTGCGATCCATTAAAATTCAATCCGCTTTAATTCGTCGAAAAAATAATAATATTTGACCTTTCTTTATGATGTTTGGTAAGTGATATTTGCAACATTTTTCAAGTGGACTTACTACGTAATTTTTTTTTTAGACAATATAATCTAAACTACTGGTGATGGGCTTAATGATTAAAATCATCTGCCATGTTTCGGATAGACATAAAATTCTAATGCAATAATTTAATTAGGAAACAAATCTAAATAGTACAATTACCTGATTTACACCTGATTGTAGCATTTTTAAATGGGGAGGATCCTTTCCAGGGCCCAAGATTTGATATGAAAGAATAATTTCAATAAAAATGAACTGGCATCATCTTTAATTCCTTATATTATTAAGCTCATGTAATGTTATAATTAATTAGTATGGTCTCCCAGGTTGAAATATATAAACCGTAAAGAGGGCAGTTGTATTTGGGGGTGTCAATGAATATTTAAAAATTGATTAAACTAATCGATCGTATCGAATTGATTTTTAAATTTATTTTGATAAAACCGTAGGTTTCTATATAAATTTATAACTGTACCGATAATTAGGATAAAATTTTTATTTTATGAAAAAATACAAGAACCATACCGAATATATTTATATGTAAAAAATATATTTATATATTAATTTTAAAAATAACAAAGCTTTAAATTTTTTCTTTGGTGGTCTTGGAATTATGAAAACAGCTACAAGCTAACAAGTAATTAAACTCAAAATCCTAATTCCCAAGCCTATTTTGCTACGCTAACTGAAACGAAGTTATTTCCAGCACATTCACTTGCAAGTTAAGACACAAGGTATTGTAGCGGTTATGAGTAGCAAACTACAATGTGTTGAATATGTTTCCTTTTGTGTGATTTATATTTATCTTTTTGAAAATATTCTATAGACTTTATTCTTGAGTCACAGTCCCAGCTTGGTTAATATCTTTTCACTCGTGTGATTTGTATTTTCTTTGTATTAATTTGCTTAGTTTCTTTTATATTGCTGTAGAATAGTTGATGGATCTATACTCTAGCCATCTTTCATATTTTGAAAATTCATCACCCTTTCAAATGTAAAAATGTCCAGAGAGTTTTGCTAAGCCCTATAAAAGTACGTATGTTATTGTATTCTACTTCTACTAGTGACTTTAAATGACATTTAAAAAAATAACAAAAATTAACCGAACTGTACCGATACCGAAGAGAAACTGATATGATTGGGACGATTTCGAAAAGTCTAATTTTGATTATACATAATAAAATAACCGAAAATTTGGTATGGTACAACTCGTACAAAATAACCGGCCAAACCGAATCATTGACACCCCTTGTATCTCCTCTTATTTATCTACTTTACAGTTTCATATATTTATGTAGATGTTAACTTTATGTAATTGGTTGCAATAAGTTTTTTTTTTTTTTTTTTTATTAGAATTTGTTCAATTGTGTTATCTTCTATGTGCACAGAACCTATATATTTCACTTATAAATATAAGTCAAGATTTGATCCTTCAATCTTTGACTTTTATCTTTGTCTCAGAACAGGCATACGTGAAAGTCATGAGTTTTAAGTCTTTCTAACTTCGTGTTACTAACTAGAAAAGGAAGCTTTGAAATTTAACAAAAGTCAGAAAGTAAACCCTTTAAGCTCCATCTATTAATCTAAGTTCTAAAAGTTTTCATATGTTTCTTATCTTTTCCTTTGGCTTTGAATGAGAAGATTGTTAATGTACTTGTCTTTAAGTATCCCTTTTCAAGGGAATGAAAATTACTTATATACTGTAAATGAGTTGGAACTGACCCCAATTGTATTGCTTTGGTTCTACAATCTTGTTTTTGATCCATCATTATGTCAAATTTTGTTATATTGAGTTACATAAAATAATTCTTTTACTTTAAAGAAAAAGGTAGAACAAGGCTTTAGGTTATAGTGATTTGTTCACTACATTTGTCTGTCAAAAGTGCAAAGCAAGAGCAAAACAGGGACCTAAGCAAAGTGCAAAAAGGAACTGACTTTAAAAACACTCAAAGTCTAAGTTTACTAGTGATATTATTAGCTTTGGATTTAGGCAAGTACGATTTTAAAATGTTGATCATTAGTGATATTATCTTTTTTTGGTTTAGGCCCACACAACTTCAAAACACGTCACTAAAGTCTAAAATTTGTTTACTTATATACACAATATATTTCCCGTGTTTTGTTGATGTGGGATTAGTCTAGAATATTACATGGCCACTGCAAATTAAAAGAGGAGAAGAATCTCCCCACTTCCTATTGCAACTACCTTTCACTTACACCAATTATTCTTCCTTAGATTTGATTCTTATTCTTTTCTCCTGTTTATTATAAAGTTTGCATAAAATATATAGCAGAAAAAGATATCTTTTGCAACTTTAGGGATACCAATATCACCAAACCCCCTTGTAAAAGTAAAGAAACCACAAAAGGAGTAATTTACCACATGGGTGCATGGAATGTGATTGAACAAAAGGCACTTCAAAATTTTCACTTTCTTTGTCAGCTTACTACTTTTACAAATACCTTTAAAATATCTTTCTTTTTTATTAAGTATTTAGCATGTAAATAGTTCATAGACAATATGTATGTATTCAAGCATCGGCGGTTGATTCTACGATTCGAACCCGTGGCTTATAGTCACACGAAAAAACTTTATTGTTGTTCTTATTAGGTGTTTATTCTGATTTTCTTACCATAGTTGATTTTTCTATCTCTTGAAGAAAAGTGCAATATATTTGATATATTTGAGCTTTCTTTTTCTTAGAAGAAAATTATAAATCTCTCATATTTGGCTAGTCTCTTTTCTTATGGGAAAATGTTTTATACTTCTATAAATTGAGAATTTCTCCTTCTCATTTACCAGCATCCACACTATAGCCATATGGTAGTTGAGAGTCTTGTTCAGGGAGAGAATTTCAGAACAAATTTTAGACTACCACTTATCTTTTGCCTCTTTGTGAGGTTGTTCTCTCGATATTTTGTACTCTCTTTTACATAGTGAATTACTCATCTCCGCCTGTGGACGTATGTCAATTGATTGAACCACGTTAAATATTTGTGTCTATTGATATATTTCTCTGTTGTTGTTTGATTTATCGTCGTTCAAGATTTGCTTTACTAGCTTCCGTATGACACATGATTATTTCGATCCTAACAGTTCTAAGGTTCCCTTCAATAATTCTCAATTTCTGTTTTATAATTTAATGTGCAACTAATGAGATTAGGACCATCTGAGTTAAATCTTGTAGCATAGTTCAAAAAACTTCACAATCTGGTTCTCCTATCCAAGTAGACAAATTTTTTCTTGGAAAATCATGATCATGTGATGAGTGCAACCATTCAAAGAGCAAGCAATTGACACATGAAAGACAATGTTTAGCAAATGTGTATGGTTATAAAAACACAAGGAAGAAGGAATGGTCGATCAATTATTTGGATTTGGCCTAACTTTTGTCAATTAGCCAGCTAGATTCATGTTCAAAATTAATAAAGTTTTAGTTCAATTAAGCTGCAGTAGCATATGTCTATTTATTATTAACAGATATTTCGAGACTTCAATATATGGGCCACCGTGGAAGCTGGACTACTACAAATTATATAACACCTGTTTTTGGAATGCGAATCTTCTAAAATCTTGGCAATAATTATCTTGTGTTTGCCTTGTTTTTGTGTCTTTTTGTTATTATAGGTGTGCCTTATGTTTCAAACTTCTTATGCTTAAGCTTAAGAAAATCTGAAAAGAACAAAAAAAACCACGTTTTGTCTCCTAATAATAGCTTAATCCTTTCATCTCTAGGTTCTCTTAAAGCTTAATTCCATCACATGCTAAACTTGGTTAATAATTGACATACTAAACTTGAATTTGATAAGTAACGGAGATCGAACATAACGTTTGTATCGAATTCTTCAAAAATAATGCATTCTCGAAAGAATTGATAAAGATACAATAACATCGGTAAAGGATTAGAGACGAATAAGATAATATTTTTGAAAATTTTGAATAACATAAAGCTTATGCTTTAGATTCTAAGATATTTCTCCTTGAGCCGAGAGTCTTTCTTGAATTGAGGGTTTATCGAAAATAATCTCTCTATATGCACAATGTTCGAGTAAGGTTTGCATATAAATTACCTTCCTCATATCTCAGTTGTCAGATTACACTGGATACGTTGTGAGATATTTTCTATGACAGAGAACACTAAATCCAAAAGCTTTAATCTTCAAATAAACTTGGTCGAAGTTTGATGATACCTCATGAATGAAATGAATATGTTTTGTTTCATTCTCCCATAAATCATGAATAGTAGATTGAGTGAAGAGAAAACCAAATGTCAATCAGAATAAAACAAGAAAAGAAATCATGAAGTCTAGTCAGCCCAGACAAGTGGCTTTGGATGTTGAATAAGTAGAGGATCCAAACTAAAGGGAAAAATAAGAAACACGATGAATTAAAAAAAGTGAACAAATAGACAAAAACAGTGACAAAACGATTCACTGGTGTGATGTTTTGCACAGTGAGTTATATGGCATATTATAATAACAAGTGATTGAATAAATGTGGCTATGTCCTACCATGTACCCAATTAATGAAACCCTATAGGCTCTAATATATGATTGGGCAGAGCCATACATTTGGATGGTTGATTAAAGTTATATACGTGTAAAGATATTTTTTACGTTATCAACGCAGTTTAGTTGGTAATAACTAGTTACTAGATATTTTTTTTGATATTGATGTAAATGATTGATCCTGTAAATTTTTATCAACGTTAGTATATAGTACTGATTGTTTATAATTCTTCAGTTAAAATACGAACTTCGCCCATTAATAAAGTAGACCTGAATTTGACATGTATGAAGCTTAAGAGTAAAATTTTGACTAGATAATTACACGAGTTTTCTTGAGATCAAGCATTTGATATTATTGATTGAAATACAAATAAGGTCGCTAGTTAGCTAAAAAGATGTCATATCAAGTTTGAATAGTATAAGGATTATTATACATTAGCTTATATTGTTTGATAGATATTATTAAGCTTATACTATTACTCCATAGAATTGGCCACAAGGGAATAATATTTGGGTGCAAAAAAAATCTAAGAGTGTAGTATAGTAGCTAGGAATTCCATTATTAAAGAATAATTATAGGACTAGGACACCATTGTCAGTTGCCCACTTCGTGATCAATTGGGACAATTTTTATTCAATCTTTAATTGTTTTATTATAATTTATTACTATTCATATGGGTGTACATGGACCGTATTGATTCAGTTTTTATCAAAACCAAACCAAACCAAACTAACTATATCGGTTTGGATTGATACGGTTTTGTCGGGTTTTTCGGACTTTTTGGTATATAAATATTATTTCAATCTTATTTTGTAAATTTTTTATAAGTAAGTATATGTTTAGTAAATATTTAAAAATTTGACAAATATATGATTTATTAAAATACTCTTATGGAAGAATTTTCTTAGTAACACATGATAGTTATTTTTTAGTCGTATGGCAATAATTTGATGTCGATGTACACTTTCAAGGTTAACCTAATTTAATAATTAAACATAAAAATAAATATGAACCTATATAATGATATATTCTATTTAATTTTAAATTATCGAAATTCTATATCAAATTCGAAAAAGATATAAGAATTTAATAGATATTGACATATGAATATGGAAAAACAAAGAGATAGACGCATTTCACTAAACACCTGATAAAAAAGTGATCATACAACCCATTATTTAAAGTTAATAAACATGGGGCACTTTCATATTTACTAAATATTACATCCCATAAGAGAATCGAAAATATTTCTTGACAATTTTTTAAAGAAAATTCTATAAAAAGTCTTAAAAGTATATATAAAAATTATATATTTATATGTCGGTTTGGTTCGGATTTTTTTACTCAATACCAAACCAAATCAAATCAAACCTAATCGGGTTTTTTAATCGATTTGATTTGACTTTTTGATTTGATCCGATTTTCCGGTCTTATACACCCCTAACTACTGATTGTTAACTCAGCCTTGACTTAGTTTCTTTAATGGGGTATGTCCATTCCTTTTTATCTTTCCTAGTTCTGTTCATACAAATTGTAGAGGTTCAACAATTAACACATGATAAAAGAAAAGGTTGTCACGTATACGAAATTTAGTGTGCACAATCTTATTTTGTATTTTTTAAGAGATAATTTTAACTGTTTCTAACTCGTGAAATTCTAGTCAAATGTGATACAGTAATAATTCTAATCGTTGTTCCAATGCTCCATTCGCACATTAGTCTCGCTGACAAGATTTGTTCAGTTTTATTCACATTAGAATAAACCTGAATATATGTTCATTAATGATGCACGATATCTACTAGTTTAATTATCAGATTTTCCTCCAGAAAATTGGTTACTCCGCCTCTAATCCAGAGGAAAACTATAACTTGGACGAATCAAAAGATTTCATGTCACGGAAAAGTCAAATTGGTTTGCTGATAATTACAAAAATATAAAATAAAAATCGGTTTTCATAAGCTTGATCAAATAACTCGTGCCAAAGAAAAAAGAAAAGAAAAGAACAGATTTAATGTGGGCTTACAGTGATTAAATATGTGGAACAGACCTAAGTCATAGACACTTCAGAATTCAGTAGAGCTCAGCTTTGTTGACTATCAAACTCCAAATGCCCACAAAACCTAAATCCCGCTCAACATTTTTGCATGCTAGACCCAAAATCATGATTAGAAAAATACTCCAATGTGGTTTTTCAAGAAATATTTGGTACTAAAGCAAGCTAACTAAGGCACAGGAAAGAAAAAAAGTTAGCATTTGATGAATATACTCTAATTTTACCAGCAAAAGCTTCTATGCTTGTGACAAGATTTCCTCTCTTTTTCCCCCTGAAACAAAGTTTATATTGTTGAAATAAGGATATTCATGTCCAAAGGAGTTTACGCATCACTTAGAAGCCAACTTGGGAACACATCAGACATCATTCCGGTACAGCGAATGGCTTCTGATAATCTTCTTAGCATTATCTGTTTGATTCCAGAAAAGTTTCATCATCCCATAGCTTCAGTGGGGGCATTTCACTATCCGATTGACTACCTGAGAAAAACCAAACACAGAAAGAATAATAAGATAAAACAAATTGACTCTTTAAATGTTGCATTCACCACACTGCATAGGTTATGGGTGAGCTATTTATTAGAGTATAACTACTTCCTGTCCAAGAGGCAAGGAGTAGAAGTTCCCACCTGAATTTAACCCTTCTGATATAGATGCAGCACCTATACATGAAAAGGATAATAGAGGTACATCTGCCATGAAAAGAACCTCATTAAACTCGCACCAGCCACTCTGATGTGCATTTTGCGGAAAAGATAGAAAACTCACTCAATCTGAGAGCAATATGTAAGCCTTCAAGTCCCTGGATTGAGAAAGAAAACTGGCAATTGAATGCATATGAATTTCCTGGTCAAGAAGATATTCAGTCGATTTTTAAAATAGGGAAGGTCAATTTCCATAGAGATAAATACTTCACAGAGAGTTTTCCGTCCATGCTACTAGAAGAATAACTCTTTTGGGAATGCTAATAAACTATTGTAGCGAGAGTGGACTGACTAAAGATTGCTGTAGATCCCAAAACTATTAATGGAAAACTAAGCAGTCTAAATAGGTATTATCATTCAGAAAATATGTCAAGAATAAGCAAGAAAAAAGTTGACACCGAGCATGTAAACAACAAATGTATTGTAATACTCAAATATTGAATCACCGGTGTGAAATACCCTCATTCCAGCAGGTTAAAGAATATTGTTACTTCACTTTCACTAACAAAATCAGCTCTTACATCTTGCTTTTGTTATTTTCCTTTAAACTTAACCAAGAAAACTCAAATATCTAATTAAGAATTAAGACTAGCTCATGAATATTATTTTTTTAATTGGTGGATAATGGTAATGTAGGGGCCAGCTTGTGCACCCTCAACTATTCCGTAGGATACCTGCATCCTTCTACAACCACAAAAGAAACAGGTAAATCTGCCTCCCATCAAGGCTTAGACAGATGGAAATATATCGCCTAGCATTATATTACCATCACTGAAATTTGAACCCTGGTCTCTGATGATCTTCGCTCCAACTTCATTGACTGCTAGACCACACCTTTGGGATCCACATACAAAGGCTAGAAAAGTACATGATTTCAGAGGAACACTTGTTAAGAAGAAAGACTATCTATTTAGCATATGTACAATTTGATACAGAGCCTATCGACTAGTGTCATTATCCAGATTTCTCTCATCCATTTACAAGACATCTGACCAAAACAAAGAAACCTCGTATATACAGCAATACAGCATTTGAGTGGCTATGGTTTGCACCATCATCTATACATTGTCAAAGAGGATCCTCTTTACTTCATGCAAAACTTTTCTTCAGAAAGCAATGGACATATCAATTCCTTGGAGAAGAGGAGACTTGTCTACCAATAATTGCCACAGGAACAATAACCATCTTTGAAGTGATGCAAGCACTTCGAGTCATGTATATATATTTCACGTTCATATTTCTGAGAAATAAATTTGGCAGTCCTATGGCAATCTTCACACATTCTGAGGTTCTTAACAATTCGGATCACTCGAGATGATTGAGGATTGTTAATGAGAGCAAAAGAAAGTGCAAGTTTCTCACTATGAACTCTACTCATATCTTCCTTCTCCTCTTCTCTGATGCAGAGCCTATTGCAAGAACTGGATCCCTCCATTTTTACTTCTTTTCTTTTTATCCAAGAATCTGGAACCTCAGAATTAATCTGCTGACCTGAAGCAAAAGCATCCACCACATTGTTGATCTCAGTCCAGCTCCAACTAAGAGATTCTTCACAATGATTTCTTTTTCTAGGTCTCAGCACAGTTACTGATTCTTCAGAAATCCCACCTAGAGCATACAACTGTAAGAGCAACTGATAAATCACTACATTTCCTGAATCCAGTTTGAGTAATTGTTCCCCAGCATGGATAGCTAAAGTCAAATTACCGTGCATGCGAGAAGCAGTCAGCAATGCACCCCATAAAGAAATATCACGCTCTATGGTCATATTGTCTATAAATTCAATTGCTTCTTCAAGTTTACCTGAACGACCATATAAATTAACCATAGCCACACAATGTTCTAGACCTGGTACAATCCGATACTCTTCGGACATGCTAGAGAACATACTCTTCCCCTCATCAACCATTTTGGCTAGACCATAAGATGAAATCACACTCGAGAAAGTACCCCTGTTTGGTTTAAGCCCTGCCTCTTTCATTTGATGAAATAGCTTTATTGCCTCACTAGAACAGCCATGTAAAACATAACCAGCAATCAATGTGTTCCAAGAAATAATATCTTTGGTTGACATCCCATCAAATATTGCATTCGAGTATTTAATGCCCCCAGACTTGGAATATGTGTCTATAAGAGAATTAGCAACGGAGAGCTCATTTTCCAGATTGCAACGCAGAACACAACAATGAATCTCCTTCACCTTCTTTGCAGCAATTAAGTTTGAACAAGCTGGTAGGATGGACAAAATGGTAACTGCATTGGGCTTAAAACCAAATGACTGCATTTTCCGAAACATGCCCAACGCTTTGTCCTTCTGTCCATTTTGCAAATAGCCAGCGATGAGCGCGTTCCATGAGGCAGTATCCTGCTCAATGCTCCCGTCCTTCTCCATCCTCCAGAACAGATCCAATGCTTGATCCTCATCACCATTTTGCATGTGTCCTGTAATCATAACATTCCACGTGATAACATTAGGTGATACCTCAGACTCATGCATTTTCGTAAAAAGATCATGGGCTTTTCCAAAGTATCCAGCTTGGCAGTATCCTCCAATCATGGAATTCCAACTGTAGACATCTTTCTCTGGGATCATATCAAAGACCAACCGAGCAGCTTCAAGTTTACCACATTTGGAATATAAGTCAATCAAAGCATTCCCAACAATTACCTCGCCATCAAATCCTAACTTTACAACCAAAGATTGAAGTTCTCTTCCCTTCTTCAGGTCTTTAAGAGAAGCACAAGCTGAAATTATGCTTGTAAGTGTTACTTCACTTGGTGTAACTCCATTGAAACTCATCTCCCGGAACAACTCTAACGCCTGACTGTTCCTGTTATGTTGAGCCAAACCTGAAATCATACAAGTCCAAGTAAAAACATCAGGCACTATTCCATTACCCTCCATCTCCTTCATAACTTCCAGCGCCTCATCACACTTGCCTAACTGATTATGGCTAGCTATCAATGTATTCCAGGTGATCAAACCGGGTTCTACGCCTTCAAGATGCATTAAGTCCAACAACCTCCGGGCCTCCACAATCTCACCCTTGTGACAATACGCCATTATAATCGAATTCCAAGACACTGTATCCGTCTTCTCCATACTCTCGAAAAGCCTCTTTGCACAAATTAACAACCCGCATTTTGCATAAACAGCTAGAAGCGAGTTACTCACACGGATTTCAGAACTCATTCCACATCGAATCACTATGGAATGAATCAACCTACCAGTCTCAACATTACCACAATTCCCACAAGCTTGTAAAATCTTTGGGAACAAAAAGCTATCGGGTACAACACCATCCTCCATCATCATGTAAAAAAGGTCCACAACATCACCCCACCTACTATCTCTTGAACAAGCACCAATCATAGCAGACCAAGCAAATAAATCCCTCACACGCATTTCATCAAACACGACGTATGCTTCTTGTAAAGACCCACATTTCGAATACATCCCTAACAGCTTAGTTTCAATAAAAGGGTCAACTTTTTTAAGTAAAAAACCCATCTTTTTATGAAGTGTACGTCCCAAAGGCAGTGACTTCGAATTAATGCAAGATTCTATAAGTTTTGAGAAAGTTTCGGGTTTTACCTTATACCCATATTGTGAAATGGATTCTAAAGCTGTTATGGCTTCACTGAGGCGCCCATTTGTGCAGAGATAATTCAAATGCGTATCTGTGAATCTTGGTTCATAATTGATAGGTACTTTTGATTTTGGGTGATAATTTTGGGGCAATTCTGAAATTGTTGGAAAATTTGATTTGCAGGGAAGAAGTACACTCTCCATTGGAGAGTGCTAAATTTTTCTTTTTCCTTTTTTTTCCTTTTTGGAGTTATGATTAATTTGTTCTTGGGGAAGAATAACTGATGAATGAGTTGCAGATAGCCACAGGAACTGCAGACATGATTCTCTGTGATCATTTTTCATTGCGTGTCCACTTTGAACCAATCAAAAATTGACAGCTCGAATTATCCTAGAAATGGCCGACTCGGATTATCCATAACTAGGCTCACTTGGGCCAACACTTCTGCTTTAGTTTGAACCCAACTTTAATATTTTGGCCTACAGTGATTTACGACGTCTAAGGTTTCTAGGACGATCAAGGGTAAAACGGTAAATTCATGCTTCAAGAATTACGTCATCTTTGGGACATAAACTACCCACCTTTTTATTATTATCATTGACGCTTATTTGCCCTTACTTTATTAATTTATTACATTAGATACCCGTTATTCTTCGAGAAAATTAAGCTAAACTTGAGCCTTTTTTGGTAAATCATTTCTTCTAGGACTTTCAAGGGTACATATTCTTGGTCCGTCTGCACTCTTATCGCAAAACGATGCTGACACTATGTCATCTTACTGCTCCTCCATCGTTCTCTTCTCCCTCTTTCAGAGAAAGTCCGTTGTTCTGCTCCTAGGTAATGTGCGGACGATCTTCTAATTGACTGTTGTTATTGAATGTATGTAAGACCCAATTCTCAATTCAACATTCTCTTTATTGCGCTACTACTACTTTCTCTGTTCTGACGCAATACAATGTGTGTGTGTTTCAGGTTCTATTCTTACACTCTCTGCTTCTTAAATTTTACACAAGCCATCGGACACGAATACAACGAAGACTGGTCATTTTTGGTGAATTTCCTAAAGGTATAAAAATCAATGGTACTTTTCTCTGAGGTTACTGATCTATAAATATTAGTTAGTGTTGGGTGCTAATTTGAGGAATTTTTTTCATATTTTTTTCCCTTTTGGTTACCCAATTTTGTAGATGCATGTTCTGATTTATGGCCCTTTTGCCTTGATCTTGAGATTACTGAGAAATTGTGGATCACAAATGCTCTATCGTCTCAGTTTGTATATGCTTCCATTTTGTTCGAGCCATGTTCGACAATATGCCCCACTAAAAGAAAACATATCATGAAGACATGTCAAAATCCAGTTTAGATATTCTGACTACAAAGGTATTATCTTTTAGAGAGACACTGAAAATGTGCTTTAATCGCTATATTTTTGCATCTTTTACCTCCTAAAAGTCAAATGTGTTTTCTTATCTATCGTCAAGTTCTTATCTTTTCCTTCTTCAGAAAAATCATCAGTATGAGCCTATCTGTCTTCCATGGACTCAGTTTGTTGCAGAAGATGGGTGTATACCTGTCTGGTGGTAAGTTCCTTGATGCTAAAGAGCTTTGCAAATTAATGAGTCATGCCTTTATATAAAAGTTGCTAATTTGGTTACTTAATTAAACATAACTGATAACTTCCAAAGAGAAAACATAAATCAAAAGTTTGGGCTTTAGATTGCAGACTTGTGAATTTACTTAATTGTATTACTTCTTTCCTCGTAATAAGCTTGAGTTGCCATCATGAGGCTTTTTGTCAGTGAGATCAACACAAAAACAATGTAGTTCCCAGCAAAGCCAGGATGTTATGTGGTTCTGAATCAGTCTCAAACGGTGTAATAAGCTTTGTTGTTGGAAAACAATTGCTTTAACATGAACGAAATAGTAAATGGTTTGTACTTTTCTGATATTACTTGAAGCAAAATCTTGATCTTAATATATGACTACTTTTGGAGCACTTTAAACCTTAAAATTTGTGAAGTGTGTGGTTAATTCTAAATATTGACAAATTTAGCACAAGATAACAATTGGAAAACTTTGGAGCACATGCATCCACAAAAGTATTCTAAAGGTGGTCTTTCATTATCTTTTAAGTCAAATTTGAGATTCTCTTCTTCTTCTTCTTCTCGTTCCTGCATAATTCATTTCTTCTTTCTCCTCCCTGATCTAGCTGGGGCTTTATGGTGGTGGAGTGGGTGTTCTCCTACCTCAGGATTTAGATCTATTTTTCTGTTATGCAATGTTAGGATATTAAGGAAGTAGAGATCAAGTTTATTTTCTCCTTGTTAGATTCTGTCTTATTCTTTTTTCGGTGCTCATTAGTTCGTTGGCACTTTATTTAACAGCTTTCAATTTAATGACGGGTAATATATAAATTCAGTAGAAGTAAAATGAAGATGAGAGAGAGAGAGAGAGAATAAGGTAGTAGCACAAACGATACATATGATGTTGCAAGTGCAAGAAAGATATTATTGGATGAATCAAATAATTGGTAATATACCGTAATTCATGTTAATCTGGTTGTGACATTACAAACGAATTCATATTTTACGCACAAATCTGGATTTGCAGAACTGCTGAATGTAGGTGTAAAATGGTGAAGGAGAAGTTTAGTGCATTATAAACTGTACCACTTTGCTGGTATCTTCCAGCTTCTTTTCCTTCATTCCGTTACTTGTTTAGCTTTTCCAAACTTTGGGAGAAGGGATGAACAGTATGGTAATGCACTTGCTAGATCAATAAAGTGGATCATCATGTGAGCCCTACAGACTTTTTTCCTCTTTTATTAAAGAAGCTCATACTTTTCCTCCTTTTGCATTCAACAAGAAAAAGGATAAATTTGTGTATTTGTAAATATAATTGTGATGTTTTTGAATGAGTTCTTAACTGTTGTGAACATCGAATTATTTCCAAGTGAATAATTAGAATCACGATTAAATTTTAGGTCACTTGATATCTCTTCTCCTCTATTTTTTTTAAAAAAAGAAAAACTAATAATGAATG
Organism: Nicotiana obtusifolia; assembly: GCA_002018475.1. Classification (NCBI taxonomy): domain Eukaryota; kingdom Viridiplantae; phylum Streptophyta; class Magnoliopsida; order Solanales; family Solanaceae; genus Nicotiana; species Nicotiana obtusifolia. The sequence continues at coordinate 89,559 of MCJB01020981.1, forward strand.
GTCAAATAATAGGGTTTATGGAGGATCATGTGGAAAAAACTATCGCCAGAATGAACCAAGAGATCAAGGCCAGAAATAAAAAGAAATTATTCCAATGAAAAAATTGGAGTTCCAATAATTCTCCATGTATCCAGATGTAATTTGAAAAGAAGACAGATGAAAATTAAAAATTAAGGTTCGAGAACAGACTCACAGTTAATTTGATTTAAGAAAATAGTATAGCCACTATATCACTCTGAAGAATTTTGCATCTGGATAGTTTCTGACGGTTTTGAAGTTGGTGATACTACAAGTGTAGTGTTGATGTTGTTGAACAACATCATACATAGTTGTCTGTCTGCTGTCAATTTTTGAGTGTCAGGAAGAAGATTGGGAGAAGGATAATATCAAGGATGGCAATATTAATATGGTACTGGATGAACTTCATTTATAATATGTCTCACTTCACCATTCAGTAGCTATCCAGTGTAATCATTTGGTATACTTTTAGATAGTTTGGAGGATTTTCAATACCTTTCATATGCTTCACCTGGATGGAGTATCAAGTTTGTCACCATTCTTCTGCTTATCCTCTCAGGAATAAGTACAAGTTTGAATCGAAACACTGATGTCTTCTCTGATTTTAGCCTTGCTCGGCTCTGCAACTTATTCTCATCAATTACTCTTGCTTAATTTTATGTTTCTACTGGTGAAGATTGCTTGCTTTCCCTCTTTCCTCAGATATTTTGATGTTCCTTGTAGGTTATTGCATTGCGATCACTTTTTATGTTCACTGGAGCCTCTTAATTTATCTCACTTGATGTCCTAATGCTAATTTCAATGAAGTTTTTCTTATTTTAACTGTTGGACATGCAGTGCAGTCTGGTGACTGGAGGGGTTTTAAGGTGGTGAGTGTTGAACTAGCTGTATGCATGGAAGTGAGAAGCATTGAATAAAAATTCTACTACCTCCTAGAAATCCAACCCAAGACACGAGTAACAGTGGTTGTTGGTGTCATAAGGAAGACTTTGATCATTGAGTAAAAGAGATATGGAAGACTTTGATCAGTGTGGCACAAGCCAAACGTGGCCAACTACAGGCTTTCGCGTGTTATCCCAGTCTATGAAACTATTCAACAGATCATTCGTGAAATAATCACTCGGTATGTTGGAAGGCAAATGTGGTGATTCAATTCAAGCATGGGTGTGTTTGGATGAGAAAGACACGTCTGAGCATCATAGAGATATTTGCAATTTTTCTTCGTCGTGCTAAATCATATAAAAAAGTTCAGTTAAATGAATGGAATTCTAGAGCTTAGTTTGATGTGTTGATGTTCCTTTTCGGCCCGTGCTGTAACTGAATATTTGGAACAATTCAGGTAGTAATGACAACAGATGGGCCTATTTAGTTCAAATTTTGAAGAATTAACCTAAATAGTCGCACACCCAATCGCTTTGACGAAAAATAGTCAGTGCAGATATAATATATGCATATTATGTATTATATATAATTAATGTATACTCTATGTATATGGTTAGAAAAATTAAATAATAAATATGACTGGCTATTTGCATAAAGATCCCTCAAATTTTCGGCACAGAATAAGTATTGACTAATTCCTAAATAGCAGCGTTAAAAATTGAAAATTTTACCTCCTCCAACAAAATATTTCACCCTTTTTATTATAAATTAAAATAATTTTAAAATATTATTACTTATAATTATTTTTTCTATTTTATAACAAAATGATTTTATACTCACCATTGAGGCATGAAATACACTAGTTATGTTCTTTTTCTCTCTCTTCCTTCTCTCTCTATTAGCATGATTCTCAATCTTCTCTCTTCTCCCTCAAATCTCTCTTCTTTTTCCATCAAGGCAGCTGTCATAACAGCCCTTTTTGGTGGCCATGACGGACTTTTTAAAGCGAAGAGATAGATTGAAGCGTAGAGCAAGTAGGCGAATAGATATGGTCATGGCTACAGATTAGGTTTTTGAAAATTTGAAGCACAGTCGCCGGAGAAGATTTGAGGGTCGGATTTTTGTACGTCTCCAATTTTAGTTTTAATACAATGTATACAGTATTTTGCTTGGCAGGAAAATGCCTATCTCCGGCGAACTTTTTTCTCTTCTTTGCTATTGAGTCACATACAATGATACAAAATACATTGTATTATGTACAAATTACTCAAGTACATTATATTTTTGTATAAATACATTATTTTTTGCTTGTATTTTATGTATTCCGAAGGTCTGTATTTTTTTAATGCAACCGAATATCACCGTTTTTGTGATTTTTTGTTGTTTGAATACAGTCGAATTCGATACGGTGAATTGAATAAATATTTATGAATTGAATACAATGTAAACGGTCGAATTGAATAGAACAATATACACCTATTTCTTAATTTTTTTTTTGTTTGAATATAACTGAATTCAATATAGTGAAATTGAATACAATTCAGTATTGCGCTTTCCGTTATTAAACATCAGTAATCACTATTTTTTAGGCGGATTACCTTACTATATTTATAAATACATTCGCGCGAATACATAGAATACAGAATTAAACAGATGTAATCCCTATTTTTAGACGGATTACCTCACTGTATTTATAAATACAGTCGTGCGAATACATGGAATACATAATTAAACAGCTGTAATCCCTATTTTTTAGGCGGATTACCTCACTGTATTTATAAATACAATCGCGAGAATACATGAAATACAACACAATAGCAACAAAGTTTTGTAGAATTGATTTTGTTGAGTTAAATTAGGAGTGATACACGCTAATTGATCCTCTTTCCGTTATTAAACAGCTGGATTTTCCTGTTTTTTAGGCTTATTCCGCTATTGTATTCATGAATACAGTAGGGCGAATACCGCAAATATAGTCGCGTAACAACTAAATGTAGTTAGAGGAAGTAATTATATATATATATATATATATATATATATATATATATATATATATATATAT
>MCJB01020981.1:92547-107741 GCA_002018475.1 Nicotiana obtusifolia
TATATATATATATATATATATATATATATATATATATATATATATATATATATATATATATATATATATATATGATAGCTATAGAAAATTAATAGCCACAAAACAATAATAATTTCTGAACCCGAATTCAGTCCCTATAGGCCTTGAAAACTATGTTAGCCTGGTTTTAGATTCTAGTGTTGTAGCCTGTAAAGTGTTGTAGCCTGGTTTTAGATTATGTTGCTACTTATCCGTAAAGTGTTTTAAAATTTTTCAAAATAACGAGTAAAATAATATGCACTATATTTACAAACTGATAACGAGTAAACAAGAAGTTGAACATGTATAGTCTACTCATTTCACGTAGGAGATTCTTAATGAAAAAAGCAAATACAATATCGTACAATAATATCAAGGATATGAATGATCCGAAAGTGAAACAAAAGACAAAATCAAACAATGTAGAATAATACATGGACAAACCTAGATCTTCTCTGGTATATCTAACACTCAAAGTAAAAGCTTAAGGTACTTTTTATATAGTCGACTATATATATTATTTAAGAGTAATGCTTTTCATATGTCTTCCCAAACCAAGTCTTTTAAGTTAGTTGTTGTACTATCGGTATTAAAATTCGATCTCATACATAACTTTCATCCTCAAGTTAAAGTGGGGACGTAAAAAATGGGTCCTATCAAATAATTTCATCCTAGGATAATAAGTTTATGAGCTTTGTCTTACTTTATAAAAGAAAAAAAAACTTTTATTTTCAAGTTTAATTCAGACGTGATTCCCTATCTTTTTCGGAAAACTAAAATATCCAACAAGCATCAGATCGAACTAACTCATTGATACAAATAGTTCATACGAGAAAATTAAGTTAGTTAAACCCCGAAGAATTGTCGCTGCACTGCTAATTTTTGGATAGGAGATATTCATCCTAGTCAAGCATATTTGCCCAGATGACAAGTCTTAAAAGTAGATAAAATTATGCGATTTGGCTGTTTCAAAAGTAACCTCGTTCACTTCTATTTTTATTTTTTGTTAATCTTGTCCTAAATGAGAGTTTGCCCACTTGCCCACAAATGTGAAATAATCGAAGACAGAACGTACAAGGAAAGGAGTGAAAAATCCACCAAAGATTGAATGAAGATTGGAAATCGGAGAATGGAGAGGAACAAACGGCGGATAAACGGTGTTTGTTGCCGCTTTTACAAGTTTGCAACTAAATTGGTCTCGTAAACATTAATAGCAGACATTGGAACAAACAGCAATATCAGTCAGAAAAAATTCTCAAACATCCATAAATTTTAAGGCATGGCTATGTTGCTTGCCCTCTACAATATTCAGCTTTGATTGAACGGTAGGAATGTAGTTTGAACATTAATACACAAACTAAGTCACATTAATCTGCTATATATACGGCTGAATTAAATTTATAACATATATCTTTTTAAGCATTTAATAGGTTTAATTAAAAAAAATTCTTTATCTTTTTGTTGAACGTCTCGCTTAATTAACACTCCACTATTTGGAGTAGTAATAGTGACTTTGATAAAAAAAAATGATAAATGCTGTTTTTATATTTTTGAAAACGTCAAAATACTCTCTATGTGCCATATTTTCTGTCTTGTAAGGTTTTTGTGCATCTCTTAAGAAAAATATTATCACAAATATAATTTCTGAATTATACTCATGTTTTATCTCTCTATAAACATCTTAATTAAATCTTTACTAATTGAAATAATTAATAGTAGATCAGTTTGTCAAACTGAATAAGCATAATAGAAATTTAAGATATCAAAATGAAGGGAAAACCAGATCCGATATTTGCTCTCTAACGATATAAAATAATACTCCCACTGTCACTAATATTTTACAGTTTACTAGAGTGGTCATAGAGCGTTGAATTGGTTCAACTAGTCTTAAATTAAATCCAAACAAAGATTCAATCGAGACTTTACAACACATCTCTTGGCTCTGACAGCTCGACGCAATTAATAAGAAGAATAGAGATTGATACATGAGAGGGGGCAAACGCCATAACCAACAGGCCGTCATAATTAGTACTTATCATTTTTCAATTTTAATAGTAATTTCGAGGATATATCAGAAACAGACTTTTCATTCCTACTAAGTAGGAATAAAATTTTCATTATACCCTTTTCAAACCTCACTTATAAAATTTCACTAATATATTATTCATGTTGTACAAAAAAATTACCAAATTGAATTCATAGTTTAAGCCAGAGCTTTAAGAAAAGAAATTTGAGCAGAAATTAATTAAATTCAATGGGGAAAATAGGACTTTAATTCAGTTTCTTTATAACCTGAGATTTCTATTGGAAAACTAATTCGAAATTGTAGTACGAAATCATAATTGTTTAGAAATTGGTTTATTTAATTCATATTTAAATAAGATTATAGTCAAAATTATTAGGAATAGGTTTTCATGTTTCTAGTTGAAATAAATTTCATACTATTTGTTTACGCTAAAAAACGGGTAACAATTGAATTTATACGCCTTTTAAGGATATGTGAATTAATTCAATACAAGTGATTAATGACGTTAGATCAAGCAAATAAAAGGCGTGATAAATGGCCAAACCAATGGCCAAAACATCGAAACCGTTCCTCAACAAGTTGCTTCTTCATCTTCTTAACCGACCTCTGGTACTGAAGCGGTTGCCGCTGAGGTGGTCGCCCTTGAAACGACTTCCCCTATTGTGGTTGCTAATGTACTGGCCGCCGAGCCTCCCTTGACGACGTTCATTCCCGGGGGCTTCTCAATTGCAGATGACTTTAAAGTAGAGAACCCTTCGCGCAAACAGGACCGGGTGAAGGAGTCTCGAGGTACATATGCTCTGTGACCGAAGATATTCTTCCCATAGTTTGTAAGGACTGCAATTGGGAAGGCAAGAACGTTGTAGTTCTCGTGCTCGAGGATGCTGTTACTACCCACGTAGAGGGGTACTTAAATGTTTAACGTATCCCTTCATATTGGGCCCCATGGACCCGATCATTCTAGACTTTTGTAAGAGGTACGAGGTGTGCCTTGGGCAAATCAATCCATCGTTGTGGAGGATCGTGACCCTCCGCTAATTCGTGAACAAGACCGAGTCTCGTCGGTTCATGATCGACCACCTACTCCGATTATACCGTCCCCGAATGTTCCGAGGGGGACTGATCAAGCTTACTCGCCGAGCCAGCAAAGCCCCATTTTCGAGTATCGATAAAGATCGAGACCAGGGCTGGCAAGGACGCTTTGTCCGAGTGAAAACTGAGGATTTGATCCCTCCTAAATACTTGTCATTCCCTGAGTAGTGGAATGCGTCTCGTAAGTGCAATCTCTCTTTAAACATCAAAATTCTTGTTCTTCGATTTCTATTTTCTCATTCATGCTTATGGTTGTACAGCTGTCACCCGTGTTTCGAATGCGGTTCCCCGGTTAAAGGAATGGATTGGCGGCATCTGTACTCAGATGTCGTACTTCGGTCTATGAGAGGCCCGTTCTCATGGTAAGGTCTCTTTCTGAGTAGCCAATACTACGTTTCTACCTTTTTATACTAACTCTTTTGCCCTTTTGTTATTGCAGGTTTGCCTAAGATCACCGAACTTAGGCCTTTGGAAGGGGGTGAGGATGTGCCCTTGTCTGTTGATCCCTCCGTTGCTGCCACGGAGGGAAAAAATAATAGGAAGAGAAAACACTCGGGCTCCCTGGGCTCCGAGGTGAAGAAACCAAAGAAACGGGTCCCAGAAGGGGCTCCAATTTCCAGGTGTCGGACTCCATCCCTCCTCCGGCTTAGGGACTAGCCGGAGGATGAATCTATTTTTGTTACCCACGGGATGACCTATCCCGGGACTCGGATGCACCCGAGAGGGAGACTTATAAGATCGACCCCCCTCACACTCAAAAGACTGACGTGGATACCCGGGGTGAAACTTCCTAGGATGCCGGTTCTGCTCCAAAGAAAGCGCCCGGTGTAATTGAGATCACGTGGACGCCCTCCTACATTGAGTCTATGCTCGAGGAGGCCCAAGCGAGAAAGGAGAAGTCCAACGAGGGGGGCCATGGTGCAGAAGATTCCCTTCACTCCTTTTTCGACGGTGTGGACTCGTCTACTTTGGAAGACTTCTCCGGGCTGGTCGACCTGAAAGTTCTGAAGAAAGACACTTCCTCGGAAGCTGGCGGGCTGAGCTCGAGCCTGAAATTGGTCAATCAGTTCCCTGCTCCGAGTGTGGACCCTGGTCGCAAGAGATTAATTATACTAACAGTCTCGGAGGATTCCCGGGTTTTATCAGCTCCTGTGGGGGGTATCTAGCTACCTTCGATGCCTGGTGACCGAGAAGGACCAGGAAAAAATGAATGAGGTAAACGTGCCATGCCTCTTCAATGAGGCGCAACAGGCGCTGAACCGGGTAAGGCATCGTTTCCTTCCATCTATCTATTGCTCCATGTGTTTGATGTTTCTCACATTTATTTCGCCCTTTTGCAGGCCTCGATACTTCACCACGAGAGTTTCCTTTGGTACCGGTTGAGGTCAATCAACTTGAGCTCGAGATCAAGGAGCTTGACCAAAAAAGGGACATGTACAAGCTTCTTAGCGAGCAGCAAGAGGGGGTCGCCAAGAACCTCCAGGTCGAGCTGGATGCAGCTTAGAAAGAAGCATAGGCCTTAAGACAGGAGCAAGCCGACTTGGTGGAAAAGGTCAAGGTTTTTGAAGTTAGAAATGAAGGTCCAGTCACAGAGGTTAACAATAATACTTCACAGGTCCAGCAAAAGATCGACCAGATCGACCAACTCTGCAAGGAGATGGACGAGATCCAAGTAATGGCCGACGGGTGAAAAAACAAGATGGACTTGCTGGCCTCAGAGAAGGAGATCGCCCAGGACAAGCTGTCTTCGGTGGAAGTGCAGCTTCGGGTGGCGAAGGAGAAAGACGATGCACAGGCTCAACAAAATGAGGACCTCCAAGCACAACTGGACTCGGCTGTCGTTGAATGGAACGCCCTTGGCAAGGAGCTCGAAATAACAAGGTCCAGGTTGGAAGTAGCCTCCACTGATACTGATGAGATAGTGGCCCAATACAAGGTCGATGTTGAAGCAGCCTAGGCCTGCCTCAAGAAAACTGTTGAGTACAAGCGGCTATCCCGAAGGGAGACCCTCGAAGAGATCCATGCCCGAGGTTTCGACCTATCTGCCGAGATCGAGGAGGCAAAAATACTTGAGGTTGAGGCCAAGAAGCTAGCTGAACCCTCGAGGTGAAGAGGGCTCCGAGGGCTCTGAAGAATCCGAAGGCCCAGACGGTTGTGGTGACGAGTTGGGTTGCGGTGAAGATCAGGCATAGATGCATTAGGATTTTTTTTGTTTTTGTATCCTAAACATATATTTGTCGAGACAATTTTTGTTGGGCCTTTGTAAAGATATTCCGGAATATATAAAAAAAATTCCTTTTTGGCAATTTTCAAGTCTATTATCTTAGCATCTTTTTACAATTGCAAATATTTCTACTGCCTTATCATAGAATCAAATGTAGTAATAAAGCTTTTTTCGGATGTCCGAACAAAACATGCTCTCGATGCAATTTTTGCTCGAAACTTGTGAAAACTCGGAGTGACCGGAAATTTCCCCAAGATGTTTGCTTAAATGTTTTTAGACTATGCCTTTGCCAAGAGTAACCTTTGAACAGGTTTAGAATTTTGTTGAAGGCGTTATGTTTTGATTAAGGCTTCGGAATCTCCAAATCATTTTTAGGGTGGTCTAGCCTTTTAGGTTTAGGCACTGCCTAATAAGTTTTTTGTCTTTGGGTTTCGATAACCCGAGCCGCCAGAACTTGTCTCGGACGACAGTCCCCGAGTCGGGGTAGCCCTTTGGGCTCAGATAAGGGTGGCCCTTGGGCTCGATAGTCCCCGCGTAGGAATAGCCCTTAGGCTCGATACTTTTAAGAAGAAAAAGTACATATTAGCAAGGCAGAAACTTTTTTTATTTCTGTGTTTAACGTACAAGATTGTAAGCATGTAAAAGCTAACTTTTGGTGAGGCGGTGATGAAGACAAAAGAAAGCTGCACTGGTCGTATTATGGCTAAGGTGGCCTACGCGGGCATGGTTCACTTGACCGTTTAGCCCTTACAATAAATCCTAACCACCGAGGCTAGACCATTCAAGCACAAAGTTTCTTTCCTTGCTAAAAATCTTTACTCGAGGGTGATGGCCCCCAGTATTCGAGGTCGATCTTGAGAGGGCTCGGATACTATTGATGAGACAATTGACTCCGACTTAAAAGTGGTCTTTGATCCTAAGTAAGCATGTTTTAATATTGCCTCGTTAAAAACCTTATCGGAAAACCCATTTGGGATAAAATCGGTTCAAGGAAAAAAGAGTGCAGCGCGTGCTTTCAGACCTAACAACCACATTCTCCTTTGGTTGTTGTTTGCAAGTGTTAGTCCGATTCGTAACATTGAACAAAAATATGAATGAAATTTTACCTTAGCAGTAGTACAGTTTTAAGTGCATCACGTTCCAGTTGTTCAATAGTTGTGCACTGTTTCCTACTTTGAGTTTGTATGAACCTTTACTGGTAATCCTGATGACTTAATACAGTCCTTCCCAATTTGGTCCCAGCTTCCTCTTCGTTGGGGTTCCGTGTGTTCAGTGTTACTTTTCTTAACACCAAGTCCCCGATATTGAAGTATCGGAGGTTGGCTCTTCGGTTGTAGTATCTTTCTATCTGCTGTTTCTGGGCGGCCAACCGAACTAGGCAAGCCTAGTGCCTCTTATCCAATAGTTCCAGGCTCGTTCTCATGGCCTCACCGTTTGATTCTTCGGTCGCATATCGGAACCTGAGGCTCGGTTCTCCCACCTCAACCGGTATTAGTGCTTCGGCACCGTAGACCAACGAAAATGGAGTGGCCCGTTACTAGATTTTGAGGCCGTACGGTATGCCCAAAAGACTTCTGGCAGAATTTCCTTCCATTTTCCCTTTGCATCGGTCAACCTTTTCTTAAGGTTTTGAAGTATGGTCTTGTTCGCAGACTCTGCTTGTCCGTTCCTACTAGGGTGATAGGGTGTTAACAAGATCTTTTTGATCTTATGATCTTTGAAAAATTTGCTTACCTTGCTGCCAATGAATTGCTTCCCGTTATAACACACTATCTCGGCCGGTATACCGAGCCCGGCATATTCTGTGGTCCCAAATGAAGTCGATGACTTTTTTTTCCCGAACATTCTCGAACGCTTGAGCTTCGACCTACTTAGAGAAATAGTTAGTCATAAATAGTATAATTGATCCTTACCGGGTGCCCAAGGCGACATGATCGAATGTAGTAACTCCCCAGGTTGATGGATCATTGGTGCATGCCTCTGAAAGTCGTCGCATCTCCATACAAAGTCCTTCGCATCTTTCTCCATGTTGATCCAGTAATAGCCAGCTCTGATTATCTTACGAATCAAAGATTCTGCCCCTGAATGGTTTCCGCAGGTGTTTTCGTGAACTTCCCTCAAAACAAATTCGGTTTCTCTCGGCCCCAAGCATATGGTGAGTGGGCCATCGAACGTTCTTCTGAACAGAGTACCTTCAGATAGGCTAAACCTAGCCGCAAGTTAAACTTGTTGAGTTTATTTCGGCATGGCCTTCTTACACTACCAATTTCATGAGCTGTACGACTATTCCTGAGCTGAATTCATCGTCATCAACCGATGGCCCAAGTTAGCCAGAGCATCGGCTTTGCTATTTTGTTCCTGGGGTACGTTTTGTAGGGCCCATTCCTTGAAAAGATGCAGCGTTACCTGTAATTTATCCAAGTATCTTCGCATTCGTTCCTCTTTCACTTCATGTCCATTGACTTGATTTACCATAAGAAGGGAGTCATACTTAGCTTCGACCACTTCGGCCCCCAGGCTTATATCCAATTCGATACCTGCAATCATGGCATCATACTTGGTCTCATTGTTAGTCAATTGAACAGTCCTAATAGATTGCCTAATTACGTTACCCGTAGGAAGCTTCAACACGGGGTCGAGTCCGAACCCCTTTGCGTTCGAGGCCGGCGTGAAGTCCCCGAGGTTAACAATAATTCCTTTACGACTTTGAGTATTAAGGCCGGCATGAAGTCGGCCACGAAGTCTGCCAAAATTTGAGATTTGATGGCAGTCCGGGTTAATATTCGATATCGTACCCGCTAATTTCTATGGCCCATTTGGCCAACCGGCCCGATAGCTCGGGTTTGTGCAGTATGTTCCTTTGTGGGTAAGAACTTACTACACATATGGGATGGCATTGAAAATATGGCTTTAACTTCCTAGAGGCGCTTAGCAAAGCGAGCGCCAAATTCTCTAGTGAGGGTACCTCGTTTTAGCCTCGCCTAGAGTCATGCTAACATAATAGATAGGAAATTGCATGCCTTCTTATTCTCGGACTAAGACTCCGCTTACCGCTATCTCGGATATCGCTAAGTACAGGTACAACTGCTCGTCTGCCTTCGGAGTATGAAGCAAGGGTGGTATAGAAAGGTTTCGTTTTGAGTTTTTCCAAAGTTTTCTGGCACTTCAGGTTTTATGAAATATTATTCTTCTTCTTCAATAATGAGAAGAATCGATGGCTCTTATCGGAGGACCTTGATATGAACCGACCCCGGGCGGCTATCCGCCCGGGTTGGCCTCTGAACGACCTTGACATTGTCCACCACGGTGATGTCTTCTATAGCTTTGATTTTGTCGGGATTGATCTCGATTCTCCGGTTGGACACCATGAATCTAAGAAAATTCCCAGACGCGATCCCGAATGCGCATTTCTCCGGGTTCAACTTCATATTGTATTTTTTCAGTATGTTGAAGGTTTCCTACAAATGTTCCAAATGGTCCTCTGCTTGCAGGGACTTAACTAACATGTCGTCAATGTAAACCTCCATTAATTTTCCTATTTGTTCTTCGAAAATCTGGTTTACTAGGCGTTGATAAGTGGCACCTTCGTTTTTAGTCTGAATGGCACTACGTTATAATAATAGGTGCCGAATTTAGTGATGAAGCAATTTTTTTCTTGATCACCCGGGTCTATCTGGATTTGGTTGTACCTGCAATAGGCATCGAGAAAGTTGGGTGTCTCGCGCTCGGCCATTGCGTCGATCATACGATCGATGTTAGGCAAAGGAAAAGAATCTTTAGGGCACACCTTGTTCAAGTCTTTGTAATCTATGCACATTTTTTATTTTGCTTCCCTTTTTTGGCACTAGTACTACGTTAGCCAACTAATTCAGGTACCTGACTTCCCAAATGGAACCTATTCTAAGGAGTTTGGATACCTTGTCTTTGATGAATGCATGCTTGACTTCTGACTAGTGCCTTCTTTTCTGTTTAACCGGGTGGAACTTCGGGTCCAAGTTTAGCTTATGAGTGGTTACTTCTGGTGGGATCCCTGTCATATCTAGATGGGACCAAGCAAAACAATCAACATTAGCTATAAGTAATTTAATAAGTTTTTTTCTGAGCTCGGGAGTCAACCCCGTGCCCAAGTATACCTTCCGATCGGGCAAGTGTTCGATCAATATGACTTGCTCCAGCTCCTCGACCGTCGACTTGGTGGCATCGAAATCGTTAGGGCCGATTAACGACCTAGGAACTTCGTAATCATCATCCTCACATGCCCCTTGCTTTTCCGGTTCGGCCGGGGCCGGTGTCAGTGATTGCCATTTAGTTTCTTCCTTCCTAACCGACTCTGGGTTCTTTGATGACGAGAGTGCGAATATCGGGATCACCTCATCGACTGCGAACATTTCTTTTGTGGCCGACTGTTCTCCGTAAACTGTTTTGATCCCTCCCGATGTGGGGAACTTTAATGCCTGGTGTAATGTCGAGGGTATTGCCATCATGTTGTGAATCCATGGCCTTTCGAATAGAGCAATATACCTCATATTCCCCTTCGATTATGTAGAACTTCATTTTCTAAATAGTTCCGGCGGTGTTTACTGGCAGAGTTATCTCCCTTTTAGTAGTTTCACATGCCATGTTGAATTCACTTAAGACCCGGACTACAAGCACAATTTGGTCTTGTAGATCCAGCTGCTCTACGACCCTCGATCTGATGATATTGGCCGAGCTACCTGGATCAATCAACACACGCTTAACTCGTGATTTGTTTATGGGCATAGAAATTACCAGTGCATCGTTATGTATTTGCATGATTCCTTCAGCGTCTTCATTGTTGAAAGAGATGGTCCCCTCCGGCATGTAATCTCGGGTTCGTTTTTCTCTTGTAATAGACACCTTAGTGCGTTTCAGCATTGGCCCCTAGGGGACGTCGACTCCACCAATGATCATGTTGATGACGTGCTGAGGTTCCTCTTGCTCGCTCTGTTTGTTGGAGTCCCTATTCTTGAAGTGATTTTTGGCTCGAGCACTCAGAAATTCCCGGAGGTGCCCGTTATTGAATAACCGGGCCACTTCTTCTCTTAGCTGTCAGCAGTCTTCGGTCCTGTGACTGTGAGTGCCATGATACTTACACATCAAGTTGGGGTCTCTTTGGGCAGGATCGAACTGCAATGGCTGAGGCCACTTAGTATCTTTGATGCGTCCGATGGCAGATACGATGCCGGCAGCATCGACGCTGAAGTTATATTCCAATAACCTCGGTGCCTCCCTGACCTCGAGTGGTCTATCGAAACCGTTTTTGCTCATGAGTCCCCAGCTATTATGACCTCAATCACTTCTTTCTTCATTCCTCGCAGGGTTACGTCCGGATCCGCCACCCCTTCGATCTCCGCTATACGGTTGATACCAATTTTTGTTTGATCTTGGTTCATGATCGATGACTCTTTTAGACCTGTCATTAGTTCGATGGGATACACGGACCTAGAGGGGGCCTTGAGCTGATCATCCTCAACTCTGATTTTCCGTTGGTACCTGTTATGGACTTCAACCCAAGTTACTGCCGGGTACTCTATTAAATTCTGTTTCAGCTGCTGTAAAGCCAAGGAGCTTTGGGGGTTGAGTCCTTGAGTGAATGCTTGAACGACCCAATCGTCCGCAACTAGAGGCAGGTCCATTCTTTCCATTTAAAACCTCAATACAAATTCTGTAAGCATTTTGTTGTCTCTTTATTTCACTTTAAAGAGGTGCAATTTTCTGGTCTCGACTTTGATGGCCCAGCATGAGCTCTTACGAAGGCATCTACAAGCATAGCAAACGAATTAATGGAATTAAGGGGCAGGTTATGATACCATATCATTGCTCCTTTAGACAGGGTTTCTCCGAACTTTTTCAGCAGAACCGACTTGATTTCATCATCTTCTAAGTTATTTCCCTTTATGGCACGCATGTAAGAGGTCACGTGTTCATTTGGATCTATGGTCCCATTATACTTTGAAATTTCAGGCATATAGAACTTCTTTGGGATTGGTTTTGGAGCTGCGCTCGGAGGGAAAGGCTTTTGGACAAATTTCTTGGAATCTAGGCCTTTCAATGTCGGGGGTTCTCCTGGGATTTGATCAACCCTAGAGTTATAGGTCTCCGATTTTTTGTTATTGGCTTCGATTTTCTTTTCTCTCGATTCCACCCGCTTTGTCAGTTCTTTAATCATCTTTATTATTTCGGGGTTGGTCCCGAGTTTAACTTCACCCGGCCTTTTTGTGGCTGGTTCATTTCTGCGGGTGTTTTCTCGAGATGGTTTGGGCTCAACTTTGCTGGGGGCGCAACTTTGGTTCTGCAACTAGGCTATCCCCGCCTATTGAGGCTGTAACATTTCGAAGATCACCTGTAAATTGATCCCATCGCCTTCGCCGTCGTGTGTACCCCAGACTATAGATCGGGCTCCCCCGCGAATGTTGTTTTTGGGGTGGGTAGGCAAGTTTGCATCGATGGACACATGTGAGTTGGCATCGATTGGGTTCGCAACCGAAACTCTGTTGGGGTCAACAGAAGGCACCTCGTTGCTAGGCACTACATTGTTGTTCTCGCCATGGTGGCCAGACTCAGCATCAACGTTCAAATGAGCAGATTGAGAGTTCGGCATTTTTAATTTGATCTGAAATTGAAATCTCAAAGAATAAGCGTAAAACAGAGTTCGTTATGAAAATTTGTTTCAAATTACCACTATTATCCCTAACCCCACGGTGGCCGCCAAACTGTTAATCCTAAAAAATAGGTAACAATTGAATTTATACGCGGTTTTAAGGATATGCGAATTAATTCAATACAAGTGACTAATGACGTTAGATTAAGCAAATGAAAGACATGATAAATGGCCAAACCAATGATAAGAGTGGTCCCGAGCTCTTATACCTACCTTCGATTCTGAGCTTCCACTTATGAAAAACTTATGAACAAAAATAAGAACTTTGAATAACATAGAGAATAAAAGTAAATTGCCATGGTATGTGTGTTACAATGTGCCTGGTGAATAATAACCCTCCCCTTTATATAGTAGGGGAGTTTTACCCTAAGTAAAATTCTAAGAAAGGTAAAAATCTTTCATTTCGCTAATCACTGATTTTCTGTCGGTATGGGCCGAGATTCACGTCATGATATCCAATTGGGCACGGATATCACAGCCCTTTGTTAGTCGCGTGCGGTCGGGTAGGTGTCCTACGGTCACGTCCCTGCTCCATTTGCCTCACCGAGAAACTGGGATGCTCAGTGGGTTCAGTTTTATCCGTATACTACATTAAATAAGGGTATTGATAGATTATTTTATGTGTGGGAGACGTGTAGAGAAGTGACGAATTGCAGAGAAATCTTTCAGAAATTTATACTAAAATATTTTTCCTTCGTATTGGTATCCGAGTCTTTATGATCTTGGGAAAGAATCAAGTAGCTTCTAATGCCGGCAGACTGTGCTAGCCAATGTATGCTGCCCGTCTGGCCAAAGGTTATGTTGGAAAACATCGGGTCAACTAAATATTCATGAAAAATAACCATGTTGAAAAAATTGAGGAAATAAAGTTGCAAATTTAAAAGGAGCAAGCAAATAGTTCAAGAAGAATAAAATATTCTCTAGAATTAGGGAGAAGTAAAAAAAAAATTATTTATTGGTGACAAAGTGCATCAACGGGAGAAGAAGATAGGTGCCTCAACGAAATCGGATGTCGGAGAAAAAGTGCATCAACGGGTGTTGAAGACATGTACTTCAACAAAATTGATTAGTGGTGGCAAAGTACATCAACGGGAGTTCGAGATAAGTGCTTTAACAAAAGTGGAAGTTGGAGAAAAATTCTCCAAAACAACAACAACAACAAAAAGCCAGGCGTATACAACTTTGAATTACGGGAGAATGTTGAAAAATCAATTCAAAATTGTAGTACGAAACCGTAATTTTTTAGGAATTGATTTAGTTAATTCATGTCTAAATAGGATTGTAGTTAGAATTATACAGGAATACATTTTCATGTTTCTAGTTGAGATAAATTTCATACTATTATAAATAGAGGTATTGATTGTTTATTTTATATGTGGAGGAAAAATAAAAAAATTGTATAGATTATTCAAAAATTTAATACAATATTTTTCTTCATTTTCTTTATTGAAATTCTGTTGTTTTTGCTCTCAGTTTAAATTTAAAGCGCTTATTGAATTTTGGGGAATACACTTAATTATTTTATTTACTATGTGAGCGAGATAACGTTAAGAATAATATTTTTGACACCCTAAAGCTACATAATATTCTCCATATTTTTCTAACAGTGCGATGGGGCAACTTATCTAACAAAACGGTCTTATCCCCTCCAAACATTTAAACCATACGTACCAATTACTATATGCTTAATTAATATCACGACTCACGTCTGATTGACACTAGCATATAGCCTGCAGTTAAAATTTGAATCTACTATTTTAATGATATAATAAGCACTAAAGTTTAAAGATGACCTTTGACAAACTAAAAGGAGGTAAAAAGTATTTTTAAAAAAAAAGTAGTTTACACTTCAGACACGAGACTAGATAAATCTCGAGATCTCCTTTACCCCCAGGTCGTTGATTTCGTTTAAATTATTTTGAATTAATATAGTTTAAGGCTCACATCTACTGCAGTCATTATGTACGATACAATATTATCAAAAGAGTGATAACAAACTTTAATTATTGCATAATTCAGATTTTAAAATACCAGCCATTTATTTTCACATTTTTAGACTCCTAAAAGAACACTTTGATATTTGTGCAACAAATGCATCAGTGTTCCTATTTGAACTATACATATTAGTTGATTAAGTTTTAAAAATTTACAGTCATATTAAGTGTATAGTCAGTCACAAATAATAGTGTGTGCAATAGTTTTTCATATATACTATAGTTAAAAATTTCATCACTGCCTTGCCAGTAGTTCAAATACCAGAAGTTAGATAGAAAAGGTAAATTATATTCGAGAACTTTAAGTCATGAAGTTGAGCTTCGACGAATATATGATTTTATTGACTAATTACTTTCATTAGTAAACTATCAAAAGGAAGAAGAATGCCTGGATGCAGCACTGCAGCACCTGTGCTCCGGGTTCAACCGTATCCAATATCTTTGACACATAGTTTGAATATGTGAAAGTATTGCAATTTCGACAATATTAAATTTAAACATATAATTTGGAAATTAGAACAAGTCAAGTGCTATGTATTTTTTAATATTGAATTCATCAAAATTAAATTCTAGACCCGCTTATGATCAGGACATAAGGGAATTCCCATAGATAAAGATTATTGACACTTTTTTTTTCCTTGAACAACATGCACATGAAGATGAAATCGAACGGCATAGAAATTGAAATTACCCATACTTATTATTATCATATGAAACTGCACTCTACTTCTATTATTTGAGAAGGCTCCTATTTATGAACATAGGACTTGAGGAAATTGCATTAATGGCAAGAAGAATCCAAACAGCACCATATATAGTTGTCATTCTGCTAATTACCATTCTTGACTTGTGTATTACAAGTGTCATTCCTCGTTCCTCCGCCATTTCTTCTCAGCTTTATTTTTAAAAATTAGAAACTTCCCTCCTCTTTAGATTGAATAGACAAAAGATGGAGACAAGCTCAGTTTCCAAGTTCTTCATAGTTTATACCTTTTCTTTGCTAATGGTAGCTCAGTTGATTTGTAGCAAAGTCACTTATGATAAGAAGGCCATTCTCATTAATGGCCAAAGAAGAATTCTTCTTTCTGGCTCCATACATTATCCCAGAAGCTCCCCTGAGGTACTCTCCCATTTTCTTAACGCCCCCCCCCCCCCCCC
>MCJB01020981.1:107761-122199 GCA_002018475.1 Nicotiana obtusifolia
CCCCCCCCCCCCAGATTATTCTTGTTTTTGTTCACGTTGAATGCGTTTTACCATTTCATCTAAAAGTTTATATTGTTGTAGAGAACACTCTTCATATTACTTAGTTGTATCATGTTCCACCACGGCCCACTGTGTGAACCTGATTCCTTTTCTTGGTCCAAAACACGTGTAAATTCTTTTTGCTAAAGTATGATGTTAAGATTTGAATTCAAGACCTCTACCTGCCTTCTTATATCATATTAGATTGTGTGATCATCTCATCAATATTTAGAGAGAACCTACTTTTAATTAGTATTAGTTGTATTATGTCTCAACATTTTCCGTTACTATATTCTAGGACGAAGAATGTTACTCTATTTTGTTAATAGGGACGAATTTAATTAAATGGGTATGTTGCAGATGTGGGAAGATCTCATAAACAAGGCTAAAGATGCAAACTTGGATGTCATTGAAAGTTATGTTTTTTGGAACATCCATGAACCTTCCCCAGGCAATGTGAGTGCCTCAATTTTGCCCAAAAAGACTTTGCTTTTTACTACTGAAAGATGTTACCTTTATTTTTGCTTGCTAATTGCTAGTAATATGCTATGTTTCTTGTGGACAGTATGATTTTGAGGGGAGATATGATCTTGTAAGGTTTATAAAGACTGTGCAAAAAGCTGGCCTTTATGCACATTTGCGCATTGGACCTTATGTTTGTGCTGAGTGGAATTTTGGGTAACAGATTGTCCTTCCCCTTTGTTTTTTGTTCCTAGTTTCCCTTGTTATTTTCTTTGGTTTTCTTGGTTAATTTCAAGAATGAGCTCATGATTCTTTATACCTCTTATCTACTGCAGAGGATTTCCTGTATGGTTGAAATATGTTCCTGGTATCAGCTTCAGAACGGATAATGAACCTTTCAAGGTTTGTCCACTATAACAGTAAATCACAAAACTACCTTTTGTCACATTAAATTAAATGAACATTATCCAGTATTATGCAAACATGGCACCAATTTTGCCAATATTTGTACATGTTTGTTTATCTTTAGGTGACAACCAAAATGTGTAGCATCATTGTTTCTTTTACTTTTTTCCTATGAAAATATAATGTGGTAATAAATTGATAGATTCTGATCATGAGTTGCAGTAGTGACATTTCAATTCTTTTTTTGGTAAAGGCGGCGATGCAAAAGTTCACCCAGAAAATAGTTGAGATGATGAAGAGTGAAAAACTGTTTGAATCCCAAGGAGGTCCCATTATACTGTCTCAGGTATGAAACTGACACAGTAGTGGTGATTTAAAACTTATCGAACTTCTGTTTTCTGAATGCATGATATATTGGACAGCTGTTCTGCAATTATTCTAAATTTGTTTTGTTTAGATTGAAAATGAATATGAACCAGCAAGAAAGGCGCTTGGAACGGCTGGTGAAGCATATGTCCAATGGGCTGCAAAAATGGCTGTTGGATTAGATACTGGAGTTCCCTGGGTTATGTGCAAGGAGGATGATGCCCCTGACCCTATTGTGAGTTTCTTCGCCTTATTCTCAGTTTTCGTTATTGACTTCTACATTATTATCTTGGATTTAGGAATAATGTTCTTGAAACCATTGACTGAGGATTCTAACCATGTGTCTTGATCAGATAAATACATGCAATGGTTTTTACTGTGATGAATTTTCTCCCAACAAACCTTACAAGCCCACTATGTGGACTGAAGCTTGGAGTGGATGGTAACATCTTCTTTTCAGAGACTTGAGTAATGCAAATATATGCTCATTTTTATGAACTGGTTCTCATATTCTTCTTTGTTGAGAGAAGGTTCACTGAATTTGGGGGCACTATACCTATGAGGCCAGTTCAAGATTTGGCATTTGCGGTTGCTCGGTTCATACAAAAAGGTGGCTCATTTGTTAATTATTACATGGTAAATGAACTTCCTCAGCAAAAAGAAAATACAACATTCATAATGAACATATTATGTATGAAATGGTCTTGATTGACTTTAACCTTTTTTTCGGTTGCTTGCCTTTAACTATTCCTTCTTTTCACAGTTTCATGGGGGAACCAACTTTGGGCGCACAGCGGGAGGCCCTTTTATAACGACAAGCTATGATTATGATGCTCCAATTGATGAATATGGTGAGGTTAATCAGCTTAGTCCGTATTCTCTACAGATTTACAGCTTATCCTGTCTATAAAGTCCTTTTATTTCATGATATAAGCTGAAGTCTTCCTTGATCGAACTATCAATTGAACATTTTGTTATCAGCTAACTTTCTTTAACTTCATATTTAATCAGGTTTGATCAGGGAGCCTAAATATAGCCATCTAAAGGAGCTCCACAGGGCAATTAAACTATGTGAGCGAGCTTTAATATCTTCAGATCCCAATGTTATTTCACTAGGAAGCTCTCAGGAGGTTAGTCCTCAATTAATAAGGGTCAAAAATATGATATATGCTTTACTATTTTGTGTTGCTGAATCAACAAAGTCATTTCCTTTAGGCTCATGTATTCTCGTCTGGCAAAAGAAACTGTGCAGCATTTCTCTCAAATTACGACAGCAACTCTGCTGCTAGAGTAGTTTTTAACAAGAAGCACTTTAATCTTCCTCCTTGGTCCATTAGTATTCTTCCGGACTGTAAGCATGTTGCCTTCAATACTGCGAAGGTAAGTAAGGTTCCAGCAAGTACAATTTGCACCATTTCATGCGTAGCTATGTGCTTTACCTTTCAGTTTAGTGATTTAAAACATCTTTTTCTTGCTAAGGTTGGGACTCGAACTTCACAAGTGAAAATGATACCAACTGGCTCTCAGCTCCACTCTTGGGGGGCTTATAGCGAAGATGTATTTTCTCTAGAGGACAGTTCAACATTTGCAGCTAATGGACTTTTGGAGCAGATAAATATCACCAGAGATAACAGTGATTACTTGTGGTACATAACAAGGTGAGGTTCATATATAAGTAGAAAAATCATCCAACATGAGTACATAAATCTTCTAATTACATCTAAATAAGTACATTTTTGGCCTTTCTTTCTTGTAATACAGTGTTGATATAAGTCCCTCAGAATCATTTCTGCGAGGAGGACAGAAACCGACCCTCAGCGTCCACTCAAGTGGGCATGCAGTTCATGTCTTTGTAAATGGGAAACTTTCAGGTAATGAAGCATATATGCACATTGGTTGAACAGCTACCAGTAAACATTTTTGGTATTTCCCCTTTTTATTGTGGTTATATCATTTTCCTGGATGTAATCAGTTCCTAATTTTCAGGATCTTCTTATGGTACTCGGAGGGATACAAAGTTCACTTTCACAGGACCAGTTGACCTGCAGGCCGGAACCAATAGAATTGAGCTACTGAGCATTGCTGTTGGCCTGCCGGTTAGTTTCTCATCTTTACAATACTTATCTACGAGAAAGAAGAAGGCAACTTCTTCTGACTCTTTCATTACTGCTAGACTACCACTGTGTAATTAGGATTCATTTCAGGCAGAAATAAATGCAATTCTACTTGTGTTACTTTATGCTGCTGCATTAATAGTTTTTCGTTCTCAAATGATTTTAAATATTCTTATTGCCTTGAAGAATATTGGACTGCATTACGAGGAGTGGAACACAGGAATACTCGGGCCAGTTGTTATTCAAGGTCTCAACCAGGGCCATAAAGATATATCGTCGCAGAAATGGACATACAAAGTACTGAATCTTACCAAATCTTTTACTCTTCCTTTTGCCTTCAAAAGCATATTGACAGTAGAAGAGTTTCTTCACGATATAATTAATATGTTCCTCCTTAAACAGGTCGGATTGAAAGGAGAAGCAATGAACTTGATATCTCATCATGGAGTGTCTTCAGTTGATTGGATTGGTGGTGCACTAGCTACCCAAGGACAACAACCTCTTAAATGGTACAAGGTAAGAAATTGAGAACACAAGTTTTGGGATATTAATAACAGAGACACGTTAGTCCATTTACTTTAGGTCCTATGTTTTGTAGGAGTTATAGTCATGCCATAGATTTGTATGCCAAATAGAAAATATAGTGAGCTAGTATTTTTGGCAGCCTGGTGCACTAAGCTCCCGTTATGCGCGAGGTCTAGGGAAGGGCCTGACCACAAAGGTCTATTGTATGCAGCCTCACCCTGCATTTTTGCAAGAGGCTGTTTCCATGACTCGAACCCGTGAATTGAGCTAGTACTTTCTATTTTCATTTTTATTTTGTATGGTATTGGTCTATGATGAGCTAAAATAGAGCGATATGGCTGGAGAAGATTTATATAGCCGACTCCACTTGTTGCTGAAACTTATGACTCATCTTGGAATTTTCGTTTCAGGCTTATTTCGATGCACCAGAGGGAAATGACCCTGTGGCCTTAGACATGAGAAGCATGGGTAAGGGACAGGTTTGGATCAACGGACAAAGCATAGGTCGATATTGGACAGCATCTGCTAATGGCAATTGTGATGCTTTCCACTATGCTGGAACTTACAGACAAACTAAATGTCAACTTGGTTGTGGACAACCAACTCAGAAATGGTAGTTCTTGAATTTTTACTGATTCTCTCATCACTAGAAGCATGTTACTACAGCTTAAATTTCCTTTATATCATTAAATAGACATTAGAATTTCCTAACTAATCCTTTGTCTATTCGGCTAATTCTCAGGTACCATGTCCCAAGGTCTTGGTTGAAGCCAACACAAAATTTGCTTGTCTTGTTCGAGGAACTAGGTGGTGATGTATCAAAGATATTGTTAGTGAAAAGGACAACTTCATGAGTTCAGTTAGTTTAGGAAACGTCTCCTGTAGGAAGGAATTCTGTAGGTTTTTTATCATTAGGGATAAATCCATGAAATAGTCACATTTCTTGGAAAAAGCCAAGATCTAGGAGAATTTCTGGATGCTTTTCCACTTTGCTTGGTAGATTGATGTATATGTTTGACGTCTTCTGTTCCCAGTAACAGTTTGGTGTCTCACATTCTTTGTGACATTGTGTAACAATGACCTCATCAAGAAAATAACTAGACAAAAGGTCTCAAGTCATATTTCATATCCGTTTTTGAATGAGCAAGAGGGAACAAGAAGGGGAAATTTATCACTTTCCTACTTTATTAACTGGATCTCTTGCAATCGAAATGTAACAAAATGTGGCTCCAGTCATATTGAGGGTCTATCGAAAACAACCTCTCTACCTCCATAAGGTAGGGGTAAGGTATGCGTACACATTACCTTTCCCAGACCCCACTTATGGGACTTTACTGGTTTGTTGTTGTTGCTGTTGCGGCTCTTGTCATATCGCAGCTGCAGCAAATTTTGGTTCCCAATGATTTATTAACTTGTATCAGGCCAAGAAATGTTGCTTGTGTCCAAGAAAAGTTGCTTGTTCAAAGGATACAAGCACACACACAGATTCAGAATTACTCACAGATGCTGATAATGTACACCAAGAGCAGAGAAAGATCAATGAACTTGTAAATAAGTCCAGTTCTGTCCAAGCAAAATGGAATCTTCACAAGAATAAAAGCCGGAAAATAGTCTAGTTGATAGAAATTAAAGGGCATATAGCCTTAGACCATATGCACAAATCAGATTCCAAACACCAAAACAAAGGTTCATAAAAGCATGATTGATAATAAACAAACAACAATCAATAGATCCAAATTCGATCAAGTTACGTGGTTATTGCAAGAAAGGTACTGATTTCACTATCAGTCACTAACTTTTTAATTGTAGATGTGTTCAATCTTTAGGTTCTACAATATTATGGTTCAAAATTAATATCTATTAAATTTTTAGTTACTTTTTAAATACAAATATGTATGTTTCGAGTCGAAAACAACGAGCTCATTTAAACCTTTTTCACAATTTACCATGTGGTGATTGGTGAGATATCAAAGATGTGGGCCGTTCCACTTGCATGCATGCCACTTTTAGGGATAACTATGTGGTGAATGGTGATGTACCAAAGATGTCGTTAGTGAAAAGAACAACTTCCAGAGTTGAGTTAATTTAGGAAAGTCTCCAAAAGCAATTTTGTAGGCTTTGATCATTAGGGGTAACTCCACGTATAAGAAGTCCATTCACTAGAATTCTCCTGGCAAAAGCCAAGATACAGGGGAGTATATGTTGCTTTAATTAGAATAAGCCATTATGCTTTGCCTCTACTGAAATTTATGTTCAAACACAAATTTAACTTTGTCCAATTTCAATCAAGTTATATTGTCCAAAAACATCTACTTAAATCTTCAAATATTCTTTTTCTTCCATTTTCAAGCAAGTTATATTGTCCAAATGCATCTCAAAAGATACTCTTGAGTTACCGTATAATGTAAGTAACAAGAGAACCAAAAGAACAAAGCAATTGTAAATAAGTCAGTGCTATCCAAGCAAAATGAGACCTTCACGACAGTAGAAATCTGAAAAAAGTCTTTTTGTAGAATTGAGCATACAGCCTTACACCAGTAAATGCACAAATCAGATTCCAAGCAACAAGACAAATGTTTCATAAAAGCAATAAAAACATGGTGGATAATACAATCGAACAAGTTACTTGGTTATTACAAAAGACAATACTACTAAATATGGGATATCATCCCCTTGATCAAGGAGATTCAAGCTGTCACAGTAGCAGGAGCAGCATGCTTCACTATGGTCTGCTGCAACTCCTCTTTCTTGGCACCAACAACCCTGTCCACTTCTTTTCCATCTTTAATGAAGACAAAAGTTGGCATTGCCTCCACACACCATTCCTCAGAAACAGTCTACAAAAAAAGGTACCAAGAATCGCAGTCAATCGCTGATTAGACTAGTTAAAGTACGATTATTAAGTTGACACAAAATTGATTGGAGATGTACCTTCAGTTCATCAACATCAACCTTGAGAAATATAACATGGGGCATCTTCTTAGCAATTTCAGCAAGAATTGGGGCAATAAAACGGCAAGGGCCGCACCAGGAAGCAGTAAAATCCACCACCACCTGAACCAAAGAGGGGTTTTCTTACATAAGTTAGATGAGTTAAAAGAAAAGATTTACCCCCAACAATGTCTAACAATCTGAGGCATATTTAAAAGGTACAATCATTCTACACAAATTCTACTTGGTCTAACAGCTTGGTGCTGCTGATGTATACTAACTTCGACTCATGTTCATACAACTAAATAGTTCGTAAAAATACATATGCTTATACTAAGTTTGAATCTAATGTCACAATGAAATCGTGATTTACAAGCTTCTAGAAATCTGAAGCATACTTAAGGTTACCATCATATTCTATTTGGCCTTAGCAGCTACTGTCTGATGTATGGTGACAACTTATATTCCAGGATATGACACTTAGAATTTGAATAGAAAAGAATGGCTCTACAAATCTTTTTACTGATCTCATCTGAAAAATCACATATATAAAGTAACATGCATAATGGATAACAAAACCAAATCTCCCCTTGTAAACATATAGTTAAGTTTTAATCAAAAACTGCTTCTACTGAGTACGAATCTAATGTCAAAAAGATTTGCAATGGTATTCCACATATCTGATATATAATACTAGAGTCCTTAAGCAACTAAATAATCACAAAGCAGCAAGTTAAGCATCACATCAACTTTGTAATTGGGTCATGTCTTCAAAATAGATTCGATTATCGAATTCTTTTCATATTAGCAACATATATTTGTCCACTAGGGGTCCACATAGCGACCCACCAGAATTTCTTATTCCAACCTAATCAGCATTGCAGCAACTTTAACTAGGAATTTGTTCCAAATTTTTGCAATTATTCCAATCAAATGAGTGAAATGGGTACTGTATTAGTATAAATATCCACTAATATACACTACACAGCAGAAACAGCAAATCAAAAACGAAACATGTTACAATTAAAATGAAAATCAAACTATGAATAGATAAAATAATAGATTTTAAGCAACTAGAGAATCAGATCAGAAAAATGTAAGCAAACGGAGACCCAAACATACCCACAAACCAGCAGCAACTAAGTAAATCAACAAAATCAGATACAATAAATCGCAAAAACAAGAAATCATTTTAAAAATCAAATTTTGAGCAAAACCCAAATCGCAAAATAACAAATATCAAAATTAACAAAATCAAAATTACAATTTAAAGCCAAAGTAATAGAACCATACCAGTTTCTTAGTCTCAACGCCCTTCTTGAAGTGCTCGTTCCATTCCTCAACCTTGTGGCAGCCGAACACTTGTCCTTCCTCAGATGAAGTAGCAGCCATTTCTCACAAATTTCTCAGAAGCAAAAAAATGTCAAACAACCAAACAAACCCCCCACGTAAAACTAACGCTGAATGCCAGTGTGTCCCCAAGCAAAGACTTTATATAGGGACAGGGAGGTGATAAGTTACCAAAATGTGACGGATTTTAAGCTTTATTACGACTTAACCATCCGCGTCATAGTGTGAACACTTTACTCGGTCGGTCTAAATTTTTTGGAAAGTATCACATGGGCGTTTGGACATAAAAATCGTAAAATTTCGGCAAACAATAAAAAAAAAATTGAGTAAAAATAATATTTAAAAGTTAAAGTTGTGTGTGGACATAAATATAATTTTTGACTGTTTTTAAAAAAAAATTATGAGTGATTTGAAGTGAAAATTTTAAAAAACAGTCTTATGAAGTTTTCTAAATTTTTAAAAAAATTCAAAATTCATTTTCACGTGAAAATCAAAAATTTCATTGCCAAACACTTATTTCAAAATTTTTAGAAAAAATAAAAGATTTATATGGCCAAACAGTATTGTAGTGAGATAGTTTAAAATATTATCATTAATTAGAGAGCTCGAGTCTAACGTAAAAATACAAATAAATTTCAAAGAAAGGTCTTTTCTTTTAAATTGAACATTATGCAGCTTTAAATAGGGGACAAAAAATAATATATCGAATACCTAATAAAAAATTTTAAAAAAATGGAGAATATGCGAGGGAGGAAACACGTGGACAACAAGAGAAAGAGACAGAGAAGATATTGTGCTGGGCTTTATTTGAGAGATTAGCGTCACTGATGAGGCTGTGACGCAGAAAAATACCAACGAATATGAATTGTCTCAAACAATTACGACTTTGATGATTTCTAAGGTCAGAATTATTAATTAAATGTCGATTACTCTTTTACTAAAACTTTGCAAAGTTTCTTTTGTACGATGTATTTCTAGATTATTCTATGACTTCAAGATAATATATGGATAGTTGAGCTCATGTTTTCATTGTCTTATACCGGCCAAGCTCAAACCGACCATCTGAAGGATTCGACGGGCTATAAGGACAAGTGTAAATGTTGGAGAAAGAAAAGATAAGTGCTAACGGCCACGCAATAGGCCGTGGAACCATTGCTTTTCATTTTGAAAGGCGCACCAAGATTTAAAGGTAACGAGGGATATGTACTTGTCAAATTCATCTTTAATTGAAATGGTATTAGTAAAATATTCCTATAACGTCACGCGTCGAAGCAATGTAACTATCAGCGAAGATCGTGGTCGAAAAAGTCAAAGAGTCGTTATCGAGGTCGAGATCGAGCACCCTTGACAGAATTATAACGGTTAATGTCAAGATAGGACACAAAAAAGAATATTCTAGTGGATATTCTCTGCACTTGTACTGTTAGGATTTTTAAGAACATGTTCCCTATAAATAAAAAGAGACACAACGATAGAAGACATGTGATATTTATTGCTATTCATCAATATTTAATGCTACACTTTAACTTAAAAGGAGAGAATAAGATATTATTGCAAGGATACAAACACAACCTTTTCGCCAAGATTCTTGTCTATACTTTTCTACCAGATCCGAGAATAACTCGGATATTCAAAGGATTATCCATCACTCATCATTGTCGAAGAGAACATTTACTGATTCCATCCTTTCTTGGGTGACTCATTCATTTTATTTACTTATATGCCATTTATTGCCATTCATCAATATTTAATGCTACATTATTTCCTTTGACTTCTTAAATATTGATTGTATGATGCCGCCACTATTAGAATACACCCACGTAGTATTTATTGCACTTCTAAGAACTTCATCTTTGGGATATTATTGTTAACTAGGATTAACCCCATTTATATAAATTTAATTAGTAGAGCCAAGATCTATATTTTTTGGTCAAATAATTTAGCGGCGTTTGTGGGAATTTCTTAGTTAAATTTTTAGTTTCCTCTAGATTTACAATTAATGCAAGTCACTAACATCAAAAATCCCTAGATCTCATTTCTTTGTGTACAAAACCCTACGTGGTAAATAACCAAGGAGAAAAGACAAAAATAACAAGTGACTTCCCAAGCAACCTCATAAATGTTATCAACGAAAGCTGCGAAACAATAGGCGAGGATGTGACGCCCAACGCGTCCCCTAGGCACGAGAGGTTGCTCCCCACACTGCAGCATAACAAAACCCAGTGAAAAAAGGGGCCTCCACATCTGCAGAAGAAGGGACACCCCCAACTATGAAAAAACTCCCCGAAGCATGGCTGACCGACACGCTAGTGAGCGTCCTCAACAAACCTGCTCCAGGCATGACTGTAGAAACCGCAAGAGCTTGCATGATACAACAAACAAGCAAACAGTGCAACCAACCAAACCCTCCGACAACAGGTATAACTCACAATATTACTAACAGTGCAGGTGACAGCGCCCTCGCTGCCGTTCTAAAAAGAATGGAAGAAATAGAGAATGAAAACAAAACACTCTGAGACCAGATGAAAGAACACAAGAACGAGTTGACAAGATATCAGACGCTCTTAAGCTGCTACCAAAAAGGGATGCCGGCAGGTTCGTAGAGCAGCTGTACAACGATGACGCCCCGCATGCCATACCAAAGACCTTCAAAATGCCGCCCTACCTTAGGATATACGATGGAACGACCGATCCTGAGGATCATGTGACTCACTACGTTACCGCCGTGAAAGGCAATGACCTTGCCAAGGAACAAATATCCTCTATTTTTCTGAAGAAGTTTGGCAAAACCCTTACGGGAGGGGCATTAATATGGTATTTACAACTACCAGCCCCCTCCATAGAAACTTTTGAGGAAATGGCCGACAAGTTCGTGGCCGCCCATGCCGAAGCCAAGAAGGCTGAAGCAAGAGTAAGCAACATATTCGCTATTAAGCAGTCCTTGGGAAAGGGACTAAGGGACTTCCTCGCTCGGTTCAACAGAGTAAGGATGACTCTGCCGAACGTATCTGAAGGTATGGTGGTCGTCGCTTTCCAAAACGGACTAGGTAGGGTGGTTCAAGAGAAACTAGAAAACTGTTGAGCTGATTGATGAAATATCTCCCAACCACTTGGGACGAAATCCGTAATGCCGATTGTGCCGAGGTCCGAGCAGATGAAGACGACCTCAACGTACCAACTCACCGGCTACGATCGGTGCAAATCGAATCCAGAAAGGAACGAAGAGAGAACATCAGGAGGGATTGCCCGATTCCGCGACCCAACAGGGTACGATGTCAACCATATGTCAGGGCGGCCGCCGCCCCTTCCCTCACTATGAAGAAGGCCCATCTATGCCAAGGACAGGGACTCACCGGAACGGAAGAGGTGTGCCCTCTTTATTGTCTGCTCATGATAAGTGGGGACTTTGACTGATTATTAACATCTTTTAGCTTTTGTTTTAGTCTTAAAATATTGAATTGTGTTCCCGGAACTAATGATTTTATGCAAAATTGATCCGACTCAAAAAGGAGTGTCCAGAAGCACAATGCAATAAAGGGCGCAGAAGCACAAATGTGTGGTCTGCAGAAGGAATTTTGCGGCCGCAGAAGAAATTGCGGACAGCAGAATTCCATCTACAGCCGCAAAACAAGAAGAAAAATTTAACAAACCTTTCAGCAATGTGCGGCCGCAGAACTGCTCTAAGATTCAAAGATCATAGAGTATGAAAAAAGACCAAGTCCAGGAGCCTTTGAGAATTACGGACCGCACAATAATTGTGCGGCCGCAATCTAGAAATGTGCAGCCGCAGAAGGTTGCCTCGCGACCGCAGTTCAGAAATGAGGAGCCGCAGAACTTCACTTCTTGCCAGCCGAAGTATTCTTTGGACCGCACATGGAATTGTGCGGCTGCAGAACCTCCCAAGGGGCATTTCTGTCCGAGATTTTCAACCCTGTATAAATAGACAAGTTTCACAAAATTAGGTCAAGTTTTGAACATCTGAAATTGTTGTAGCCATTTTCTTACTACTTTAGGATGTTTAACATTATTTTGGTGTATTTACATTTGATTTCATCATTTTAATTTTTCATTATGAGTTTAATTAGCTTTCTTTTTTATTTTCTTCAAAATCCATTATGAGTAGCTAGACTCTTACTAGGGTTGTGATCCAATCCTAGTGTGTAAACCTTATGGATATCTAATTTAGTGCTTGTTTATGATTGGGTGTTGATTATTTAGCTTAGTTTATGCTTTAATTTTAGAATTAATGGTTGCAAACATTGATTCATGCCTGTTTGACTTAGTCTCTACTTGAGAAAGAGGGACCTAGTCTAGGATAACTTAGCTAACAAGGAATTGGGTCAGTTGAGAGATTGATTAACCCAATTAAAGAGTTCAACCTAGCGATAATAATAACCCGACTTGAGCTCTTATCAACTGTTTTGGTTCATACCCATTTGAACTTGAGAAAGCTAAATTGGACAAAATCACTCTCTGACCGAGAGGTATTGAGTGGGTAACGTAGAGTTGAGAGATATAATACACCCCAATCAACAAAACAAGCATTAACATTTTTATCCCATTAGGCAAACACCTAGGTTATGGTCACAGCCCTAGGCCTTTAAACTATTTGAAAAAATACCAAAACACTGATTCACTTCTAGTTTCTTTTCTTAGGTTATAGTTTCTAGAGTAAAATTCGAATTAGTAATCAAAACCTGTTGTGAAAGTGCAATTTATCTATTCCTTTCGCTTTCATCAAGTGTATACTCCTAACACCCTAGTAATTCCCTATGGAAATCGACCACAACTCTTGTTGGGTACTATTCTTCCAACGACTGTTTCCACTCAATATTGAGTGTGGATTGGACGTAGGCCAATTTTTTGGTGTCTTTGTCGGGGAGTTAAAATGGTGTTAGCTATATATTTGGGTGTATTTTTATAATATCTTCTTTTTCTTCCTTGTTACTAATTTGTTTGAGAAATCATAGGTACAACCATGGCAAACAATAAGCTCAGAAATTTACCTGTGGGGGATGTGGATATCGAGGATGATCAAGTTGATGAAGTTTCTCTTGAACCTCAAGCCAATAGACGAGGCCGAGTGCCTGAAAATGTTCTCGCTCCACCCCCACCTTCACCACGAGCAGCTCCACACCGACTGATACCCAATGAAGGATATGCTTGTGCAATAGTCCCTCCTGGTATTAGGGCGGGCAACTTTCAAATCACCAATGTGATGCTCACTTTACTAGAGCAATAAAGTTTCTTCACCGGTGCTCCAAGTCATAATGCATACAAACATTTGAAGGGTTTTGTGGACACTTGTTGGGGGAGTAAACAAACAAATGTCTCCGAGGATGCATTGAGGCTAAGGCTTTTTCCCTTCTCTCTATGGGGGAAAGCTTTAGATTGGTTAGAACGTTTGTTGAACCATTCCATTCACACTTGGGATGAGTTGGCACAAAAGTTTATCTCTAAGTTCTTCTCTCCCGGGCATATGAATACACTTCAAGATGAGATTTTGGCATTCAAGCAAGAGCCCAATGAACCACTACACGAGATATGGGAGCGGTATAGAACAATGGTCAAGGAATGTCCCAACAACGATATGACATAAAACATGATTCAACAAACCTTCTAGCGTGGGATTAACATAACCAACCAATGTGTAGTGAATCAACTTGCCAGTGGGAACTTTATGACTACACCTTATGTGGAGGCATGTGAGATTTTGGATGAAATGGTGAAAATATCATCGGCGTGGCAATCCCGAGCTAATGTTCCACAAGGTGATCCGAACGTGATCCACCTTCACAGAGAGTTTCATGACCATGGGCAAGCCATTGCCGAATTAACTACCACCATGAATCAACTAGCAAAGGCTCAACTTTAACAAGTGCAAAATCCTAAGCAAGTCAATGCCATGGAAGGGGTGAAAATGATGGTAAACAAAAGAAGGACCGAGGGTCCATAAGCGCAAAATCAAGTAGAAAATTATGTGCAAGAGAATAGTGATTTTGACCAAGATGATTTTTACAATGAACAAGAAGAGAATGTGCAATATGTGAACAACTTTCAAGGGCAAAGAAACAACTTCCAAGGCCCAAACCAACAACAATGGAGACCTCAAAACAATCAAGGCAATTGGAATTCTAATAACCAAGGAAATTGAAGTGGTGGAAAAAATCAAGGGAATTGGCATAACAACAACTATCAAGGAAATTAGAGTGGCAATAATCAAGGAAATTGGGGGGGGGGGGGGGG
>MCJB01020981.1:122219-159227 GCA_002018475.1 Nicotiana obtusifolia
GGGGGGGGGGGGGGGGTTAACAATCAAGGCGGATGGAACAATAATCAAGGCAACCGGGAGTCGGGTTTTCAAAGACCCTCGATGTATCAACAACCGAGCAACCTGCCTCCTTATCTTTCCCATGGTCCGAGTTCTTCAAACAATGAGATGGGGCGTATTGAGAATATGTTCAAGAAAATGATGGAAAAGAATGTCGATTCAGATGCCCAATTTACCTCACACAACACAACGATCCGCAACTTAGAAGTGCAAATGGAGCAAATCTCTCAAGGTCTAAATTCTCGTCCTAAGAGGGCACTACCAAGTGACACGGTAGTAAACCCAAAGGGTGGAAACAACAGGGGTCATGCCATGGCCGTTACTATAAAAAGTGAAAGAAGTGGGAATGCACCTACCTCAAGTCAAAGGCAACTTGTGAATGATGAGCAAGTGGTACAAGAAGAAGAGGTCCCGAACAATGTGTTGCAATCAAATGATGAAGTTCGGATTGATATTGATGATAGTGGCAGAGACTCAAGAAGAGGTGAACCCTTCCAGGGATCACATTATTGACATACCGGAGCCGGTAGTGTGAAAGGCTAAGGCACCATTGCCTAAGCCTCCACCTTCATACCCTCAAAAACTTGCCAAGAAAAATAGCGAGAATCAATTCAAGAAGTTCATTCAAATGATGAAGAGTCTCTCAATCAATGTGACATTAGTTGAAGCTTTGGAACAAATGCCCGGGCTATGCAATGAATTTTGAAACCATCAAAGTCACTTATCAAGTGAGTGCAATTGTGCATTCAATGGCTCATAAGTTGGAGGATCCCGGTGCTTTCACGATTCTTTGTACAATTGGAAGTGTCGAGTTTGCAAAAACTCTTTGTAATCTTGGGGTAAGTATAAATTTGATGCCCTACTCGGTTTTCAAGACCTTGCGAATAGGAAAACCAAGACCCACCTCTATGAGATTGCAAATGGCCAATCGTACTATGAAGAGACCTTTGGGATTGAATGAAGATATCTTGGTTCGTGTTGATAAATTCATTCTTCCGGCAGATTTTGTCATTCTAGATTGTAAAGTTGATTATGAGGTACTGATTATTCTTCGAAGACCTTTCCTTGCTACGGGAAAGACTCTTCATGATGTTGAAGCCGGGGAACTTACATTCCAGGTTGGTGATGAAAAAGTGGTTTTCCATGTGTGTAAGTCAATGCGGCAACCGAATAGCAATGAGGTGTGCTCTTTTGTGGATTTGGTGACCCGATGTTATTGTTGATGATACAAGTGCTATGATCAATGTGGGTGATATGTTGGAGGCCATCTTGCTCAACTTTGACGATGACGAGATGGATGGCTTCATGGAATGTGCGACCTCTTTGCAAGAAATGGAGTCGTACAACTATGCACCCCGTAAATTGTTCTTGGATCTTGAAAATAGGACAAATCCTCCTACAAAGCCTTCTATTGAAGAGCCTCCTACCTTGGAGTTGAAGCCATTGCCTCCACATCTTCGGTATGAATTTCTTGGTCTTTGTTCTACTTTACCGGTTATTCTTTCCTCTTGTTTGACTAGCGTGCACGTAGACTCCACTTTGGCGGTGCTACAAAAGAGGAAGAAGGCTATTGGGTGGACTTTGACGGATATTTGGCGGATAATTCCCGCATTTTTCATGCATAAGATCAACTTGGAGGAAGGCACCAAACCATCTATTGAACATCAAAGAAGACTCAATGAGGCTATGCAAGAAGTTGTAAAGAAGGAGATTATCAAGAGGTTGGATGTCGGGGTTGTCTACCCCATCTCCGATAGTTCGTGGACTTCTCCGATTCAATGTGTCCCAAAGAAGGGGGGGAATGACGGTGGTCACCAATGACAAGAATGAGTTGATCCTTACAAGAACAGTGACCGGATGGAGGGTGTGTATGGACTATCGCAAGCTCAACAAAGTCACAAGGAAGGATCATTTTCCACTTTCTTTCTTAGATCAAATGCTTGACAGATTGGCTGGTCGTGATTTCTATTCCTTTCTATTGCTTTCTTGATGGGTATTCGAGCTATAACCAAATTCTTATTGCTCCGTTGGATCAAGCGAAAAATACCTTTACATGTCCCTATGGTACTTGCTCCTTCAAGCGGATGCCATTTAGTTTGTGCAATGCACCGGCAACTTTTCAAAGGTATATGATGGCTATTTTCACGGACATGGTGGAGGACTACCTTGAAGATTTCATGGATGACTTCTCGGTGGTTGGAGATTCTTTTGATGATTGTATTGAAAACCTAGATAAAGTGTTGGCAAGATGTGAAGAAACAAATTTGGTGCTCATTGGGAGAAGTGCATTTCATGGTCGAGGAAGTCATTTTCCTTGGCCACAAAATCTCATAAAATGGAATTGAAGTTGACAAGGCAAACATTGAGGTGATTTTTAAACTTCTACCTCCAACTTTGGTAAAGAGTGTGCGGAGTTTCTTAGGCCACACGGGTTTCGACCGGCGCTTCATCAAAGATTTCTCTAAGATGGTGAATCTGTTGTGCAAGATTCTTGAGAAAGATGCTAAGTTCAACTTCAATGATGATTTTGCATAAGAGCTTTTGAATTGTTGAAGTTCAAGTTCACAGCTACTCCCATCATCACCGCTCCAAATTGGAGTGTCCCTTTTGAACTCATGTGTGATGCAAGTGATGTAGTGGTTGGGGCTGTTTTGGGATAACGCATCAACAAGATTTTTTATCCGGTCTACTATGCTAGTAAGATCATGAATAATGCTCAAGTCAACTGCACCATTACGGAGAAAGAGCTCCTTGCCATTATGTTTCCAATTGAGAAGTTCCGTCCATACTTGATGGGTGCAAAGATCATTGTCCACACGAATCATGCAGCGCTTCATTTTCTTATGAGCAAGAAGGACTCCAAAGCTCGGTTGATGAGATGGGTGCTTTTGTTGCTAGAGTTTTATATTGACATCCAAGATAGAAAAGGGAGTGAAAACCAAGTGGCGGACCATTTGTCTCGTTTGGAGGAGGAGGGGAGGCCGCATGATGGCCTTGAAATCAATGACTCCTTCCCCGATGAGAAACTCTTAGCTATTTCAATGAAAGAGATGCCATGGTTCGAGGATCTGGCAAATTTTCTTGTGTTTGGAATCATCCCAGATGAGTTCTCTTCAAAACAAAAGAAGAAGCTCAAACGGGATGGTCAAGATTATTATTGGGATGAACCATACCTATTCTGAATTTGTACAAATGGGGTGATTAAAATATGTGTACCGGAATAAGAGCAAGGTGAGATTCTTGGGGCTTGTCATTCTTTGCCATATGGTGGTTATCATGGTGGAGCAAGAACAACGGCCAAAATGTTGAGTTACGGTTTTTATTGACCCACTATTTATGCTAATGAGCTAGTGAAAAGATGCGATGAATGTCAATAGGCCGGTGGAATATCAAAGAAAAATGAAATGCCTCTCACTATCATTTTGGAGATTGATATTTTTGATGTATGGGGTATTGACTTCATGTGTCCTGTTGTAAGTTCTTTTGGAAACACCTACATCTTGGTCGCGGTGGATTATGTATCCAAATGGGTTGAGGCCTGCTCTACCCAACAATGAGGCGAGAAGTGTGGTTGTGTACTTGAAGAAGAATATTTTCACAAGGTTTGATACTCCGAGGGCAATTATAAGTGATGGGGGGTCATACTTTTGCAACAAAGATTTCGACATTTTGCTTAGCAAGTATGGTGTTGCTCATAAAGTGATGACTCCCTATCATCCACAAGCTAACGGTCAAGTGGAAGTCTCCAACCGGGAGATAAAGAGTATTTTGTCCAAAATAGTGAATGCTAACCGGACGGATTGGTCCAAGAAGCTTGATGATGCATTATGGGCTTATCGGACGGCTTACAAGATACCTATCGGAGTGTCTCCATAACGGTTGGTGTTGAGGAAAGCTTGTCACCTTCTGGTGGAACTTGAGCACAAGGCCATGTGGGCTCTAAAGAAATTGAATCTTGATTGGGATGTAGCCGCTAACTTGAGGGTTGCACATTTGAATGAATTGGATGAGTTCCGGTACCGTGCCTACACAAGTTCGTCCTTTTACAAAGAAAATATGAAATATTTTCATGACAAATACATTTAGAACAAAGAGCTCAAGATAGACGATCTAGTATTGTTGTTCAACTCAAGGTTGAGGATTTTTCTCAAGAAGTTAAAGTCTAAATGGAGTGGTCCTTTTGAATTGTGGGTGTGACACCTTTTGGTGCATTGCACTTGAGGAACAAAAATAATGAAGTATGCTGAGTCAATGGTCACCGGGTGAAGAATTACTTGGGAAAAGTTGGAGATAGCCATATCGTGGCGGTCATTCATTTCAATTGATGGCATTCTGCATCGTGCCGCGATATTAAATCAGGCGCTTCTTGGGAGGCAACCCATGTTTCTTTTCCTTTTCCTTTGATAGATAGGTGTTATTTTGTTCTAACTTGATTTGAAGTGTGCTATAGGGCTGAGCGTGACTTACAGGAACTGTGGACAAAAATGTGGCTAAGTGTTAAAAGAAGTGCGGACTGCAGTTGATTTGTATGGACGGCACATTTATGGTTGCTGCAGCAAAAGTGCAATGCGGCCGCACAATTATCTTGTGGACCACACAAATGAAAGGTGAAAAATGTCAACTCTCTGAAGTTTAGTCTGTCAGAGAAAAGGTCGATGTGCGACCGCAAAAGGAAATCTGCGGCCGCACACAAAATTGTGCGAACTGCATAAAAGGTCCCGAGTTAAGGTCACCAAGTAACAGAGTGTGGACCACACATGAATTGTGCGGTCGCACTCGTCCTTCCTTATCGTAGCAAACCAAGTAGTATAAATAAAGGAATAGAGGCTACTGTACAATTTTTCTTTCCCTCTTTGAGCATAAAAACCGTAATCTCTTGCAATTTCTTAGTGAATTCATCTGTCCACACACACAACATCTTTGTTCAGTAACTCATCACACTCATTCATCTGGTATGCTTCAATTTCTTGTTACTCTTTTTCTTTTAATTTGTAGATTTTTAGTCATGTTTAGGCCATTTGTCAATAGAATTCAATTGTGCATTAATATGGGGTAAATTTGTAGTGGGTTAACTAATACATTCTCTATGGGAACTGGGTTCAACATATTTTCATGTCTCTATGATGTTATATGTCAAATTGTACACAAAATTGCAAAACCTAGAATGAAATAATTGAACTGTTCATAATTTTGAATTATGCGGCCGCACCTCAAATTGTGTGGTCCCCAAAAATTGATTTTTGGGTATCATTAGTGAAGAAGGGATATGCGGCCATAAGGTAAAATGTGCAACTGCAAAATTCCTATTACGGCCGCAAAAATACAATTTTACTGTCATTAAAGAGTCCCTACTGTGAGACTCCATGCAGCCGCAGGTTTAATTGTGCGGACCGCAGAAATCATGTTGCGGCCGCATATCAGCCAATTCTCTATCATCAAAGAGTTTGCATATTTTGGGTTTCAGAGATGCGGCCGTAAAACAAAATTGTGCGGTCCGCAAGTCCTCAACTGCGGCCATATGAAAATTGTACGGACTGCAGATCCTTCTCCTGCAAGCAGGCTTTAACTTTGAATCTCACTTTGTTTTCTGGTTTATACTTGCATATCTCCTATGTATGTTTGAACATTGAATTGCAACTAACAATCGCCTTTACTTGATACAGATAATGGTTCGATCTATAGGCAGAGGCGATACTTCTAAAGGAGGGGTAAACCGTCTCGGGGTCAAGGCAAGAGTGCCTTACCTTTTGGCCAACAAAAGACAATTGAAAAGAAATCTACAACCGGTAGGGGAGAGGTGTAGATCTTTCTAACATGAGCTCATATATCCCGTCTAGGGAAGCATCAGAGGACAACTCAGCCTCTGTTCAAGAGCATCCGGCCGTACAGTCAACGCCGCAAGGGAGGTACCAACTCAGGGATGAGCCGTCCTCATCTCGTAGCACTTTCGAGGACTCGGAGAGTGCTAGTCAGGCTTCTGAGCCATCAGCCACACCTTTCCCTGAGGCACTGGTTACACCAGTTCAGGATATCCCCGATAATAGCAGAGTGGAGATACTACAGTTGTCGGCCTTGGAAGGTCGAAGAAGAAAGAGGTTTGGGAAGACCGATTTGTTAGCTTGGCTGCCTTCACCAGCTTTCATACATGGTGGCCAGTGAGGTCGCTAATTCTCAAGCGACGGTTTCTATTGAAAGATTTGGAGAGGTACAACCCAGCAGTACTGAGACAGTTCAGGGAACACAAGGGGTTGATGTGGTTCACTCAAAGTGTAGTTGACGCCAAAGAGTACCTGGTCCGGGAATTCTATGCAAATATGGCTCATATCAAAAAGGGGACAAAAGTAACTGAAGTATGGAACTTAAAAGTGAGACTTGATCAACATACACTCAACACTTACTTGGGATTCGAAGAGGTTGAGCCAAAGCAATATTTGGAGAAGTATGCATTGGGAGACGCAGCTCGTCCTTGGTTAATGGAGATTCTAGCAGCACCAGGGCCACCACCTCCATGGATTGCCGCTGCGGTTCTATCCACCGGAGCTCTCTCAGTTTCGAGGCGAAGGGGTGGCAAACCTTTGTCTGCAACAAACTGGACCCGAGTCAGAATGAGACTTACCTTCTGATTCCTCGGTCAGTTCTAGTTGCTTCTATTATGGCCGGGTACCCTATCAATATGGGTCCCGTGATGTCGGCCAACATCTCAATGATTGCTCGGCAAGATGACTCGTCCTATCCGTATCCCAACACTATTATAGAATATCTCACGGCTGCAAGGATAGAGCCGAGAGATTGTGACACAAAGGTGAGGCCGAAGAAACCTTTTACCTGGTATTCACTTATGGATGCGAACAATCCAAAGAAGAAAGTTCAGCCTCCTACCACCACGAGCCAGTCTGATAAGCTTGCTACGGTAGCTGCTGAAGTAATTGATGTTCCATCCACTTCAGCCGAGCCTTCCTCCAATGCTGCAGCTATGCCTCCGCCATCATCCACATCCCCTACTGCAGCTCCTTCCACAGCTCCCACTTCGGCTTTGAAGCCGATGCCCATGCCTATTGCCCCACACTCTATGCTGCGAGTCTCCCAGACATTGGCAAGCCTCAACAACTGATATAGACGGCCACTACGAAGCTGTCTGACTTGTCTAGTACAATTGCAGCACAGTCTTCTGCTCAGGCACCTCAGTTTCCCCCAACAGTTGAAGATACATTCAAGAAGCTCCTTGAGTACCCGAACACTATTATGGCTACCTTGGTAAAGCATGGGTCAGTGATCGAAGAGCTGGGAAAAGAAGTAAAGAAGATGAGAAAGCCCCAGGCCAGCAAGAAGTTAGTGGACAAGCTCCGGAGACAGGTGACCAGGCTTGCTACATCCGGAGATCTCCCATTTGACATGCTGAGTGACCCACACCATTCAGGCCGAGATCCTATAGCACCAACAGCATCGATGGCACCAGCTGGCCAGTCTAAGGAGCCAGACCTTGTTGCCGATACTGCCAAGTTAGTACATCAGATGTTCACCAACCCAGCCACACCCAGAGTTGAGGATGATGAGATTTAGTTGGATGATCCTGCGGGCAGTGATATTGCTGGGAACACAGAGATGTCCAAGGAGCCATAGGGAGTTTTCGTCACTATTTCCCCTCTTTTACTCTTATTTTGTTAAGCATTGAGGACAATGCTTATCTTTATTCGGGGGTGGGGGGGTGAGGGGTGGAGTTTATTGATTATATTTGGTACATTCTGAGATAATTGTCCTGTAATAACTTGATATTATTTTTTTTTCTTATTATGTATATATTCTCTCTCTTTCTCTCATTATATTCATGCTATCTTCAGTAGTTTTTGCTTATTAGCTTCTTCTTTTTTGTTTCTTTATTAGTCCTTTATTTGATTTAGTAGCTTCCTTGTTTGATTTAGTAGCTTCTTTATGTAGTAGATAATAAGCCTTTGGTTTTCTTAATGCCACGGTCTTTCTAAAGGTGGTTGTTGTGCGAACCGGGTGACTCGTCCCAACGATGGATAGAGTGACAATCTTCATAAGGGAATGAGTCTGTTTTTGTGTTTAGGTAACAATAGTAGTAGTAATGAATTAAAAAACGACCT
Source organism: Nicotiana obtusifolia (assembly GCA_002018475.1). Classification (NCBI taxonomy): domain Eukaryota; kingdom Viridiplantae; phylum Streptophyta; class Magnoliopsida; order Solanales; family Solanaceae; genus Nicotiana; species Nicotiana obtusifolia. The sequence continues at coordinate 130,364 of MCJB01020981.1, forward strand.
AATTAAGTCATGCTCGAAGATTCAACCATGCTTCAATTGGTACCAGCACACTTAACTATGTGCTTATGTTAGAGACAAGGTTTTCGAAAGAAATAGCTCTAATTAATGACTTTGTGACTCTTGTGTTGACTTTGGCAATTATCGAGCGGTTTAATTAGACCACAGTGATCTTTAAACTTGAATGTGATTGTTGTGGGCCCTCGACTCTGTCCTCTTTAACAATCCGGTTGCGCAAGGGGTGAGATTAATTGTTACTAGTCCAAGTATCTGTGCGAAGGGTTTAGAACTTGCCCCGAATGTATTCGAGGAAAAATCCTAAGTTTTGCTTGGTTTGGGAAGTGGTTGTAGGCTCTCCTTGGCCCGTTTGAGTTTTCTATTGCCAACCAATGTCATTATCCCAAGTCAACCCTTTTGAGCCTCTAGCCTTTCTCATTTGATAACCATGTTACAAACCTTTACCCGTTTGGTCGTGACCCTCTCTTGGCACCCGAGCTTTCCTTAACACTCACGTGAAACAAATGGCATAAAATATAAGTTTGGGGGAGAGACGAGGAACTTGAAAAAGGTATCAAGGCACAAAAAAAAAAGAGAAAAGAAATGATCTCTATGAGAAGAGAAGGCAAGAAAAGAAAAGAACAAATAGAAAATGCAAAAAGTGAATAAGTGGAAGGGTTGAATGGATCCAAAAAGAGGTAATGATCCCAAACATGGAGAAATAAAAAAGGGAGAAAAAGAATGAAATGATTAAAGAAGAGTGATGTTAAGTCTCTGTACTCCCCAATAAAAAGAAAGTGCCTCTAAGAATTGGCAAAGTGTGAGCAGAGAATTGAAAGATGGAGTGCTTAAGGAAAGGTGTAACCGCTCACCCATACTGTATCTGACCCTAATCCAAAAGCCTTCATTACATCCCGAAAGAAGTCCTACTTGATTTCAAGCCGAGTGAGCTTACATTAGCGGCGATCTACATGAGGGGCAAGCCTATGGTACTTGAAGCCGTACTTGAGGCATTCTCTTTAGAGAGATGAGTGAATATTTTATAAATCTTTGGATTGAGTGCTAAATTTCTTAAGTGAGCCTAGCAAATGGAAAGTAGAGGAGGAAGAGTTTGGAGTCCACCATGACCTACATGATAAAGCAAGAGTCCTTGATGAGTAAGTAAATTTTTGAAGTTAAAATGTCACATTAGAACTATATGTGCATGAATGTTTAACTTGTCGCTTGTTGAAAATACATGAGTAATATAGGTAATTGTTGGTCCCAACTGATGTGTGGATGGCTCACCTTTGAATTGCTGAAATGGCCATTTAATTTTTGGAGTTTGGAACTAATTTATTTGCTTGAGGACAAGCAAAGACTTCAGTTTGGGAAAGTTGATAAGTGGGGATTTTGACTGCTTATTAGCACCTTCTAGCTTTTATTTTAGTCCGAAAGTATTGAATTGTGTTCCCGGAAATAATAAAATTATGCAAAATTGCAGGATGCTGGAAGTTTGGTCTTCTGAGATGAAATTCGACTCAAAAAGAAGTGTCTCGAAGCACAATACAATAAAGCGCAGAAGCACAAATGTGCAGTCTACAGAAGGAATTCTGCAGCCACAGAAGAAATTGCGGACTGCAGAATTCCATCAGCGGCCGCAAAACAAGAAGAAAATTTAGCAGACCTTTCAGCAATGTGCGGACCACACATGAATTGTGCGGCCGCAGAACTGGGCTTAGAGTCAAAGATCAGAGAGTATGAAAAAAGACCAAGTCTAGGAGCCTTTGAGAATTGCAAATCGAACAATAATTGTGCGAGTCATTAGTTCAGAACTGTGCGGCCGCAGAAGATTATCTCGCAGCCGCAAAACTCCACTTCCTGCTAGCCAAAGTAATCTGCGGATTGCACATGGAATTGTGCGGCCGCAGAACCTCCCGACGGGCATTTTTGTCTGAGATTTTTAGCCCTGTATAAATAGATGAGTTTCACAAAATTAGGTCAAGTTTTGAACATCTGAAGTTGTTGTAACCGTTTTTCTTTACTACTTTAGGAAGTTTTACATTATTTTGGTGTATTTACAGTAGATTTCATTATTTTAAACTTTCATTATGATTTTAATTAGCTTTTCTTTTTTATTTTTTTTCAAAACTCATTATGAGTAGCTAGACTCTTACTAGGGTTGTGATCCAACCCTAGTGTGTACACCTTATGGATATCTAATTTAGTGCTTGTTTATGATTGAGTGTTGATTATTTAGCTTAGTTCATACTTCAATTTTAGAATTAATGCTTGCAAACATTGATTCATGCCTATTTGACTTAGTCTCTACTTAAGAAAGAGGAACCTAGTCTAGGATAACTTAGCTAACAAGGAATTGGGTCAATTGAGAAATTGGTTAACCCAATTAAAGGGTTCAATCTAGAAATAGTAATAACCCGACTTGAGCTCTTATCAACTGTTTTGGTTGATACCCATTTGGACTTAAAAAAGTCAAATTAGGTAAAATCACTCTCTGACCGAGAGGTATTGAGTAGGTAACGTAGAGTTGAGAGCTATAATACACCCCAATCAACAAAACAAACACTAATGGCTTTATCCCATTAGGCAAACACACCTAGGTTATGGTCACAGCCATAGGGCCTTTAAACTATTTGAAAAAACACCAAAAATATTGATTCGCTTCTAATTTCTTTTCTTAGCTTATAATTGCTAGAGTAAACTTAGAATTAGAAATCAAAACCTATTGTGGAATGTAATTTAGCTATTCCTTTCACTTTTGTCAAGTGTATACTTCTAATACCCCTAGTAACCTGTGAAAATCGACCCCGACTATTGTTGGGTACTATTCTTCCAACGATCGTTTCCACTCACTATTGAGTGCGAATTGGACGTGGATCAGCTCACAATTTTTGTGTGTTGCCTACAGAAATAGTCTACGCTCTTGAGAAACTCGGTACAAAGGTGAAGTGGCCGCCGAAGATGAGATCAGACCGGAACACCAGAAAATTCGACGCCCTCTGTGAGTTCCACCAGGAACATGGGCACTAAACTAAAGATCGCATCGCCCTCAAACATGAAGTTGTAAACATGTTGCGGCAGGGACACCTCAAAGAGCTATTAAGTGACAAGGGAGAACCAATTTCGCCAGAGGACGTGAACACCAAGGCCCGCCGAAGCCGCCATCACTAGCTCATACTATTAACATGATCATCGGCGGCAGCGATGATGCCTCTATCAACAGTGTAAAATTCACTACACATTTTACACATTGTACACATCACTAGCAAGTATCATCTTCGATGAGTCGGATGCTGACGGTTTGACTTTTCCTCATAATGATGCCCTTGCTATTACTTTACAAATTTTAGATACCGATGTAAAACGCATCATGGTGGATGATTGAAGTGAATCATGCATTATCCATCCCCGAGTCCTCACCCAAACGAAACTCGAGGACAAGATAGTGTCACGTTGCATCACGCTAACTAGCTTTAATAATGCAGTTGAATGGACATCCGGGAAAATTACACTCCCCGTCTTGGCCGACGCCGTGACTCTAGAGGCAACATTCCACATCATGGACCAGGCATCGCATACAACGTCATCATAGGACGACCATGGATACATCCCATGAGAGTCGTCCCCTCCAGCCTATTATGCCAAGTACTTAAATTCCCAACATCATGGGGAATGTTCAGCATATGCGAAGAACAGCGCACGTTCCGGGAATGCTACCGCATTTCTTTAGATAGCACGGCAATCCAACAGAAAAAAGACAAGCAAAAAAAGGCATAGCAATCAACAGGGTCCAAGTCGACACAACAAGAGACCGGGGACATCATCATGTATTCGACACGGTCAAGGATGCAGGTTCGACCATCGAAGACCTCGACTCCGTTCAATTGGACCTCAATGACCTCAGCAAAAAGACGTATATCAACTGCAAACTTCGGGAACCGGGTAAATTTAGTCAATTTTTAATATCTAATGCAGATTTGTTTGCCTTCAGCCATGCAGATATGTCGTGCATCCCAAAGGAAATCACCACACACAAATTAAATGCCGACTTGTTCCACCCCCAGTAAGAGAGATCAGGTGTAAATTCAACTTCGCCATCAACGATGCAGTCCGTGAGGAGGTGGAAAAACTGTTAAAGAATGGCTCCATTAAGAAGTCGAAGTACCCCAAGTGGATCTCCAATGTAGTGAAGGTCAAAAAGAAAAACGGGAAATGGCGGATGTGCGTAGATTTCACAGACTTGAACAAAGCATGTCCGAAGGATTCGTTCCTATTACCCCATATCGACCAACTATTTGATGCAACAGCGGGGCATGAACTATTGAGTTTCTTGGACGCTTACTCAGGCTATAACCAAGTTCTTATGGAGGAAGAAGATCAGGAGAAGACCACGTTCATCACCCACCAACGAACGTATTGCTATAGGGTTATGCCATTTGGGCTGAAGAACACGGAGGCTACATATCAAAGATTGGTAACAAAGATGTTCAAAGGCCAGCTCGTTAAGACCATGGAGGTATATATAGATGACATGTTGGTCAAGTCCGAAAGGGCAGAAGATCACATCAATCGTTTGAATGAAACTTTCGACATACTCAGACGGTATGAAATGAAGCTGAACCTGGAAAAATGCGCATTTGGCATAGCCTCGGAAAAGTTCTTGGTTTTTTTGGTGTCACAGTGAGGGATCGAGGTCAACCAGACCAATCAAAGCCATTGAGGGGATACTGGAACTTTTAACCACCAAAAAAGCAATCCAAAGGTTGACTTGTCGAATCACCGGCCTATCAAGGTTCATCTCGCGGTCGTCGGATAGATTTCACAAATTTTTTGGCATACTCAAAAAGGACAACAGCCTCGAGTGGACTCCCGAGTGCGTCCAGGCTCTGCGAGAACTGAAGGCATACCTACCATCACTACCCATGCTTTCAAAATCCGAACAAGGGGAGCAACTCCTCGTCTATCTAGCCATCTCTGAGGTAGCGGTAAGTGCAGTCTTGATCCGCAAAAACAACGGTATGCAATCTCCCATCTATTATATTAGCAAAACATTCGTCGACGCTGAGACAAGGTACCCGTACCTCGAAAAATTAGCTCTGGCCTTGGTCGTAGGTTCACAAAAGCTTAGACCCTATTTCAAATGCCACCCCATCTCGGTCGTCAGAACTTTCCCCTGAGGAGCATTTTGCATAAAGAGCTAGCGGGGAGGCTGGCCAAGTGGGCCATCGAGCTAAGCGAGCAAAATATCACATACCAGCCGCAAACGGCAATAAAGTCGCTAGTGCTCGCCGACATCAGTGCAGAAAAAATGCCTGAAGTCGAAAGGGAAGTCGTCCAAGCTTCCCTCCAAACACAAGATTTCTGGGTCCTATACACCGATGGCGCATCTAACGCATCAGGGTCAGGACTGGGACTCGTACTTGAGGTCCCTACTGGCAAATTAATTCTCCAATCCATAAGGTGTCCGAATATGACTGATAGTGAGGCCGAGTATGAGACCGTAATTGCGGGGTTGAGGTTAGCACTCAAGTATGGGGCGAAATGGTTGAAACTCCGCTGTGATTTCCAGCTCGTAGTCGACCAAGTCACAGGGACTTTCCAAATCAAGGAACAAAGGTTGCAAAATTAACAAACTAAAATCTGCAAGTTATTGCTTGAGTTCGACGAATGCCAGCTCGATCAGATCCTAAGGGCGCAGAATGCCGAAGTAGATGGCCTCGTCAAACTGGCAGCAGCTACCAAAAGCATCACGACCAGAGATAAAAGCGTAGTCCATCTCCTCAACTCATCACTATACCAAATCGAGGTAAAAACCATAAGCTTAACTTGGGACTAGCGTAATCATATTATCGCATACGGCACGCTCCCATGCGACAAAAAAAAGCCAAGAAACTAATAATGCAATCGGCTAGATACAGTCTCCTTCATAGCGACCTATATAAGAGGACTTACCGCGGCCCTCTGGCGAAATGTTTGGGCCCGAACCAAACCCAACGTGTCCTTGAAAAAGTCCATGAAAGCCATTGCAGTGCTTACCCTGGCAATCGAGCACTGGTCAGATGCCTTATATGGGCGGGATACTATTAGCCCACCACGAAAAAGAATGTTGCAGACTTCGTGAAGAAATGCGAAAAGTGCCAAAAGTATGCCCCAATGATTCACCAAGCAGGCGAACACCTCCATTCATCAAGTGGGAAATGGACATCGTGGGCCCTCTCCCAGTAGGGCGAGGTAATGTACTATTCCTTTAGGTTTTAACTGACTACTTCTCTAAATGGGTGGAAGCAGGAGCATTCGCCCAAATATGGGAACATGAGGTAATCACCTTTATATGGAGACACACCATCAGTCGATACGCCCTACCTAAGGAAATCAGCTGTGACAATGGACCCCAGTTCACAGAAAGAAAACTGTCGAATTCTTCAAGAAATAGCATATCAAGAGGATACTCTCAACCCCATATCACCCAGCGGGTAATAGGCGAGAAAAAAATCCTCCAATAAGTCCATACTAAACATCATGAAGAAAAAGCTCGAAGACGCCAAGGGACTGTGGCCGGAAATACTACCAAAAGTATTATGGGCCAATCAAACAACTCCGAAGACGAGTACAGGAAAGTTGCCCTACTCTTTGGTCTATGGGACTGAGGCAGTAATACCGATCGAGGTCGGAGAACCCAGCCTAAGGTACTCCCACGAAAGTGGCACAAGTAACGATGAGAGAAGAAGGCAGGAACTTGACGAAATCGACGAACGAAGAGATATAGCGTACATAAGAATGGTCGCCCAAAACAACAAGAAGAAAGCTATTACAACAAGAAAGCAAAGGTCTGGTCGCTTAAAGTTGGGGACTACGTACTGGAAAACAAAACTCAAGCGAGCAAAGACCCTCAGGAAGGCAAGTTGGGAACGAACTAGGATGGTCCATACAAAATCACTGCCAAAGCGAACAAGGGTTCATTCCAACTAGAGAAAATGGAAGGAAAGCAACTACCAAACAACTGGAACATCAGTCACCTCAAATACTTCAACTTCTGAGAGAAAAAATGTACCCCAAGTCGTACTCGTTTTTCCTCACCTGAGTTTTGTCTTTGGGTTTTCTCAAGGAGGTTTTTAATGAGGCAGGGAAGGGAACACTTCGAGTCGAAGTACGGTAGGGTAGGACCGTTGTTACTATTTCATTACTAGACTTCTCAATACTCTCCAAGTCAAACAATGAAGGGACTAGGTACACTGAGACTGGGACTGGAACATCAGCCAATACCGAAAATCTATAATTTTCTCCAAGTATGTAACCGAAGCAACAATGTCAAAGAAAAAAGAAACTTACGTTTATCAGGTCACCTTTTTCGTATTAAGGTTATGTTCAACCTCACTCGAATAACACCTACCAACCCTTGACCACAATTTAACAAAAGGTTATGTTCGACTAACTTCGAACATACACCTACTAGCCCTCGGCCTAGATTTAACGAAAGGTTATGTTCGACTAAGCTCGAACAAACACCTACCGATCCTCAGCTGCGATTTAACGAAAGATTATGCTCGACCCCGCTTGAACAAACACCTACCAGCCCTCGGCCGCGATTTAACGAAAGGTTATGTTCGACTAAGCTCGAACAAACACCTACTGACTATCGGCCGCGATTTAACGAAAGGTTATATTTGATTAAGATTGAACAAATACCTACCAGACCTCGACTGCGATCTAACGAAAGGTTATGTTCGACCTCGTTCGAACAAACACCTATCGGCACTCGGCCACATCTCAGCAAAGAATCGCACGCGACCTATAAATATTTGGCTCCAAGGCCACGACCAACTAAAAGACAACAACAAGAAGAAGGACAAAACGAAACAAGCAAACAATAGAAGCAAAAAACATACAATTACAGAAAATAAACCACGGGATGGGAAAAAGATGCAAGGAAAAACTTTGATATTTCATACTTAAATTGTTTACAAAGGCTCGTTAAAACACCGGCAAAAATAAAAAAAAGTCAAAAAGAAAACTAGCGGTCACTGTCATCACGACCTTCAATGCCCTCCCCAACTCGGTCTTCAATGACGTCGCCACCCTAATCACCGATACCCTCACCATCTCGATCCCCCTCGCCACCGCCACCTCCGCCCTCAGGATAAGTGGTATCGTACCAAGAGTTCTCTTCAAGACGGTCAATGCCCTCGCCCTCATCCTCCTCATTGGCATCAATCGTAGCGGGATCAGATCCACAAGAAACTCGAGCTTCACGAGCCATAATACAAGCATCTCCGAGGGCAACCTCAGAAATCTCGAAAGACATTTAACTGGGCCTCGGCATGAATCCATTCCTCATACAACTCCCCAAGTACATTTGGAAAATTTGAAACACGGGAAGAGGACGGCTGTGCAAGTAATTGGGCCTTCTCGGCCTCCAAAGCAGCCACTCGATCATGAAGAATGAAGTTATCTTTCTCCATCTCTCCGATCCTCTCCTCGAGTCAATCTTCCTTAGCTCTCGTCGTTGATTGATCATTCTCCTGCTCGGATCTAGGGTGGGTATAAAATTTGAAAAACCAAAAATCGGACTGAACCGAATTAATTCGGTATTTTGGTATCGGTTCTTCGGTTCTTCGGTCTTAAATCGGTATAATTTTTTCGGGAGTTTGGTACTTCGGTACGGTTTTCGGTATTGAACTTTTGATACTTCGGTATATCGAAATACCGAAATACCAAATTTTTTAACTAAACCTTCCTTCACTGCGTAGCCCATACTTATTAATTCCCAGCCCAAAGCTCCAACTTGTTAGTTGGTACCCCTCATCAGTAGCCCAATAAGACTAAGCCCATCTTAGTGCCTTACCCTTACTCCCTTTTCCTTTGTCTATTATGATCTGAGAGCTTTAGCAGTAAGGTGGAATCTAATTGCTTTCTGATCGAATTTCATTTGATTTGATCAGCCGCGACTATTTCACCCCCAATGTTAAAAGCTGCTTCAGATGTAATGTAAAACTCCACTTTATACATAAAGCAACTTCTGTTCTCTCTTACATTAACAAAGTAGTTCATGACAAATAGTACTTGACAAATTATTTAACCAACCAAAAGAGATAAGCACTCCCATAAAAGTAGTTTGGGATGATTAATTAGGACAATATAACTACTCTATTCAATTAAAAAGCAAAACTATTTGAGATGGATTCTACGCCAGCTTCTGTCCATACCGTAATGTTTCTTCGGAAGTGCAAATATCTTAGAAGTCCAAGGTCAGCCAGCCGATTTTTTTTTCTTTGTTGCCATAAGCCATAACTAGGACTCGCAGTAGATTATATAACAAAATGCTTTGTTGCCTGTTAGTATTACTTCTTAAATTTGTTTCTTTCTGTTTCCAGAACTATGCAACTCTGCAACTGGGTAGTATAGAATTAAACTTCATTCTATTAGAATTTCTCATATATTTATGTAATTTCTAGTTTATTAGAATTCACTACTTTCTCGTTCAAGACTTGGTACGATACCAAATTGTACCGAAACCGTACGAACCAAACAAGAAAATACCAAACCGCATCGAGTTACTTTGGTAGAGATATTTGGTATGGACAATTGATAAACCAAATACCGAAATACCATACCACAGTTCTTAAATATTGTACTGAACGCACACCCCTACTCAGCTCGGAGAGTCCTATTCGCCAATTCAAGCATCTTCGTCTTCTTCCGAGCATCCAAACGAGAGGACTCCTCCTTCTTAAGCTCTCTTTGCTTCTCGACGATTTGCCTATTGAGGGCCTCCAGTTGAAGTCGGCACTCTTCTAACTTCCCTCACAACTCGACCACTTGAGCTTGAAGGTCACTGCATTGGCCTCCACTCCCCTACTGACCTCAAGCTCCTCTTCCCTACTTCTCAACGCCCCCTCGAGGATGCTAAATTTCTCGATGGCCTTCAACAACTCATCATCCTTCTCTTTTAACTCGTCCCGAAGGACCTGCATATCGCCGCCTTCACGAAACGCCTGCGGAGATCTCGATACTTACCACGATATTCAAAGTACTTATCTTTCAGTTTCACAAATATTTCTTTACGCCTCTTCTCCCCTCGAGTGCTCTCGATCTCCAAAATCACCATCTACAATCATAAAAAGGAAAGAGAAGAAATAAGTCAGAACCAAAGACGCCCTGAAAAACAAAACAAAAAAAGAGAAGAGAAAAGAGGTCGAAGCACAAACACTCACCCTAAGAGCAAGGCCAGCAATGCTCCTCGACAAAGCACCATCATTTATTTCTTAAGGGTCTTTACCTCTATTTTGGAATAGAGAGGGCCGAGGGTAGGGACTACCTCCTCAGTGTTCTTCAGCAGGTCACGATCCATGGGGATCACGATAGTCCTCGTAGACCCCTCCAATCTTATCTCAAACTGGGTAAGCCCTTCTTCCATCATCCTCAGGTCGTCCGCATCAATATCAGAACCTGATTCATTGCCCTCTTCAGCAATGCCTCTGCCCCTCTCATTGGCCGGCAAAGAGGTATCTGCAGCTATTCGAGAGGTCGATGCCTCCTCTCGCCACGAAGTGCCAAGTATATCAGCCGACGTCCCTTTAGTCTCCATCACTGTAGAAGGAAGAGACGCATCCATATTGGCTCTCATCGACCTCGGAACCTCAGAACTCGACTCAATATCATCTCCCATGAGACTGTCTCATGCAACGAAAAGTCCCCTTCCGTTGCATCAACGGCCCGGGTGACTCTGTCACCAACATCCACATACCTCCTCTTTCGAGGCAGGAGATCTCTATCATTAGGCAAAGGTTCACCGTCATCGTCGATAAGAGAATAAATAGGAGAAGCCGAAGTCTCTACGACCACAGTGGGAACAAATTCGGATGCAGCAACAAGAGGAATTGGAACAAAGATAAGATCAACCGCAATCGAAACATGGGCGAAAACTGAGGATGCAGTAGCCTTCCTCTTCCAGAACGAGGACGCAGGAGCTCTCAAACTCCTCGTAGACCCCTTGGCCGAAGCTAAGAAAAAATAAGAAAAGGGAAAATCAGCAAAGGAAAACCAAAAAAATGAAAAAGTTAAGACGTTGATGGTAAAAGGGAAATTACCAGTCGAAGGGGGAGCAGGCCCGAACTTCTTGAAAAAACCTGGCCCTTCATGATTCCCTACGATGTGAAGGAGGAATCGCCCAACCCAGTTAGAAATATGAGCATCCAAAGGAGGAGGCGAGGTCTTGGCTGCAAAAGAAGAAGGCGAGAAGTCAAAATTCAGGACCGAACACGGGGGAGAGACCAAAGTACTTAACGAGTATAGTTTCAAGCCTCAAGAAACCCGTTGACATTGGTCACAATGTCCTAGTTCTGACAGAAAAGGAGTTGAACCAGAATTGACGACTGGCCTTGTCGTCCATCTTCACCACCAGACATTTGCCCCCTCGGTGGTGAAGGTTCAGCATTTTTCCCCTATAAAAGCTAGGAGCGAATAGATGAATTAAATGTAGCAGTGTCAATTCGACCCCGGGTAGCTCGGCAAACTTGGTGAGCATCTTTATGGCTTTATAGAAGTATGGCGCGAGCTCAGCATAGAAAATGCTGTAGTGACGACAGAACTCCTCCACCAGTAGAAGGAGGGGAAAAGAATAGCTGACTTGGAAGGGGTATGCACAGAGGGTGCAATACCCAAGACGGTTGGGCATGTACTGTATCCCCCTTGACCCGGATCAACTCGATATGATTTAGAAGGCCGAATTTAGCCTTAAGCTCCACCAACTCCTTCACCGTCATCACTGACCGAAAAGCTCCAGGTTTAGCCTCTAATGATTTGGTGAAATCGGATTTAGAATCAGGGTTGCATAGGATTATCTCCTCCATCAATGGGAAGGTTCCATCCTCAACGGTGGTAGAAACACTCTCCTCATGGGAGGGGAACACCACTGCCAAGGGAGCAACACGACTCCCCCCTCGAGCCTCAGAAGGTAAGTTAGACATGATTCAATATAAGGAAGGAGAATGACAAGCAAGGGGAATGAGGAATAATGTAAGTCGCCAAAATAGAGAGTTGAAAGGATTCTGCAAAGAAGATGAAGGAGAAGCGATTGCTTAAAGAGAAGAAAGAGTTTGGAAAAAGTTTCAAAATCAAAAAACCTTTTCCTATTTATAAGGTTTGAGAGGCACCAGAATCAAAACAGCGAGTTATGATTAGCATGGAGATCGAAATGAAAGAGCCAATCAAGGGTCACATCAATCAAGAGTCACCTAAATCGATGCAACGCATCGGGAAACGGCGTCATTATGACACATGATGTCATGACGTCACTTTCTCTTGGACCAGATGGCTCCAATAGACTTACCGGGAAGTTCAAAAAATTTAAAATATGCGGACCTTAGGGGGCCACGTAACCCTGTCTCCATGACCCTAACCTCAACCAACTCTACAGAGTTGTATCATAAATGACATTATCGGCTCACCGGCCTCTTCCTCGGGACCGACCTCGATAAGAGGAGGGACTAGCTGTATGGGTCGAAATCCATCTTTAATTGAAATGGTATTAGTAAAACATTCTTGGAAGTCAAAGCAATCTAACTATCACTGAATGTCGTGGTCGAAGATCCAGCAAAGACTGAAGTCGAGGAGTCGTCATCGAGGCTGAGGCCAAGCATCCTTGACAGAGTTATAACGGCTAGTTTCAAGATAAGTAACAAAAGAGAATATTCTAGTGGATATTCTTTGTACTTGTATTGTTAGGATTTTTAGGAACATGTTCCTTATAAATAAAAAGAGACACAATGATAGGGGACATGTGATATTCATTTGTAAAATACACTTTGACTTAACGGAGAGAATCAGATCTTATTGCAAGGATACAAACACAACCTTTTCGCTAAGATTCTTGTCTATACTTTTCCACCAAATCCGAGAATAACTCGGATATTCAAAGGATTGTCCATCACTCATCATTGTTAGAGAGAACATTCACTGATTCCATCCTTTCTTGGATGACTCATTCATTCTATTTACTTATATGCCATTTATTGATACTCATCAATATTTAATGCTACCTTAGGAATGCAAACTCATTCGACAAAGAGCTCATGCAGGACTTGTTCGGAACTATTGGAATGATTCAGTTACTTAGCGTGCCCTTACTCTAATTCGAAATCCGTCTCTTTCTTTCTATTCTAATTCCTCTCCCTTCATTGCTCGATCCGTTTGTAAATTCTTGGTGTAATACTCACTCGTAAATGATTGGTGTCAGAATTTTTCACTAATTAGGTGTGATCAGTCTCATCCGTGTAAGAATTAGGAATTCCTCTTCCAACTCGTCCCAGAATGGGCGTTATGGAAAAGAACAAGAAGAAAACTACAGGAGATCCCAGAGGCTCGTTCGGAAAGGCTGCTATACCATACCTTTTGACTTAACTCTACTCTAGTAGTCACTAGACTCACTATAGTAGTCCGTCTGGCTGCTCTTGCTGAAATCATTACTCTTAATTCTCCCATGCTCTAGCAATTGCGCTCCCTAGACCACTACCATGTAGTTAGGTAGGGACAATCAGTCCGTAATGACGGGAATCTAGGAATGAATGGGGATCCCTATCAATAAAAAAAGAATATCTAATTAGAGTTTTCTCCCTTTCTCTCACTCAATAGATCTATCTGGTCTAAATTGATTGTATACTGACGCCGCTATTAGAATACACCCACGTAGTATTTATTGTACTTCTAAGAACCTTATCTTTGGGATATTATTGTTAACTGGGATTAACCCTCATTTATATAAATTTAATTAGTAGAACCAAGATCTATATTGTTTGGTCAAACAGGGTACATGAGCGAACGGTCAACTATTGCCCTCATCAGACTTTTGATTTTAAAGGTTCCAAGTAAAATATATGTTGCTTTCAAATAAGTATAATATAGAAGAATTAACTCAAATGGCTGCCCACCTAATCTCTTAAATTAAAAATGACCGACGGATGTATAATATATGTGTAATTTATGAATACTATATGTATACTGTATAAAGTTAATGTATAATCTATGTATACCGGCTAGAAAAAGTAGACATTGAATGTGCCGGCTATTTATTTAACAATCCCTTCAATATATACACTTATGTATTCAAAATGCCGAAGTTGACACTTATTATTGTTCTTTTCTGGGCCCAAACACTAAGCAACAACATAAATGGAGGGGTAATTGGGTTAGTCTGGCCCATCGATTAATGGTCTGACATGGTCCATCGTAGCTAAAAGAACCTTTTAGTTTTAGGTGGCATTCTACTTGGATAAACAGTTTGGTTTTGGTTTCGTTTTGATTTTTGTCTGATAATTGAGAAAGATTTATGTACCAAGTTTAAAAGATTCTTATTCAACCAAGTTACTTATTAGATAATTATAAGAAAATAAATATTTATGAACAATTAATAGCTTGATAAAACAATAGCTAGTCTATTGATTTATATAATTATAAGAATTGGGAACTACCTCTATAAAACTCGTAAACGTGAACTTAGTTAAAGCGCAGTGAAAAACTTATGCGCTTCACTCCATTAGTGGCTTGTGTTCGGATATTTTGGTTCACAAACCCTACAAACATTTCGAAGTTTTATTCGCCCAAGCATAATCACTAGCTAATTGCGAATCTACTACTCCATTTTCCAACCTTTTCCAAGTTCTAATTAATGATAGAAATGTAGTACCAACCACCCCAGTACTAACTTTGGTGATTTTACAACCCCCCCCAAAAAAGAGATGGATCTCCCTTTGTAGAGATGATTAGATTATTACAACAACAATAACATGTTCAGTGCAATTTCAGAATTGACGTTTGGGACTTTAAGAAGATAGAAGAGATATTTTTGATAGATCATCGGTTAAAAAAAAATAAAAAAAAGAAACGATAGTACAAATAATAACACCAGTAAAATAATAAAAAAATTAAAGAAAAAAAATATCAAATCGTGATAGAAATCTAAAAATAAGAAAGACTATTACTTTTATTATTATTTTGTAGGATGAGGAAATGAAAATCCAAAAATTATGTTGCAGACGGTAGGAGCCATTCACCATAAGACTCGTCGACTAGTAAGAAACACACTTGCCACATAAGCTTAAGATAACATAATTCCACGTGTAAATCTGCACACCACACTCAAATACTCGACCCCTATGGATATTTAGGTTTACAAGTCGTTCCAAATCCACAGATTTTGATAGATAGACTTTATGCTACTACATTTTCGTTAATTCCATAAGCAATCTCAGAAACTTTCTTTTTTCTTTTTCCTCTGTTGTTTATCAATGTCTACTCTCTGATTTTCAAGAACCCATTTTTATTTCCATGGCTTTGCCTCAAATCTTACCTTCTTCTTCTTCTCTCTCTCACAAACCCCATTTAAATCCCTGTAATTACTGTTTTACCTCACAATCTAATAACCCTAAATGTCACTTTACTCCACAACCACTCCTCCACCGCCGGCGCCGCCGTAATAATTACACACTCCGATGCTCCGCCTCTTCCTTCCCGGAGAAACACCACACCGGCAGCTCACCCAACTCCGATGACGTTGTTGAGCTCCCACTTTTCCCTCTCCCTCTCGTACTCTTCCCCGGCGCTATCCTCCCGCTCCAAATCTTCGAGTTCCGTTACCGTATAATGATGCATACACTCCTCCAAACCGACCTCCGTTTCGGCGTTATTTACTCCGATAGCGCTACCGGCACCGCCGACGTCGGCTGCGTTGGCGAAGTCGTTAAACACGAACGCCTCGTCGACGACCGTTTTTTTCTAATCTGTAAAGGACAAGAACGGTTCCGGGTCAGTAAACTCGTCCGGTCCAAACCGTACTTAGTTGCTGAGGTGACGTGGCTGGAAGACCGTCCGTCAGCTAACGGAGAAGATGACGTGGAAGGTTTAGCTAACGAAGTGGAAAATTACATGAAAGACGTGATCCGTTTATCTAACAGATTGAACGGAAAAGCTGAAAAAGAGGCAACAGATTTGCGACGGAATTTATTTCCGACGCCGTTTTCGTTTTTTGTTGGGAGTACGTTTGAAGGAGCCCCACGGGAACAACAAGCGTTGCTTGAGTTAGAAGATACAGCTGTGAGATTGAAAAGGGAGAAGGAAACTTTGAGGAATACTTTGAATTATTTAACTGCTGCTTCTGCTGTTAAGGATGTGTTTCCATCTTCGTGAAAAAAAATGTGTAAGATGCTTTTTTTGGAGCTAAAAGGGTTGGTTTGACTTGGTAGGTTGGTTACTTATTATTAATGGAAATCATGGTTTCTGTAATTTATATACACGGTGATGATGAATTGTGTTATGAATTTGTAAATTTTGATGCCTAATACTAGTTTCTAAAGGTTTTATTTTATGGTCTTGTGTGGATTTATATTTTGCTGCTATTGTTGGATGGATTAACTTCTGCTGAAATTGTGTTTTTTCCTTGCAACTCCAATTAGTTTGAATATATGAATTGATAAAGGCTTTTGTGATCCATCTTTGATTTGGAGCAGTTAAGGTGGCTTATCATATTAGCTAAAAAGGTGATCTTGCGTTGATCGATCATCTTTGGCAGTAGTGAGATTGTTAGCTAAATCAGCAAAGGGAGAAATGTTTTTTCACATAGGGGACTTTAACATCTTCAGATCTTCTCTTGCTAGTTACTGTGTTATTATACACATAGATGCTACAATCTTGCATCATGATCGCTTCTTCTATAACTATAGAGAAGTTATGAATCAAATTGTCCAGGTGTATTTTGCTATGAATGCATCAGTGTAATTACTGTGCAACATTTCCTTAGTCGGTCTATCAGCATGCTTCATCTTTTAGCTTTAATTGCTCATCTTTCAGATTGGTGATTTAAAGCATCCATCTTTTCTTGCTAATGTTGGGACTAGAACTTGCAAATGTTACTTAAGTGGCTCTCAGTTGCACTTTTGGGGGACCTAATAGTGAAGAGATATCCCCTTTATGGGGAAGAACTTTTGAAGCTGTTATGGACTGTTGGACCAGATAATGTCGCTAGAGATGAAGGTGATTACTACTTGTTAGTATTAAAAACCATCATCCAGCGTTAACATATATGGCTTCTAATTACAGCTAAATGAGGACCTCTTTGACCTTTCTCTTAGCTCGAGAGTGTATCTCACTAACACTACTGGGACAAATACTTCCTCTAACATGATACACTATTTTTTTCCCTCACCCCTACCCCTTTCTTTCCTGAAAGCATTTCTTGATATTATTCCTTCCCACCGAAAATCATTTGTTGATGTTAGTCCCTCGGAATCATATATGCAAGGAGGACAAAAGCCAACTCTAATCATCTATTCAAGTGCCATGCATTTCATGTCTTTGTTAATGGAAAACTTCAAGTGCCATATTTTCTGCTATTTCCTGCTGCGAGTGTCCAGACAGTTAAAAATGTGTCCAGAAAGTAGTTTATTTCTAATCCCAAAAGTTCTACTAGGAACTATTTCTGCGTTTGTGCTGTGTCAAATTCTCTTGACAGTAGTTGCTCTCCAATTCCAAAGATGAAAATTTGAAGTATCTCTTTGTGGTACTAGTATGTATACGAGAGTTACTTTCACAGTTACTGGCCTGTAAGCTCATTGAAAATTGGCCTGCCGGTTAATTCTTTCTTATGATACACTTTGCAGCCAATTTGCAGCTACACTGGTCTATTTAGAGGCAGGTTCTTCTGACACTCACAGCTAAACCACTATGTAACTAAACTAATGATTTCTATTAGGCAAAAACAGCGTTATTCTACTTTTGTTAGTTTCTGCTACTACACTATTTATCTTCCACACAACCTAGAAGAGTCCATAAACTTCAAGGCAATATGGACTTGGAGAAGAGGAACTGCAGAAGCAATGCAGGAAAAGAGACCAAAGAAGACCCATTCATGCCCACCAACAAGCAACTGAAGCATTAACATAATCTCATCCAACAAAATTGCAACAACAGGAATGCATTCAAAAACAAAGAGCTGGCAAAACCCAAAGCACAATTAGAAAAAAGAGAGTAATTAAAAGCCCTCCAAAATTATCATTCTGAAAAGAGTCAAGTAATAGCACATACTACTAATTAAGTAGTTTCTTAAACTCCGCGCCTTTCTGGAAATGCTTCTTCCAGTCCCTGACCTTGTGGAGCTGCTCTGTTTTCCCTCCTCTGATGATGTAGCAGATTAAGAATTGGACTTAACCATTTCTGAGGGATTTATGTTCTGATGTTAGTTAAAATATCAAGTCTGCTGGTTCCTACGTTACTATACACAAGCAAATGCTCCGATCTTGCACCATGCTCTCTTCCTCAAAAGAGATTTATGAACTGACAATGTTAATGAGTATTTTACTAAGATCACAGCACTATTTGCAGTATCCACCATCGCATACGCCTGCAATTAGATTCACTGAATGTTCTTTTCTCTGAGCCTACCCCCATAAAAGCTGAGGTAAATGACGGTGTGATTTGCATTCACGGGTGGCAATACCAGTTGTATATTTGCTTTAGACACATTTTAGATGTTTTAATCACCCGTTTTCAATCTCATCCTCAGTCAAAAAGTTTTCCTGCTTCAGGAGAAGAAGATGAATACCCGCCTCCAAAATGCAATCTCAATGGAAATGATTTGCTTGACATACTTTTTTCCAATCAAATTCTTGTATAGTAATAAGAGGTTTCAAGACTATATTATTACTTTAGGAAAAGAAAGCAAAAGCAAACCAACTCGCAGCCGCTTCCCACCCTTTAGGTAGGCTACTGATCATTAACAGAATAATGCAGTAACATGGTGATAACAAGGTAGTCATCCAAAAACTGAAAAAGTCTGAAATATTACTAAAATGGAAGCTGATAATGTGATACAAGAGTACGGGTGGAATTATCATCATACTACTAAAATGCAAGCTGATAATGTGATACAAGAGTTACAGTAGGATTTATCGTCTGATCACCAGTGACAATATCAGTTTTTGCACTGACGATATTATATTTAGCAACAACAATATATATACTTACTAAGAGGTGGTTGTGTACCCCACATAGTATAATTCCCGAGCTGAACATTTTCGTGCTCTAAACTCACAACATCATGGATATGGCTAAAAGATAATGATGCTGTGGCAAGCTCCTACGTCTAGAAATGGTAAATGAGACCTCCGAATTTCCCAGAAAATGCTTCCATCTGAGGCTGTTGCACTATTGTTGCATTGCTCATTCGCTGCATATAAAACAAATTAACTGTGAAAACTACAGTAGCAAAAGGTTAAAGGAAACAAACATGAACAGCACATCAAGAGAAATTGGCTTTGCTTTAACGGTTATTTCATCTCTGTCAACAATGAAATGGCAATGAGTGAACCTTTTCAGAATAAGTTTGCTTATCTCATTAATGAGAGACAGATAACAAGAGATGTCTCCTCTAATCTCTAAATTGATATTTCATGTTGTATGGATCCTAATAGGATGAGAAACGCATCAAATACAGAAAGGAACGGCAGAAGTGGAGATATACCTTGAGGCAGAGGTTCCGACTTGTGTCACAAATAGGATAATCATGTGGGCAACAGTGGCGTCCATCTTTGCAACACACTGCAGAATCCAACCCACAACATTTCCAAGAAAGGCAAACTCCAAGAAGCCTCCAACCACAGCAGCAGGTTTCACCTTGACCACATGAGGTAAACATACTGCATCTGCTCGGACCAGGAGATGGAGGAGATGGTGGATTTGGGCTACTCTTAGTTGGATATGAAGCTAGCTTATTGATCCCACAGATCCCTTGTTGATTCCCACTATTACGCTGCATGTGCATATAACCATTTATTCCCCAGCTTGTTCCCCATGAATTTTTTATAATCCAGTAATCAACTCCATTTTCGGAACCATAGCCCACAATCAGTACCGCATGATCAAGTGTTGTAGAACACGGTCCAGTGAATATCCCCTGCAACACAAAGATAACACCTTTACATTTCTCTCCCACAAACAATTTAACTGATTAGGAGATTGGTAGTTTGGAGATCGCAGATACCTTCGAATATGATTGAAACGCTCTCTCACTGCCGCATATCCCAACACTCACGGGTTGCTTTGCCACAGCTTTTAGAAGCATGTCCTCATCATTTTGGGGCACATCAGTATATCCATCAATGGTTACAACACGTCTTTGTAGCTGCAAAGTTGACAAGTTAAGCAAAGTAATCATATGTTAATGTTGTCCATAATTGTTTATCCGGAATAAATTTGTCTTAGGTTCTCTATATTAATTATGGGATCCAGAAGCAGGAGAACATATATAGGACCGAAAACAGATTTAGTACAAGAATAGGAGCAAGAAGATGAGAGAACAATTAGGTACCTTGTTTTTGTTGCATGTTCCTTCTCTTTCATTAAAGGGGTAATCCTCTTCAGTATCAATACCACCATTCTTTTTGACAAATTCAAAAGCATAGTCCATCAATCCACCTCCACAGCCGTCATTGTAACTTTTGTCGCAATCAATTAACTCCTGCTCAGAGAGACTCACAAGAGATCCAGAGACAATCTTGTTGATACCTTCAATTGCTCCAGTGGCTGAGAATGACCAGCAAGCACCTGGGAAAATGAAACAGAAGTAACTAGTTTTAGTTACAGAAGCTCGTAGCTGAGATTAAGTAAATGGAATGACAATAGAATGACAGTGTTGTGGACAAGGGCAAATTTGACTCATATTATCTCAGAACAAATTTACAAAAAGGTTAGATCTTCAGTTCCATCATGTTCAGGCTGAAACAACTAGACATATCAACAGAAACAAATTACCTGAGAAATATACTGGCAGAGATAATTTTTAAGAATAAACTTCATTTGGTGAGCATTGTGTGCATTCAAGAAAGCTGATTTAACCAAAGTAACAAGTCTTGGTAAAACAACAAAGCAACAACTACAACAACAATCTCAGTGTAATCCCACAAAAAAAGTCTTGGTAAAAGTTATATTTTTTTAAAACTTAAGGATATGATGTTAAAACTGAAGCTCATAGTACAATTTTGATTGTAATGCAAATGAATGGATGACGAAATACACTTCTCTGGAATGCAGAAGAACCACCTCAGTTGTTCAGACCAAGATAGTGAGGAGATCCCCCTAATCTATTCAACAAAGTTTGTTAGAAAGAAAAAGTTTGTTAAAAAGAAATAAACAATGAAAGGGCGGATCTATGGAGTAGTCTGGGGAAGTTTAAGCTCCAGTTGTTAAACAAATGACAATTCAACCATATTTTAGTCTTCAGATGTGCTCAGTTCATGATCTTCGTAATACTATTTCTCGCTAATACGCTAATCAATAAAGAATGAGATACTTTATCAGTATGTCCTATTACTGTTATCTTCCAGTCAACCTGAAGAAATGGTTTTCACATACATAGAGATGAAAATTGAAAGTAAGAAACAAACAGTATATTCATTCCTAATCAACTCATGAATGGACGAGCTCATGAGGCTAAGTTTCAACGAGAACAACCATATGATTGTTCATTCCACTTCACCTTGATTCCAATACCTAATAATTTGTCTTTTGGGGCAACTCAAGGGGTCCTAAAGCTAAGAATTCTCTAAATCTCACACTTCTCCTTATACAAACATTCAATTCCTAACCAAACTGAAAGTGCTCCTGTCTAATACTGATGAACTAAAGTAATTGCTGAGGCTAGGTTTCAATGAAGTAAATTAGTCCTGAACTTCAATCTGTCAAATAATACAAGGAAAAGCAAAAAAGGGTAGCTCCCAGACAAGAGAAAAAAGCAAAACTAACATCAAGAGTTTCAATTGTCATTTGAGAAAAAAATCATCAAAATCCAAACTTTGTAAAAATTTCTAATGTTGGCTCTACTATGCACAAGTTATATATCCTCCACATAAATGAAATCACTATAAAAGATAAGGCAATAAACTGAGCATACCACAACTGCCTTGATTCTTGACTTTAGTAACAGCTCCTTTCTCTCTCCAATCCAAAAAAGAAGGAATATCAACAACACCAACATCACTAAAAACTCCAGCAGAAGACGACCCAGTTTTCAATCTAATAAAATCATTAGCAGAAGAGGACAAACCCAAAAAGGAGTTCTTGAATTCATGGTGAGTGAGATCAGAAAAGGCATTGAGATCAAGGGTATAAGTGGAATTCCCCTTACTATTATGCTCTATAATATAAGCATAATTTTCTTCAAACACCTTGAGTCTGTACGCCCTCTCTTGTTCAGAAGAATATGTCTTTCCATTTTGCTGACACCAACTTTCAAAAAGATCAGAAATTGATGAACAAGTGCAAATTGATCCTTGAAAAATTAGTAGTACAAGAACCAAAGATGGACATAACCAACTCATGTCAGTTAAAGGGTGCCTTAGCAATTGGAGAGGTGAGAGAAAAATGTAAAGGGGGTTGGTTGATTTTTGCAGTTAAGAATAAATATCGGAGCTACTAACCAAAGATTAAGAGAAACATGGGTTTTTTCTATTGGTACAGAAAAGCTCCAAGTTTCTCGTTTCTAAACCTCCAGACTCTTACAGTCGAAAAAACAAGAAAAAGTTTCTATTTGCTAGTGACAATGACCAATAAAATAGTACACGTTTGACAAACTCTAGGGAAATCATAGTGTTGGATTTTTTAAACCATAATGTTACTGTACAACCTTACAACCTGTTATCTGGATTGTTGTATAGTTTTCTAACATATGGGCCAAATCTACCCTCTCGTATTTTACCTTTTATCTAATTGTCTTATTTTGATTAACATTTGGACACTATTTGGTCTAAGTTGAAATAAAAATGAAATTAAAATTAAAAAATAATATTAAACATTAAAGTTATTTTTGGACATATACTTTATTTAGAAAGAAGTTAAAATTTTGTAAGCGAAAACTTTTATTTCACTTAAAATATGCCTTAAATAAAACTTTTTGTATTTTAAAAACTAAAGTTTGACGAAATAGGAAGAAGATTGATTGAGAAAATTCTCTTTTTTTGTATTGAATAATTTTGCACCGTATAGATAAGCGAAAAATAATATTTACAACCTAAATTCTGAATCTTCTTTCCACAACCTTCTCGTAGGCCCAAGACAGAAAGCCCAAAACGAAATAAGATAGCTGGAGCCCAAAACTTTCCAAAACGCATATGTTATATGGTTTAGACGTAACATCCTTCAGACATAACACATACTTTGGTCCAAATCTAATCTAACCCCCTTCCTTCCTTAGAACCTTCGAGATTGATTTAAGAAACTCCATTGTTGCCATTTTCATCACCAACACCCCTTCTCAAGTTGGAGAGGGATGAAAGTAATCGTAACTTGCCCAACAATCGGTGATGAAACGGGCTAGTAAGAGGTTTTGTGAACAAATCGACGAGCTGAGAAGAGGAGCGAACAAATGAGAGAGAAATCAAACCCACCATGAACTGCTGACGAACAAAATGCCAATCAAGCTCCACGTGCTTCGTTCTTTTGTGAAAGATTGCGGCTTGGCTGTCAGAGTGAAGAGGCATTGGAATAGATATAGGAATAGACAAATCGTCAAAGAATCTAACTAACCAGGTGAGCTCGGCGACTGCACGTTGCATGGAGCGATACTCAGTTCTGCAGAGCTGAGAGAAATTGAGGTTTGTTTCTTGGATTTCTAGGAAATAGGAGAAGATCCAAGTGATATGTAGAAACCACTAACAGATTTACGCGATTATGGGCACGTTCCCTAATCGAAGTCACAAAAGCCAATAATTGATATGAAGGGGAAAAAGACATAAACAAGCCAAGACAAGGATCCTTTGATAAATATCAAAGGACACGAAGGGCTGCTTGCATGTGAGGAATTGGCTCAGATGTTGCACAGTGAAGGAAAGGTGTGGCCTTGTATTGGTCAAATAGTTCAATTTGCCCAGCAAATATCGATACAAAGTCGGGTCTTTGATAGGAGCACCAGATTTAGCCAACAATTTGATGGTGGGATCAAGTGGACAAGAGATAGATGGTTTGTGAAGCCAATCAAATTCCAGCAACAAACCAAGGGTGAATTTCCGTTGAGTCAAAATTAGTCCCTCAGATTCACATAGAACTTCCATTCCAAGAAAATAAAGTAAGTTCCCTGAATCCTTTATTCTGAATTCCTGATGTAGAAATACTTTCAAAGCATTTAGCTCCTCTAAATTATTTTCTGTCAAGAGTATGTTATCGATATAGACAACCACTATAGAGATAGAGGAGTCAGACCTTTAAAATTAAGGGTTGCTGTTAGTTTAGCATACCATTGTTAGGATGCTTGACGAAGCCCATAAAGTTAAGGGGTGATGTTAGTTTAGCATACCACTGTCCGGATGCTTGACGAAGCCCATAAAGTGACTTCCTTAACAAGTAAACATGTGAGGGAGAGGGAGGTGTGAACCCAAATGAAAATTTTATGTACACCTCTTCATTTAAATCCCCATGAAAATATGCATTATTCACATCCAACTAAAAAATTCTCCAACCTTTCTTAACTGTTGTAGCTAGAAACATCAATGGTAGTCATTTTCACCACTGGAGAAAATGTTTCATTGAAGTCTATCCCTTCCGTTTGAATATCCCCTCTAAGTACAAGCCTAACTTTGAGCCTTTCCATACTCCCATCAGAGTTATGATTCACTTTATATACCCACTTGCAGGGTAATGCCATTCTACCAGGGGTAACTCCATGACCTCCCAGGTGTAATTGAGCTCAAGTGCCTCTATCTCTCTTTCTATTGCTTCCTGCCAACCTGGGTGATGGACTGCTTAGGTATAGCTAGTTGGTTCCTAGATAGTGGAAAGGGAATTGAGGAGATGTTGGTTGGATGTAGACAGATCATTCAAAGGAAAATTAGAAGGTGGAACAGGTGAAAGGAAACAAGAACCACTAACACCAGTCAATTGAACAGCATTGCAAATGTAGTCGTTGAGGTTAGGAGGAGGATTATGCGGCCTTGAGGATTTTCTAATAAGACTGTCCAAAATAGGTTCACTAGCTGAAGGTGAGACAGTAGGAATAGGGAAGTGAGTGACAAGAGAAGGAGATGGTGTAGGACTAGAAGGTGGAAAATCAGAAAAATATGGCACAGGTGCATCTACATTAGGCAGGTCTGAATGTTCAGTAGCAGGTTGAGGTAAATCAGGGGAGAAACTAGGAGAACTAGACATTGGTGCAGTACGTAAAAAAGGAATCAACTGACTCCTAGATTTGATAGAGGAAAAAAGGAAAATTTCTTCATGAAAGAGAACATCCGTAGAAACAAAAGGCTTTAGAGTCCTAAGGTTGAGAACTTTGTACCCCTTCTTTCCATGCGGATAACCCAAGAAAACACAAGGTATATCCCTTGGTTGGAACTTTGTTCTGTGATTTAAGAGAGTAGAAACAAAACATAGACAACCAAAACACCTCAGATTAAAATAACTAGGTTTGGATTTGAAAAGGATCTCATAGGGTGTTTTGTGAGAAAGAACCTTCGAAGGAAATCTATTTATCAAGTATGTAGCAGTTAGAACACAATCTCATAGAGGACTGAAAATGCATTTGATTTTGTACTCAGTTGGTAAGCCCATGTTCCTCTACTGTAGTCATCAACAATTGTAAGAAAGTATTTGTAACCATCATAAGTTTGGTTGCTATAGGGCCCCATGTGTCTATGTGAATTAGCTCAAAAACTTTTTTTGTGGAAATAGAACTAGTGGGAACAGCGAGTTTGGACTGTCTATCCATAGGACAAACAACACAAGGCGCAAAAAATTTTGAACAAGAAGAAACATGAATAATAGATATAATTTTTCATATTACTCAAAGGAATGTGGCCTAGTCTATAGTGCCACAGTTTTTCTTTTACATAGGGATCTGAAGAACTGAAACAAGAATGTAAAACTGGAACAGAATGTCTAAAATTGAATTTCTTTCTAGATACAAAACTACTATTGGAATGTAAAAAACTCTTGGGAATGGCTGTTGTTGGCCTTAATTGAAGAATGTAAAGTCCACTTCTCTCCTTACCAATCTCCAGAGGGCTCTTCAGTGAAGGGCCCTGTAGAAAACAAGAAGTAGAAGTAAAAAACAGTGGGTTACTAAGCTGCTAACATAATTTGTGCACAGATAGTAGATTGTACTTAAAAGAAGGTATATACAATACATTGTGTAATACCAAATTAGAGAAAAGAACTATTGATCCATAATGAGTAACTAATACTTTCTGAGAATTAGGAAGATTGACTATTCTAGGCTTGATTAAAGGTTTGAGATTAGAAAAGAATTTCTTGTTATAAGACATATGTTCTGAAGCACCACTATCCAGTATCCATGAATGACTATTGATTTGAAAAAAATATGCAGGTGACTTAAAGAATTTGGGTATACCAATACAGTTGGCATTAGCAGCACCATCAGAAGTACTGGCTCCTTGCTGTCCCATCTTCAACTATTGAAGAAGTTGAAGTAGCTGAGCTACATTCTCCTGGGTAAAGTGATATTCTTGCTGAGATTCCAATTTCCTGTTCTCCTTCTTCATTTGAGGTTAAAACATTGTTTACCTGAACTAGTCCCTAAATTTCTTTGGCTTTGTGAATTTGAAATCTGCAGGAAAATCATGGATTCTATAGCACTTATCAATGTTATGTCCTGGCTTCTTACAATAAGCACAAATCCCTATACTCTTCTTTGCATCATAAGACTCCTTCTGTCCTTTGGAATCACCATACTTCTTCCCACCTGCTTGGTAGCAACCATAAAAGAACTAGACTCTCCTGGGTAAGCAGGTACACCATGAATTTCTCTTTGTTTTTCATCTTGTATGACCAAAGAGTATGCATGTCCAATGGAAGGTAAAGGAGAGGACAACAATATGTTGCTCCTAACTCCTATGAAGGTTTCATTTAAACCCATAAGGAATTGCAAAAGTCTTTCATCTTGTTGAGTCTTGATATCCTTTGCCTTAGCTCCACAATCATACTCACACACACAAGCAGAAAAAGTATTGAGTGCATCTAGCTCATCCCATAGTCCTTTCATCTTAGTGAAATTGGTTGAAACACTAAAGTTACCTTGCACCACAGCACTTAATTCCTTTTGTAGCTGGAACAACTTTGCTCTACTTGCCTGACCAAATCTATATTCCAGGTCATTCCACAGATCTTTTGCACTCTATGAGTACAAGACTCTCTCGTCAATTTCTTTGGAAAAGGAGTTGAGGAGCCAAGAGAGGACCATGTCATTGCATCTTGCCCAAGCTCTCTGAAGCCTACATTCTGCATCTGGCACAGCTAGGGTTCCATCAATGATCCCAGCTTATTCTTTGCAGATAAAGCTATGACAACAGCTTTCCTCCACCTACCATAACCTCTACCATCAAACACTGAGGAGACCAGGTTCATTCCTGGGTAGTCTGAAGGATGGAGGTAGTAGGGATGAGCTGAATCAACTAGACCAATACCACTAGAACCAGCAGAAACAGTAGCTGCTAGAACAGGTGGAGAAGAGATGACTGAATCACTGGTTTGTGAATTGGTTCCCATTGTAAAGTGAGAAGAAAAAGATGAATTTGAATTTGTAAAAAAAAAAATGTGGCTTGAAGCATATCACCACTGCTCTGATACCGTGATGAAATAGGAAAAAGATTAATTGAGAAAATTTTCTTTTTCTGTATTGAATAATTCTGCACTGTACAGATTGTTGTTTATATACAACAAGAATGGAATCTAAAATTAACGGCATATGCTACGTGTACCTCCACTATTAGCTTAGCTATAACAAACTATAAGATAAATACAGATAAGTAGAAAATAATATTTACAACCTAAATTCTGAATCTTCTTTCCACAGCCTTCTTGTAGGCCCAAGACGAAAAGCCCAAAATAAAATAAGATAGCTAAAGCCCAAAACTTTCCAACCCATATGTTATATGGTTCAGACATAACATCCTTCAAACATAACACATATTTTGGTCCAAATCTAACCTAACCCCTTTCCTTCCTTTGAACCTTCGAGATTGATTTGAGAAACTCCATTGTTGCCATTTTCATCACCAACAAAGTTCAATTGCAAATAGTGGTGGTCATGCTATTATTTGCAAATACTTAAATTTGGTATTTGCAAGTATACATTTTACTATCATAGTCCAAAATTTAAAACATTTTTTTCACAAACAATTTTTTTAGTTTATCTTCTTGTTTCACTTTGAAACTCCAAATGACTATAATTGTCATAATGGGAAATGTCTTCACCCAAAGCATTAAAAGTTTTATGATTAATTATCTCAAAAGGTCCAGGAAAAAAAAATATCACAAAGGCAATATTCTTTAACGGGGAGCATATTTATAAATCTTATTCTTCTTGAATTTAACATGAAAAGATAAAATTAGAGTATTAGCAAAGTTGTGGGGGACTAGCTAGAAAGGGTATTGGAAAATAAGAGAGCTTAAAAAACATTAACCAAACACATTTTCCCGAAATGTAAAGCGCTATTCTGCAAATGGCAAAAACTAAAATCCATTCGCATATCACTTACAAGAAAATCGCCTTGAAGATGATGGCTAATCCCACACACCAGGTCAAAGTTAAATTAAAATAAAATAACTAAACAGCTATGCAGATGCTTCCCCTACTCTTCTTTTCTTCCTTTTTCCGGTTTCCTTGTGATATTCATATTAAAACTCATATGAAATTCGGATTCACGTCGTAAAGTTTCATATTCTCCGACTCTTCTCGGCAATTCTTGAAAATGGATAAGAAAAATAATTATACTGTTCTCAGGCGCAGCTCCTGCGAAAAGATAAGAAAAATAATTTGATAAGGAGTTAGGTGTGCCCTAGTACATTGATAGATTATGTAACACCCCCCCCCCCCCCAAAA
>MCJB01020981.1:159247-178944 GCA_002018475.1 Nicotiana obtusifolia
CCCCCCCCCCCCCCTAAAACCCCAAAAAAGAAAATGAGTACATTGATAGTTTCTATCAGATAAAGGTTGGTTCTATTTTACATGATATTGTTTTCTAACCGATTCAAAATATTATATATAAAATTCAGTTTATGTTTCAAAATTATCTTTTTATTTTATTTCTCTAATTTTATATCTAGTCAAACACTATTATAAAAATAAACGGTATAGAAAAAACAAATTGATAAATACTAAAGAACCTACCGATTTGAGAGTAGAAGCTTTTTGCAGTATCCTTTCTTCCTTCTCACGCTTGCACTCTGCACACCAGCTAGGAAAATCTGTTTGGTACTTCCTCATTTCTCTGAAAATGGAGCTGCAAGTTGAAAGTAACTATAATTAGATAATCGATATTAGTAATATTTTGAAAATAGTAAATAATTAGGTACTCAGTATACATAATCAGAGAGTTATTCTTTTATGTCATGCTACTACCCTCTTCCACATGATTAGTTTGCATATTCAGTCGTAATTGGTATTATACTGACATAAACCCTCTCTAATGTTGCCAAGAACTGTAAAATATTATCATAAAAATGTCACGACATTTATGTGAATATGCAGGGGCGGAGCCAGCCCATCAGCTACGGGTTCGGCCGAATCTAGTAGCTTTTGGTCCAAATCCTATATTTGTCTTGTGAAATTCATTGAATATGTACTAATTACTAATTTAGAATCCAGTAACTTAAAAGGATCGATCAGAACCCTGAACCCATAATCTTCAAATTCCATAACCTTCAAATTCTTGCTCCGCCTCTATGAATATGAATTTGAAGCAAGATGGCCAGTAAAGAACAATAAGAACATATAGAAAGCCAGGGAATTGATCAGTATTACGTACCTTCTGCACCATATCAACAAGTTGATCCTCTGCCCAGATGTTGTCGCTCTAGCACCATGCCTATGGCGACCACAATGAAGAATTGCACGCCCCGCGACATGCGCATAATCAAAGATCTCCTGTTGAAAAAACAATTATATAGAACTAGATCAATATAACAATTACATGGAACCAAATTAATTGTAGAATATCACTTTCTACCAAAAATAGAGGAATTATTATTCATCAACCTGACGAAAAATAGTACTAGTCCATCCGTTTCAAAAAGATTGACACTATTTCCTTATTAGTTTGTTTTAAAAAGATTGACACGTTTCAATATTTCCTTAATAAGAAGCATTTATAGTCACACAAATACTATGATAGGTTTCATACCACAAGTTTTAAAAGTTTTACAGTCACACAAATGCTTGTTTAAGACCACATATTTCAAAAGTCTTCATTCTTTCTTAAAGTTTGTGCCAAATCAACTAAGACAATCTTTTTTAAACGAAGAGAGTAATAACTACCTCTGGTTGTGTATCAGAGTTCACATGCTTCTCACACCGCACACCTCGAAAGAACAACTCTCCACCTGTGAATTGCTTTCCTAAGCACACATTCAAAGTGACCTCCGCATCATCAACATGGAAACCTGAAAAGTAAAGCTATTAAGATATACCAAAAATCTATGCTCAATGTCGCATAATAGAGTCCATTAATGCAACTACTGAATAGATATGTTACATACTCACCCAGATCAATGTCTCTGTCTGTACCATACTCAACGACAAAACCATGATGACCATTGAGTGTGGATCCACCAACTTCAGTAAAAAAAACTGCACAATTATATCAAAGAATAATTAAGATCAACACGAGATCAATCCTAACATCTCCGTTTCGTTAATTTTTCGTTAGATTCTTCATATAATTAGTTGTTACCTCTTGAAATAGGGCGTATAAAATCTTCCATAAACTTCTGAAGCATGTTTTGAAGGCCAAAGTCATCAAGAACGGCTCCAAATTTGTTCATAGTATTGGGACGCATGATTCTGAATTTTGTTTCACGAACCCACTTCTCAAAGTTTTGTACCTAATTAGAGTAGATATTATCATAATTTGATAAGAAAACAGAAAAGAAATAAATTACACAGAGGAAAAACAGGTCCGAAATTAGTACCTCAGCCAACATCATCTCACAAAAACGTGGTTGAAGCATTTCAAATGTTAAAACACCTGGAGAAGGTTCAGACATTATTTTTCTGAAGCTTTCCTCCGTGTTCTCACTGATCGCCTTAATAAATGAAGGCACAAAGAAATCTGCAGCGTGCATGGTATATAGCACCCTGTGTAGAGGCTGAAAGATAAAGGGAAGATAATTAAAAAGGAACAAGATTGAGATTGCTTAACACTGTATATTGGATCTTAATTATTTTTTATTTTTTTGGTCAGGGGGCTTTCTAAGCTGAACCTCAAAAAGAATACTTAATTCTTTACATATTTATTTAAATTATTAAACACTAGCTTATTTACAAACAACACATAATCTGTGATGTACCTGATAGTTTGATATGATTTTCTGACTGTATTCTCCATGTTTCTGCATCTGATATGTAGTAGCAACACAGTTAAAAGATATCAAGATAATTTGACTGATAAAAGACCTAAGCATAATAAAGAAGTTTCATTATACTAAAAGAAGCTGAATTAAGCAAAAATAGGCATAAAATATGGATGACAATTAAGGAAGAAGACCTAAAGGATAAATTGAAGACAGCTTTCACGTTGGGGCACTGACATGTTCACCCACCAAATATACATACCAACATGCTCCAAAAGTCAAAGAAAAATCTCCAGCTATTATTACAAATTCAAACTGAAAAACTTCAACTTTTTTGTTCCATAAGCTCCTCAATTAATTAGCTCACAAAGGATTGGCGATCCTTAAGAAATACTAGTCAAATCATTAAAAATCCTTTTTGTACTGAAGTCAAATGGTAAAAACTTATCAAAGATGAATGCTAATGTAGAGTTGAGTATAACACGCCGTAGCTTCTAACCTCAATTCAGAACTCTAAATCCAACCAATACCACAATCGCAGCAAATATATATCACCCACAGTTGGACTATACTAGCCATCAAAGAGTTGGAGTAATAACTTTCGGATCAGCAAGAGGTAAAAGTGAATTTTTGTACATAAATAACAACACTTGCATACAAACAGTGGCTGTAGGAAAGAACTTGAAATATTAATACTGTACGCAAATAGGCCAAAAGTGAACTTTTTTGTTACATATAAGCAGTTGAATCTCCTTGACATTAGCAAAAAGTTGAAAAATTGCTTTAGCGCATTATATAGGTAATTACATCAAATTGTAAGTGTGATATTCTATTGATTTTGGAATCTTTTTTTTTTTTGGTTGGTTTTCCACCCGCTGCTCAGTAAGGACCCGACGAAATTGGAATTCGCACACATTGGATGTAAGATGTAAAGCGCTCTCTAATAGAGGCGATTATGTAAAATGATCCCATGCATGCAAACTGTATATAAATACAGTATACTTACGCGACTGCGCTCGGTGCGGGGAGAGTAACGGAGGAGAATATCAGTCATGTATTGGACCTTGTTGTCTCGGGATGAACTGAGGACGCTGCTCGGAAGATGCCGCTCAAGGGCACTGTATAGGTGTGGGCTGAACTCCAATTCTTCTTCCAAGTCCTCATAGTTCTCCGCTTTCTGCTCTACACATGGGTACAGCCGCAGCGCTGGCCCCTTCGACGAAACGCAGTCGTTTTCATTGCTCCGACTCCCATTAATCTCGTTGGCTTGTGCCTCCCTTCTCTGATCCATTGTTAGAATAGTGGGTAATTTTTTGACAATAAACCTTACAGAATACAACAAAGCTTTCAAATTCTATTGGCAGCAATATATATATGTACAAATATTGATTCTTTGTATAGAAATAGGGTGTGAGGGTTTCACCTGGTGATACATGAATAAGATTCTACTGCCTTGTAATTTAACTTCGAGTTTACAAGGAAAAGTTTCGTATTTTAGGGCATACTTAGAACGGCGCTTTTTGTTACTCCTTTCCTTCTTTTGAATTTGATTTGGTTTATATCTATTATATACTCCCGTTTCAATTTTGATGAGGTAGTTTGACTCGGCATAGAGTTTAATAAAAAAGAAGATTTTTGAAATTTATGGTCTTAAAAATTTAAGGATAACAGTTTTGTGGGTCATGACATTCGTATGGTTATAAAAAATTCTTAATAAAGGTAAAATAGGTAAAATAAAGAGTTTAAAATTGAATTATTTTCAATTGTAGAAATGTGTCGTTCTTTTTTTAACAGACTAATAAGTAAAGTGTGTCATCTAAATTGAAACAGATAGAGTAATTTAACATATAAAATTGGGAAACATAAGACAGTAATTTTGTTCTATTTAAATTTTAAGTGAACATAGGATTATTTCCTCCCCTTTTATATGTCACATGGTCAAAACATCTAAAATTTCGTCTCAAATTCCAAAATGATTGTCCCGTCCCAAACTACCCGTTTGCCATCCAGCTAACATCACATGTCATGCGAACTCTTTCCTCAAACGTTTAACCATTTACACAAACATTGATAATGTGTTGTAGGACTTCAAATTTTTAAAACCCAGTTGAAAATCAATATTAAATTTGGTGTCGTCGGCTTCACCATTGTTGAAGCTTTAAGAGTTTCAGATCTGAAAATTTCTTTTGGAAGTTGTGTTCCAATATTGAATGGTAGCAATTTGAAAATTATCGGTATCAATCGGATTTTTGGACCGGCGAACAATTTGAAAATTACTTTCCTCGTCACCGGCGAACATCCTCTATCTTGTGATTTTGCTATAAGAGTGGTGAGCAACGGAAAGTAGCCTATTGTTAATCTCTTCCTACTTCAAGGAATGCAACATATTTGTTTACTGCTTTGTAGTCTTTGTCTAAACACACTAGGAAAGCATCAACTTGGCTTATCATTGATATTTGTTTATTGCTTAGTTGTTTTTTAACTCTGCTTTAGAATTGAAATGACACTCCCAACAGAAGTGCTCCATTGTAAGTAATTATGTGTTAGGATATACTATTAACCATTCGGTTTGATTATAGTATTATGTTTTTTTTTTTTTGAAACAATTATTTATTTATTTATTCAATTCAATGAAGTCTTAATTTAAATGGATCATTTGTTCATATGTGTGCCCTTTACTTATATAGTAGATGATTTAGTGTATGGAGCTTTAGCTCATGCGCGGAAGATTAAATTGTCGGTTCTTATAAGTTATAAAGTTAATGTTCACAATCAAAGATGAAATTGGGCAAAGTATCTTGATGATTGTAGCATAAGATTAAATTATAATCTATCTTGATTATGGAAATGGTTCAGTTCCAACTTCTTATGCTAGTACATTTTTGTGTATTGGACGGACCAAGTAGAGATAAGTGTTTTTGTGCTGAATATATAAAACTACCTCTCTAGCTCATTGAATGTTCTTATACTCTTAATCTTGATATGATTGTTATGATCAATGTGCTTCGTTCATTATTTTGATTTATTAAAAGGTACGACTCAACTGCGAGTTAATGTATTCCTGGTAAATTGGATAATGGCAAAGTGCATTTGTGAAATAACAATTAGTTGATAGAATCCGTGTCTTGACCTTGAGATTGATGATACCCCTTTATGGATGCTTGAAAGTTTTCATGTGAAAACCCTGCAGGTGGATTTTGTATCCGTCACATGAAATAAGTTAAGCGGAAGTATAAAGGATTAAATTAGTCGATGAATTAAATTATCAGTAATTTAATTTATTTGATCGGTGTCTGTAATCTTAACACGGGGAGTTAAATAAGTTTTTAATGAATGATTTCGAAATTAAACAGAGGAGTGCAATTACAGTTTTCTAGTGGAATAAATTATAATTTATTGTGGTAGGATTAATTCATTCATATTCCGAATTAATACAACAATAGGAAGCCTCGTTATTAAATCTGTGGTCCCTGCTGTGCCTGAATATTCTAGAACAAGAAAATTAAAAGGGAAAATAGTATCCTTTGTGGGTTAGGAGACTGCTACACGTTTTTGGTGGGTAGTAGACTCCTACACGTTTTTGGCTACACGTTTTTTGTGGGTAGTAGACTCCTACACGTTTTTTGCTAGGTTTACCCTAAAAAAAACGTGGGTATATAAAGAAAGCAATAAAACCCAAAAAGGTGGATTATTGTTTTGGCCGAAAATTTACAACCCTAAGGAGTATTATTCTTGAGCCGAAATACTTGCCACTCAAGTATTACGTTCATAGAGCTTCAGAATACACAGCAGAAGATCTAGACCTGGAGAGCACGAACGCTATTGAAGATTTGTGAAACAACTTCAAAAGGTTAGTGTCACAATCTCGTAATTGATTATATTCGTCTAGTTTACATGTAAGAAGATGATCTTGGGCGCTGTATTTATATGCCTATTTTCTATCAGTCTACTCTGTTTAGACATTTTTCTGAAAATTTTTATTCATAATTAATGCCATTTTAAACTTTTTATTGAAAAGGGAAAAAAATAAATGAAAGATTTGGGGGAGAACGAAGGGTGTTTGCCGCTGACGAGGCCTCTCTCATTCCCTTAACACACCACTGTATAACTCTTTGACTTCTTTTTCCATTTGGGTCCGGTAAGGGTCGGGCGTGGGTTTCAAATTGGAACCAGGTATTAGAGTTAGGGGTGAGTCTTCAGTTTTTATAGTGCCACGTTACTCTGTTAAAATTAGGGGTGAATTTGAGCAATAGTATAAGATGTGAGAAGGGTAATTTTAAACTATTTTCAATAGTGAAGGGACATGTTTGATCCTTATTCGAGTTCCTGTGTTTCAACCATCTGTCGTATGTTAGTTTTCTGTTTTTTGGTAGTCTGTGTTTCTCCATTAGGCTTTTCAGTTTCGCCCTAGCTATCTGTCGGTCTTGTTTACTTTTTTTAAGAGTGTCTCAAAGCTGTATAAGATGTAAGTTCTTGGCCCATTCTACCTACAATTGGTATATAGTGAAAATATCAAACCAACCATGAATTTTGAGCCACATGTGATCTAATGGTTTCAGTATTTTGCAAAGACAAAAAAAGGATAGTCACTGTCCCTGACTTTTAATTTGATGAGGACATTCTGAAGTAGTAAAAAATGGAACTTTATCATAGATATGCAATTTTAAGAGTGGAAAAAACTAAAGTTGGAAATTCAATAACCAAAAGAAATCTCGAAGCCTGTCTTAACCTCAAAACTTATGGGATTCCAATGTTTCATTTTAGATTATGCGTTATAGCTTTTACCACTGCATATGACATGAAACTATACATTAGACTACTAGCACATTTTAAAAGGGTAAAACAAGAGGCTTGCAACAAATAAAAAGCACCTCATATGTTGGCTCTCTTGATTCACTTGAATCAGGTACTCTCTTGAAGACCATGAACCATTTACACCAGTCGTACACTGTCAAAAAGGGCAGTCGTGCACTAAGTTCCCGCTATACGCGGGGTTCGAGAAATAGAAGGATCACAAGACTATATTGTACACAGCTTTACCCTGTATTTCTGCAAGAGGTTGTTTCTACGGCTCGAACCAATGACCTCCTGGTCATATGGCAGCAACTTTACCAGTTATGCCAAGGCTCCCCTTCAGTCGTGCACTGTCTACCGCTAATTATCATACAATGAAAACCACAAGGTAATAAAGTAAAATCCACAACAAAGAGCATAAATGCAACTCAGTAATCGAGAAGCGCGAAGAGTGAAGACAATCGAAATTATCAAAAGAAGAGTGAGGACAAACAAGTAATAGAATCCATTTCTACTTATAACTAAGCAGCAAGATAGGTTTCATATAGAAGCATAAGAACTGTCTTCACCCACAAATTCAAACCATTGATAAGCCCTGTAAACTAGTATAAAGAAAGCAATGGCGTTTTGCCTCAGTTTGAGCACAAGAATAAATAAAAAAAGGGAACTCATTCGTTCTGTTTCCTAGTTATATCATTTACAGAAGAAGAAAAAAACAAAACGGGTTTCAAAACTCTGACAGCTCAAAATCTTTAGGATATGATATTGCAATACTTACTGACAAATGTTAAAGAGAGCTTCTTGCATATTGAAAATCAGTTTCTGAGGGTGAAAAACTGAAAAAGATCAATGTGCTTGTACTGACTGCTCAGGCAATTGGGTTATCATCAGACTTACATTTTGTATTAAAAACACAAGAGATGCAACAAAATGAACCAGAGTTTGAACTTGTTCTATGATGATAGCCTGACAGGCATATTACACTGAACGCACGTCCATCTCATTTTGGGTAAGAAATGAACAAAAATAAGCGAGCCATATATAGACAGAATTGGTTTGTACGAGAGATTTCTGTACAGTATTGATTGTACCACCACTAGTATAAGAACAAAAGTTGAACCCTAGTAATGTTTCTCCATATCTAGTATATTGCTAACATGACATATTGCTTGAGGTTATGAAATATTCTCCATCAGCGCAGCACCTGAAAACGGATTAGAAGAAGAATTTAAGTAGATTACCTAATGATTACTAGTATTATTTACCAGTTGTCACACAAAACAAAAAATATGACGATACTAGGAACCTACCATTTTGACAGCAGAAACTGCTTGCCTTCTCTTTTTCTTCTTCTCAGACTTGCACATCACACACCATTTAGAAAGATCAGTCCTGTATTACTCATATCTCTGAAAACGGAACTGTAAAATTAAAGTAACTGTAATTAGCAAACAGTAGCATTAGTATAATATATGAACGTGTAAGTCAAGGGAATTTACCTTCTGCACAATAGCAACAAGTTGATCCTCTGCCCAGATGTGGTCGCTCTAGCACCTCGCCTATGGCAACCACAATGAAGGACCGCGCGTCCCACAACTGCAAATATTCAAATATCTCCTGTTGAAACAATTATCGTGCACCCGATTACTAATGGAGTATGACTTTTTCACCAAAATATAGAGGGATTCTAAGGGACTATTAGTCATCTTGAGAATATGCTTCGGTGTTGACATGCTCCTCACAGCGCACTCCTTGGAAGAATAAATCTCCACCTGTGAACTGCTTTCCTAAGCACACGTTTAAAGTGACCTCACAATCGTCAACATGGAAACCTGAGGAAAAATTAAAATCAACAGATTTTTAAGTAATCATAGTGCTCAATGGTCACATAGCAATGTCAATCGGTGTAACTACTGATGTTACATACCCAAGTCAACGTCTTTGTCCGTCCCATACTCAACAAAACCATCACGACCAATCCAGTGTCGATCCACCAAATTCAGCTAAAAAAACTGCACAGTTATGTATCAAAGAATAACTAACATACAACCTCCATCTCTGTTTCATAAACTGTTCATATATTTTGCTCTTACCTTCTGAAATGGGACATATAAAATCCTCCATTAACTTGTTAAGCATGTGGTGAAGCCCAAAATCATCAAGACAAGTCGACATTGTGTTTGTAGTTTTGCGCCGCTTAACTACAAGGTCTGTCTCACGGATCCAATTTTCAAAATGCTCTACCTAAGCAATTATTATAACTCTATTTGATAAGAAAACAAAAAGGAAACAAAATTCTGTTAAGCAACAACAAGCATGACAGTACGCACCTCAGCCCACATCATCTCACAAAAACGTGGTGAAGCATATCAAATGTAAAAACACCTGGACAGGGTTCAGACATTATACTCCTGTAGCCTTCCTCTGTATTCTGATTGACCGCCTTAAGAAATGAATGGACAAAGAAATCTGTAGGTTGCAGCGTATACAACTCCACGAGTAGAGGCTGAAACTTAAGGGAATGTTACTAAAAAGAAAGAAAATCAACATCGATACAATATTGCAAACATTTGTCATGTTGAATACCTGATAGTTTGAAAGAATTTGTTTCCTATATTCTTCTTTAAGCTTCTGCATCTTCCATAGAAACACAGTTAAAAACACAAGCATTTAGCTGCCAAAAGGTCCTAAATGACTGGACTATTCTGACTGCATATTAGATAATCAATGTATTGATTGAATCACAAATTCAATTCAATGCTACAAGCTGTCCTTTGGTTTTAAGTATAGCCTTTCTCTAAATTCTTTACCCCAAACACATACACAGATCAGGATAGCATTGACCAACATTCATTAGCACCTACGTACATCATAGATCTACTGCACTCACCCCAAATCAGATTTATCATTTACTCATTACGTATTTATATTATCATAACTCCAATTTGGAAAATCATCCTCTTGAGGTCTTGTACTCATTGAATAGTATAAAAGAGAACCGGAAACATATAAAGCTAAGAGAAATTAATCTAATGAATCTATGGCCGCTACATTTTATCAGAAACTCGGAATTTGCGGTAAATCATCTAATTGACTTGACTACTCCGACGGCATATTACAGATAATTACTCTACTTGAACTAGAAAGTAGATTCAATCAATACATTGATTATCATAACTCCAACACCAATAACATACGAATTGGGAGAATCATCCTCTTGAGGTTTTATACTCATTGAATAGTATAAAATAGAACCGGAAACATATAAAGCTAAGAGAAATTAATCTATTGAAGCTATGGCCGCCACATTATATCAGAAACTCGGAATTTACGGTAACTGCGACAGTTATCTAATTGCCTTGACTACTCCGACGGCATATTACAGATAATTAATCTACTTGAACTTAAAAGTAAAGTTAATTCTAGCTAGTAATACTTACGTCGCCTTGAACGGGAAGATATTTGCGTGGAACCGAATTCATGTATTCCGCCTTTTCCTCAAGGGAAGCAGTACTTCGTACTTTGCATGGGAGAAATCGTTGCATTTCTTCGTACACCGCAGGACTTTCAACATCCAACTTCAAGTCCTCATAGGTATCCTCCTCTAGTTCTGCATAGGGATATAGCAGGAGAGATGGCGATGAGGATTGTTTTTCCTTTGCTTTTGTATCTACCTTTTCCTCTTTATCTTCCTCTGCTTTTGTATCCTCCTTAGCTTCTGCATCTTCCTTTGCTTCCTCCATAAATGGCAGTGGAAATGGAAGGGGGATGAGGATTGTTGAAGTGGAAGGGAGAGAGATCGCGTACAGAATTTTATTTAGGAGGGAATGGCGGTTATTTTGAATTCAGTGGAATGTAACAATGAGGATTGCATGTGTTTCCTCTTTTTCATTTCTCATTTTGTTTTCTCTTTTTCTCAACTAGTAGTAGTACACACACACACACACACACACACGATGTATGGTCAATATTAAAACTATTAATTAAATTAAATTATGATCGAGTTGTATGAACAAATTAGATCATATTACTTTAATAAATTTTAATTGTCGTCTTATTTATCAATGTGATATATCCAATAATAAAATTATTATTAAATTAAAGGGACTTATATAGTCATTGAATAACTTTTTTATTCGATATTTTTCTTTATTCTATTATCCAATATTTAGCATTTTTATATTGTTAATAGTAATTTTTATTAGCATATTATTTTGTTTAATATTTTTGTCTGATTGCTTTCTTTTTGTAATATAAGAGAAGATACATGTATTACATTAATCTAGAAATATTTTTTATTTTAAATTTTACTATATTGTTGTCAATAATATTATATGATTTTAGTGAATAAAATTTCTATTAAATTAAAGGGACTTATGTAGTCATCGAATGGGATGACCAGACAATCAAGAAACTATATATAAGGTACGAGCTACCACGCTACCATGAAAGACTATACAACAAAAACCAGCCAACAAGGCATATCAAACTATACATGAGTCGACACTTGTCTATGAGCCTCTAAAGGAACATAAGTACTGCAACATAGTCGGAACAGGGTCCCGACATACCCATAATGTCTATAACAAAAATGCATACCCAGACCACGATAAGTCCAGAGAAGGGATCTCGCCAATCACCGTTGAACTGGACAGCCTACTGTGGTGGGGGAGCTATACCTGCCTGTCTATTAGGACCTGCAGCACGACATGCAGCGTCCACAATAAAATTCGTTGCTAGCTAAGGTGTGTTTGGTACGAAGGAAAACATTTCTCGAAAAATATTTTTTAATTTTCTCATGTTTGGTTGGCTTAAATGTTTTGGAAAATATTTTCTTTATGAACCCATTTCCCTCTTAAGAGAAGGGAAAATATTTTTCAAAACTCCTTTTTAACCTTTCCCACCCTATTCCCCATCCCCACCAAACCACCCCCACACCCCACCACCACCCACCTAACCNCAACCCCTGCCCCATTCTAAATAAAAATATTATTAATAGTGTTTTTTTTTCATGTTATAGATAGATTTTTTTTTTCATTTCAACAAATGAGATTTTTTTTCGTTTGATATAAAAAAAAGTATTTTTTTTCATTTTAACAAAAAAAAATACTTTCTTTTCATATAGAAAAAGTATTTTTTTTTTCATTTCAACAAACAAAATATTTTCCTAAAAGAAAAACTTCTATGCTCTAACTGAACACTAGAAAATATTTTTCACTCACCAACCAAACGAGAAAAAATAAGTGATAAAACTACTCATTTTCATGAAACCTTTTCTGGGAAAACATTTTCCATGAAAAATATTTTTCTTCGTACCAAACACACCCTAAATGTTAAAGTTTTTTTATTTGAGATCGAAGATTGGCCATTAATTGGCAGTGTAATATATTTCTTACACCATCAACATAATTTAATTTATTATAGTTGGTTATGTATCATCTGTTTTAGGTTATTAACAATTAGAACTTATATTTATTAAAGAAAATTACTTGCCATTGTCTCCTGATGGTTTAAATATTTTTATACTGTCATTTTATGCATTCTGTCTAGATTACACAATGATTATACATATATTATATATTAATAATATATATATTGTACATTCGTGAGTTAATTTTAATTAAGCGGTTGAGTGTCGGGTATTTAGGTTAATTCTTCAAGTGCATTGGCAAGCATCTCATTTCCGTTTCAAGTTTCATCTCTCTTTCCCCTCCTCAACATTTATTTTCAATTTATTTATGTGAAGGAGCTGACATCTTTTGCTCAATTCTAAAGTCTTTTTATGTACTTGATTTTTAGTGAAATTAATCTTACCTGATAAAAGAAAAGTTGCTTGTTAACTTGATACACCACCTGATAGGATTATATTGTAACAC
This sequence comes from Nicotiana obtusifolia, assembly GCA_002018475.1. Classification (NCBI taxonomy): domain Eukaryota; kingdom Viridiplantae; phylum Streptophyta; class Magnoliopsida; order Solanales; family Solanaceae; genus Nicotiana; species Nicotiana obtusifolia. The sequence continues at coordinate 172,341 of MCJB01020981.1, forward strand.
CTTATAAAAAAAAACAATTATAATTGTAACTCTTTATGGGTAAAAACATAGGCGCACTAGATATTGGTTAGAAGATACTTATGTTAAGTATCAAGAATAATAGCAGGGTTATAAATATAAAGTAAACACATTAATTTGTTTGTAAGTTAAGATACTTATGTTAAGTATCAAGAAGAATAGCAGAGTTACAAATATAAAGTAAACATATTAATTTGCATGTAAATTAAAATGCAATACCTATTTTCTAATAATTACAAATTATGAGGGGTGGGGGACTGTAAGTCACTTTATATAATTAAGAGATATTTTGAGTAAAAAGCATAAAACTACCTTTTCATATTGTATTGCCTCTAGGGTTTTTTTTTTTTTTAAATTAAATTCACCAGGCATCATGCTTAGCATTAATTTTCATATATATAACATAAATTACAATAATGGAGGAGGACATAAACCTTACCTCCTGATAGAAAAGATGTACACTCTTGGCCATCCAATCTTGACGACCAAGTATGCATAAATAGCTATGATGGGTTAAACCTATGATGATGTAATGATTGTCTATCTTATAACATCGATAGACAATCATATATACAAAAACAGTATGAAGTGAATCTAGGTCAATAATACAAAAAGTACATGTGTTCCTAATCTACTAAGTGAAAGATTTGAAATTGTATCCTCACTGCGATGTATGCTTGGATGTTCTGATGTATTTGCATCTTTTGCTGGTCTTCTATGATTTGTGGCTGCTGCTGAAATAATGATTGTCTATTGTTGATGCTGTTGCTACTTCTGGAGAGCTGTCTACGGGTTTTGGTTCAACGATAAAAATGACTACCTGTGTTAGTTGCATACTACGAATTGAACCTTTTATATATATATATATATATATATATATATATATATATATATATATATATATGATATTCAAATAAAGAAAGGTAGATGGAATCTATTATTCATGGAGTTCTGAAATATGTGATTAGTTTGCCCAGTCGCTTTAATTTCTCACTGGGAAAAAAAGGGGAAATATTTCATCATTTGTCCTTTGTTTATTTATCTGTCCGTAAGTATTCCACCGTTATATCTCGTATTTGCCCTTTCCTCTAATAGTTATCTAATTTAGCTCTGACATTTGCAATAGTGGAGCCACATAAACAAAATAAAATATCCAACTTTACTCCTAAATCAAATTGCCTTATACATCTGCAATTAACATGTCCTTAAACAATTGAAATGGTCCAATATACTTTGGAACAATCAAATCCTACATAACTTGACTAATTTTTCAACAATCGGAAATGATTTGTGAAAGAAGCATATTTAAGCGGAAAAAAACGATGAATATTTTTATGAGGGGAAACTGGATAAGCGAATTTAGGATTTACGCTCTATGGTTTAATATTTAAGATTCTTCAAATTGAACCCGTTATATATTGAAAATTTTACCTCCTATAGCAAAGATATACACCCTATTTATTATAAATCAAGACTCTTTTAAAAAATTATTTTCTATAGCTACCTTTTATTTTTTATAGCAAAATAAGTATTTATGGTATACACTACCGTTAAGGCATTAAATACGCTATTTATGTTTCTCTCTCTTATTCTTTCAGTTGTTCTCTCTCAAAATCTTAGCAAAATACTTATTCTTTCTCTCTCCACGATCTCTCTCTCTCACTGCAAGATTGTGCTGATTGTTAAAGCAAGATTCTCTCTCACTTTTAACGTTTTTTGCTCCAAAAATTCGTGACAAGTGTTAAAGTTTTTAGATTTTTGGCCGGTTCACGCTTCTTCTTTTTCTCTTCACTCGTTTTTCTTTTATTTTTAGTTTTCACCGTTGTTAGGTTTTCAGCATAAAACTTCAAATTTCTTCTTCAATGCCTGATTCAACAACTCCAAAGAGGGTTACACGAGGTATATCCACTAAAGCACTCAATTTTGATGGGCCATCTTTCGATTTACAAATCACTCAAGAGGAACCTGTATTTGCAGGTTCATCAGCAACCAGAGCAGCCGAAAGGCGAACAAAAATACGAAATGACCCATGAGAAATCTTTGAAAAAATCAACACTTCCTGATATTCCTCAAGTTTTTGTACAAAAGTTAAATGTAAAAAAGAGAAGAAAATATATCGATATTGCTTCTGGGAGCAAAGGAAAAGAGGTCGTTCAAGGAAGTAGCTCGGAAACACGGATGGAAAAGGTATTCTTAGATGTATTTATATGTATTTGAGTCCGCATATACACTGATTTTAGTTTGTATAGTGATTTTATTTTTTGTATTTAGATGTTTTATATGTAATTGAGTTCATAAAACAACAATTTTAAATACACCAACAGTTCTATCATTATTGCTATAATTCAAAGTTATTTTTTTGTCATAATCAGTATTTTTGATGTATCCATGTCTAAGTTCTATATTCATGTATTTATTATTTTATATGTATTGTATTTTTTATACAATGAAAATAATATATTTCATATTACATGTATTTGTATGTATTTGAACTCATAAACAACCTACATTAAAATAATTAAAGTAATGTACCAACCTAACCTTATTCATCTGTATTTTCAAGCATGTAATTATCTTTTTGTTGTGTGTGTATGCATGAAATAAAATTGTTTGTTGAACACCGCCTACTTCATCGCCGCATGTCAGTTCCTACACTAACACCAACATAATCTCCGACCTCAAAGAAAAATTTAGTCTAGAGCAGTACAAACTATTTGATGCTACTTGTTTTGGTATATTCCTCGGTATGAAGCATTGTGAGGTTCAACATCAGTTGTTCAGGTGCTTCATGGTTCTAGAGCTCGAAGAAAGTTCTATTGAATCATTTTTAATTTACTCTGTCTAAGATATGGTGCCACTCATTTGGACTATGCTATGCGGAAGTTAGACGCCGATGCGATAAGCGACAATGAAGCACCGACAAAGATTGTTAGGCAAATCACATAATCGGATACTTTTGTGAAGATAGTTATAAAATAGTTTTTGTTTTATAGATTGTAAGCTTATTACTAAATTGATCATGGTTTTACGCCATAATTTAAAATAATTTGTAACTTTCTTATATGTTACACCATAATTTAAAAATAACATATACGTTATACCGATTGAATACGTGCTTTTAATAATAGGAAATATTCCATTTACTATATGCTTTCAATATCCCCTCAATCAAATAATCGACATAACAATTTTCATTGTTCCACTTCCTAGAATGACGAATTAGCATTGTTAAGCTTGCCATATAGTAAATGAAATTACTAAATATTCTATAAATAGTTGTATCAATGAATGTCGGGCAGAAAAAATTCTTATTAGTTATGGTTAAATCAAAACCTCAAACTATACCAAAAAAAGAATTGACTGAATCTCTGAAACTCTGCAGATTGTGTTATATTGAAGCTGAATTGACAATGTTATGTTAGCATCTGAAAAATTATTCTAATTAATTGGGTTGATAATGAGGCGTGTTATAATTGATTTTGTTGAGTTATATTAGGAGTGTATCACGTTAATTGGTCCTCTTTTCGTTATTAGACAGCTGGACAAACCTATTTTAAAGGTGATTACCGTTACTGTATTCATGAATACATGGTGCAAATACATCCGAATACATTCGCGTACTACTGGACTCTCTTGTTTTTAGGCGATTTTTTTTTACTGTATTCATGAATACATTAGCGCGAATGTAACGAATATACTACCGTAACAACTGAATAGTGTAATTATCTATAGTTAGTTATAGGAAGTTAATAGCCACTAAACAATAGTGGTTTCTGAAAATTCCTCTTATATATTTAAAGTTAGAAAGCATAGGTGTCCGTGAGTAAGCAACCGCTGCTTATCGATAAATACGTTCATATTTACTCCCTTCGGCCCATAATAAGTAATTTTTTTATCTTTTTATTTTGGTATAAAATAAGTGATATTTTACATAATCAAGAGGGAATTAACTTTTTTTTTTTTTCAGAATTTGCCCTTATTTACATATTACAATGTGTCAAATTAAACACTATATAACAAAAACGTTAATACTATGTAAATTTTAATTATGAATAATTTAGTCAATTTTTTTTAGAGTTAATATTTTGTTGAGGGGATATCAAATATCAAAATATCACTTATTATGAACCAGAGAAATTAATATTTATTATAATTTCAGTAAAAGTTTAACATATGCTCGACACTGAAAGTACCGGATTCAAATTAATCCTGTAATATAAAGTTTTCCCTATCAAGATAGATCCCACTGCCCGGCGCCGTGTCCTAATTCCTAAACCAAGAAAAACAACGTATCCAGCGAAGTCTTTCCCTCCGCTTCAAAGTCTTATTAAACACACACACACACACACACACAGAACGCAGCCATCAAAACATCCTAAACGTTGCATAGCAGTGCTAGGCGTACTTTGTGAAAAAACTTGTTCTTCTTCTAACCGACCAAAAATTGGGTACCAGCAACGCAGTAATATTCGAATAATTCTAAGGGTGCGGTGGACGAATGGATATTGATCCCCGACAATACGAACACATTGTAAGTTAATTTTCTCTTATTCCGCTATTTCAGTATAAAGTTGGTTCGTTTTCATGTTATATTATCGGTCGAATTTTTAGTTATTTGATAAACACCATTGTAGACCCTTTTGTTCAAATCTTTTGAATCCGTAATTTGCTAACAATTGACTTCAACTGTTCTTTTTGACAATTGACTACCTGTATATGTGGCATTTTGGTTTTATGTATATATGGGGTTGTTTAGCTTTTTTATTCATATCATTTTTGCTTATTAGGGAAATTAGGGAAACCTTGATGTCTTTTACTCCTTCCTTAATCATATTTTGGTTATGGAGGATCAATTTGACCAATTTTTGAAGTCATCTAAGGCATGGATATTGTGTTTGTTGAAATTAGAGATTGAGTTTATGTAAAAAGAAAACACTAGGTGATTTCTTTCCCATCTGGCTAAACTTTAATGGGCGAGTTACTAAGTACCTATACTGGTCGGAGGTAATAGGTACTCGGTGGAACAGTCGAGGTGCATGTAAGCGGGTCCTGACACCACCATCATAAAAAAAGATTATGTAAAAAGTAAATTACAAGTTGCAACCTTCATCCAATTTCAAAATAATGAGCAACTATTATACTTATAGTGGTAAGCATATATCATAACAGTCTGTAAAGAAATGTATATCACTATTGTTTTATATGACTATTTGTGACAAGCGAGTAAAGGGAGAGTATAATATGCACCAGTCCACATGTTTGGCATTATGATGTTTGAAGATGCTAAAAGAGGGCAAGATAGACCTAAAACACGAGATTAGGGGTGTCAAATGGACGGGTTGGGCCGATTTTGGGTGGGTCAAAACGGGTTGAGTTAATAATTGGACGGGTCAAATGACCCGCCCAAAGCTACTTGGGCTAAGATGGGCTGGGTCAAGATGGGCTAAAATTTGGCTCATAGCCCAACCTACCCAACTCATATCAAGTTTTATTAATATGTGTTGTTTTCTTATGAATTGTATAATTATGAAATAAGACTTTTTTTCTTTTGTTATGGTCGTATATAACATATCAAACCAAAAAAAATATTTCTAAGATATTTTGACGAAGTTATTCATGGATCAATTTGCGCTAAAAATCAGCCAACTTTAAATGGGTTGGGTCAAGATGGCTGAGTTCAATAAATGGGCGGGTCAATAACCAGCCCAACCTTGGGTGGGTCATTTGGGCTTGGGCCAAATTTGACATCCCTACACGAGATGTTGTCTCAGGAGACCTATAGTTTCTCGTAAACAATGTGGACTTACTTAAGAATTCAATGGGATTGAATGATATGTAGACGATACTAGTTAGGATTAACAATTAGTTATTATTACACTTACATTAGGTCTGGTGTTCACTAGGAGTGTTGTTTGTATGTTTAGTATAGGGATAAGTGGGAGATTTGAAGAACTTGTTCTTTTAGAGGACCTCTAGTTCACCCTTTAAAGAAAAATGATCTAGTATTTCCATTGCTCGATCTGAATGAGGATGGACTGGTTTGGGATTGAATAATAGTTAGTTTGATTGATAAAGTTTTAAAAAATTGACTTTAAGATCAATATTAAGAAAATTTTGAAAATAACCTATTGCCGGAGAAGTTTGTTCTTGTTTGTGGACTCTCTTTCATTGTTCTGTCTTGGAAAACTTTCAAAAATTAAAGATCTATGATTTAGATGAATCTTGTATCATGTCTAACTTTTAGTTTTTGCTGGCGTGCTTCGTCAATAGGCTATCAATGATGGTGATGTTTACAACATTGTCATGTCATACCTTGAGCATAATTGCTTCACAGACACGTTGGAATCGTTTACTGCCTCCACTGGCATGAAGCAGAATGCAAATCATCTGGAGGATATGGAGAAGAGAAAGAGTAAGTGATATTTTTCATCAGGCTCAGATTGCTTCTTGATGCTTGTTTGTTGCTCATTCTTTTCATTATGTTTACAGTTAATGGCACTAACGTTTCCGTAAGTCCATATAGTATCGGTTTGCTTCTGAGCATCGATAAAAGTTTTCCTTGATAATTAATCCCCCCCCCCCCCCC
>MCJB01020981.1:185519-221415 GCA_002018475.1 Nicotiana obtusifolia
CCCCCCCCCCCCCCCCCAAAATTCCGATTCTTTTCCTTCTAAAGGTTTTCAACCCATTTTCTCTCTTTCTTAATAATCACCAAAAATCTCTATTTCTTATTGATACAATGCAGACGAAATTCGAAAATACTGCTCGAGAATCAAGTTGTGCGTAAGTTTTGAATCTTGTTTTCTTTCTTTCTACAATCTTTATTGTATGTGACTTGTATATAATACATCAATACCCAAAACAATAATCGATACAATACTAATATAATTATAATACAATTATATTAGATTTTTAGTAGAGTTATGGTTGAAACTCGAAGAAGATGAAGACCATAATTGTATCACAATTTTTCAAAAATATATCGCGATTGTATTATAATTGTATATGTATCATAATTATTGCAGGAATTGTATTATAAATGTATGATAATTGTATATTTATTGTATATTGTTTCAAACAGTTGTGAGTTCATGACGAATTTCACAGTTTGTATCACAAATATATGATAATTGTATATTAATTTATTAGTATTGCATGACGTATTATTTTGGATATTAATGTACCAGATACAGGTTAAATACAATTGTGATACAAGTATGATACAATTATGTTTTATGATTGATGTATCCAATATAATTCAAATACAATTATCATACAGTTACCATACAATTCCTGAGTATTTCTTCATTCTCAGTGTTGTCTAGTCTCCTAGAAAAATAATGATACAATTGACGGTTTTTTAATAATATAAAGTTGTCAAAATGATGGGAACAAAGAAGATGGAGATTCTTGGCGTAGATTAAGAGATTTTGATGTAAAAAAAGAAGAGAGAAGAGGAAAGGGAAAAAAAACGACGAAAGGATGTAATTAAATTCATTAATTGAAGGCACTAATAATGGAGTAAGAGCCTTTTAAGAAGCAATGTATATAATTTGTAAGAAAAACCTAGATACTTATTAAAAATTACAAAACATAGAGAACATAGGTAAATAAGTTTATAATATAGTATAGCTAGGTAAAAAATCTGAAGATTTTCTTTCCTTTTTTCAGGCTGTAATAAGTTTTGGGTGTGTAAATAGTACCATGAGCAATGAAAGGGAGCTTTGGTGTAACTAGTAAAGTTGCTGCCACATGACTAGGAGGTCACGGGTTCAAGCTGTGAAAATAACAGCTTTGTGCACCGAGCTACCCTTTTTTAATGATATAATTGAGTCGATAACTTACATCGACACTCAACTATTCAAAATTATCTAGTAAAGTTATTTTTTTTCTTTTTTGTAATAGAAAAGTGACATAGCTATTTCTATAACACGACCACTCAACTAGATTTCATAAACTTTCACCGACTAAATATCTATTTTGTCCTCTAAATTATAAATCTTTATTTGTTTTATATTTTTCGATATTATATTTTTTTCACTTTTTACTTTATATTACGGACTTATGTATAGAATAAATAATTTTTTTTTATAAAGTAAAAAAGAAAAAAAATAGTTTTCAAACATATATGATGTTGGAATAAAATAATTAAGAAAAGTTCTAAGTATATATAATATGTTTTATAAATACTTTTTCATCTTAAATAATTATTTTTTATATTACATACATGAGATATATACTTTAAAGATTTTATTCTCTTTTCATTCTCAATTATGTAAATAAATTGTGAGTTCTGTTGTTATTATCAAGATTATTGATAGGATAAATTCTTCTAGTTAAATTTTTTTACTGTGCTTGATTATTTTATTCATCAAGTTAGGTACTTAAACTCTTATTTTATAATTTAAATATAATTTTTAATATAATATTTATGTGATTTAAAAAAATACTCATGTTAAGACTAGTTAGATAATAGTTTAAATAGAGGGATGAAGGAATTGAGTAAGTTTTAATAGCATTTTACTGATTGAGCCAAATAATTATAAAATTAGTAGCCTAATTATAATTTATTCGGTCTAAAGTTCAAATGATGCTTTATTAATGCAAAAAATGTTGATATATATATATATATATATATATATATATTTTAAATTACTGAGTAGTCGCGGAAAGGGAAAAAGAAATAGAGTAGAAGCTCGCGAAAATAAAAAGCGGAAGTTAATCCTCTTTCTTCTATCCTCTATATTCTGGCGCCCAACCCATTTTACCACTACTATGGCGTCTATGCTCTCTCACTCTTCTTCTTCTTCCTTTCTGAACCTTAACTTTACCAATGATTTATCGCTCTCCTTCTCTGCTACCTTCTCCCCTACTTTGCCACAACTCCCAAAAAGGTACGATTTTTAGCTTTATCTTGGAGTATTCCACATTTGATATATTTGATAAAAAAGTTTTAATATAAATGATGCTTATTTAAAAGGCTACGACTTGGGCAGTGTAATCTTTTTCTTTCTTTTGAACTAAGTTAACAATTTATGCTTCAATTCTGTTAACATATGAGATTCATTGTACAGCTTTTATCTTTTGTATAATTTAAGGATTTGCAGCTTTTGTACTCTTGGTGTAAGCGTGTAACTTCAAGCTGAATCATGATGTAAATAATACCTTTGAGAATTTTTAGAATTCCCTCCATATTTAAAAGGAATCTTTAGTCCTTTGTACATATTAGCACCTTCTTGGTGCAAATAAATGAAATACTTGTCAAGAAAAGTAAAATTATGGTTCAATTTTGTTAATTTATACCGTGAACTTCTGCTGAGATATGAATATTCGTTTGACATCTTGCTATTACCGCTCAATCATTTCATGGATTTGATTGTTTTTGTCATTTGTTTTGGTTAGCTTGTGTTCTGATATTTTTTTTACATTCTTTTGTGTTCTTGTTGCTATAATGTATATTGGTCCTTTTTCTACAGTGCTTCTCGAAAATGGAACAGTTATGAAAATTATAGAGGCTATACTATAAATTGTGCGCTTGCAAAAGCCAGATCGCCTCCTTCGCCCGCTTCTGATGCATTCATAAGAGAACCCCACAAATATTTCGATGAGGTGGTTATCACAGTTCGAGCTGGAGATGGAGGGCATGGTGCCGTTCTTAATATGCCCAACCTTAAAGCTCCATCTAAGTCACAAGGAAAATTTGACAGAGAAAAGACTAAGAGGAAACCCTCTTATAAAAGGGACTTTGATGGCTCATTAATCCTTCCAATGGGGGGACATGGTGGCGACGTTGTAATTTATGCAGATGAGAGCAAAGATACACTATTGGAGTTCCACAACAAGAGCAAGCACAAGGCGAAGCGTGGGGGGAATGTTGATGCCATGGGTGTGTTAACATCTTACTTGCAAAATGGACTTGCTGCACCAACATTGCGAATTCCTGTTCCACTTGGTTTGTTCTTTCTCTGGCTCTTCTCTAGTTTAATAGCTCTAGCGTACATGGGAAACTCCATCGGCAATTTAGACTTATGGATGGTTACCCTGAGATTATGCATCGGTATCATCTATTTTCTCTACTTAGACACATCATTTGGAGCTGTTTAAGAATGGTGATTTTGGTACTTTGAAAGGCATATAGCTGTGTGATGCCAACTGTTTTCATCTCATGCTTTTCCATATTTTCCAGGTACTGTTGTGAAACATAAAAGAGGAAAGTTTTTGGCAGATCTAGCTAATCCAGGTGATGAAGTTCTTGTTGCAAGGGGAGGACAAGGAGGGGTAAGAAATCTTTGGGTCTTAAATATAATTACCATGCTTGGCATTTCATGCTTCTATCTATTTTTTTTAGTAGTCAGTATCTTACTTCTACACTGTCTGCAATCAAATATAGGAAAAAGGAAACAAAAATGAAAAGAAAAAAGGAGCGAATTATTTAACTTTTTTTCGGATGTGCTCTTTGGTGCTTCAAGTATTTCATTGCAAGTAATAGATACTGTATCACTTATTTGGAACTGCAAGCCTGGTCTTTAATTCTGTACTATGTGGTTGTGGCAGATTAGCTTGTTGGAAGTTCCGGAGCACAAAAAGAAACAAATGACGAGTTTAACCACAAATATGATGAGAGATGACAGCGATAAGGTTTGTATAAGCCTAATCTTTAAGAGACATCTGATTTTGATATAATCCTTTCTTCGTGTCTGAACCTTATGATGCATGATGAGGAGATTAGGGAAAATTAATTTTATGTACTCAGCTGATACTAGCTTTCTAGTGTTAGTTTCATGTAATCCCACTAGGGGAGTCCTGTAGACTGTCATGCTATATGCTATGCTGCTGCTACTGGCAGCTTACTGCACTTAGTGTCAGTTTTGCTGGCAAAAGGTCTCCTTCAAGTGACTTTATCTGGATGAGCTAACATGCTAAACTTACTTGGTGAACAGAAAGAAGTGGGCTGAGAACCCAGTATGAATTTTGGTAGTGGTTTTTGGTCTTAATACGCTGTAGCTTTCTCAAGCAAATAGCAGCCTTCCTGCATGTGCGCAGTTGGCATGTATTGATTTGTTTCACTTTCTTGCAGGTTTTAGCTATTGGCCAGCCTGGAGAGGAAGTTAGCCTGCAGTTGATACTGAGAGTTGTTGCTGATGTGGGTCTTGTTGTGAGTATCATTATTAAACTTGAAACTTTTTGTGATTTGCAGATATGTGCATAAGCTTTATTAGCACTCTGATATCCATGATTCACTTGTGATGTACTAATATATGCTGGTATACTCCGCTGCATAGTCAAATTGATATTTCATTTCAACCATTTACACATTTAGCTAGATCGTTTACTCAATTAGTCTGTGAAATCTCCTATAATTGGTTCGTCACATTGTAAAATGAAATTATGTACCTTCTGGATGTTGTATGGCAGAATTTGAACTGCTTTCAGTCAAAATTGGCTTCTTTGTTGTAAGGAAGGGATTTTAGAATGTTTGTGGCATATCTTTTAGAAACTTTTAAATAATTGTTGAGAGCACCTAAGGGTGTAGCTTAGCTATCGATAGTGGAATGAAAACCATAAGAGGCCATGGTTCAAATCTCAGCACAGGTAGAAAATGCTAAATGATATCCGGTACCTGTTCTGGTGGGAGATAGCAGGTACCCAATGGTACCACTTGCCATTGGGTACCATTGCCAACACCACTTGCCATTTGACTAAATGCATTTTCTTTTTAGTAGCTTTGCCATCCCATAGAAAATTATTCCTCATGATGTTTATCTTTTTCTCCACTGCAACAGGCATAGCAAAGAGGGACATCAGGTAGGTTGGCATTCCATCTAACACACTTTTTATCAATGTGACTCTACCTCCCATAGATAAATATTGTTTTTTCGAGGGAATCAGTTTATTTGCACATCCATCCAAGACCCCTTGCCACATGTTCTGATCATTTTTTCTTGCACCCAGAGGGAGCCCAAGATATACTGTTGAAAATTTCTCAACCTTACAACCCAAAATAGCAGCCAACTCCTCAACTGTATTATCAGCATTAATGCTAAATATGCTACTTTTGGCCAGGTTAGTTTTTAATCCAGTCACTGCTTCAAAAACTTGCAGAACTCCTTTGAGGTATAGAATATGAGAAACTGTGACTCTATTATCACCAAATCTACCAAAGTGCATCCCTTTAAGCCATCCCAATTTCTCTGCCTTCATTAACATCCTACTAAAAACTTCCATCACCAAAGTAAACAAATATGGGGACAAAGGTTCCCCTTGTCTCAAACCCCCTTGAGATCTAAGATAGCCTGGGGATTTCCATTTATTAACACAGAAAAACTAGCAGTAGATACAAAGTACTTGATCCATTCAATCCATCTGTCGCCAAAGTTCATTTGCCTTAGAATACTTAACAGACAAGACCAATTCACATGATCATAAGCTTTCTCAAAATCCAATTTGCAAGCAACACCTCTTTTCTTCATTCTCAACAGATAATCAACACTCTCATCGGCAATCATAGCAGCATCTATTATTTGCCTACCCTTAATAAATGTATTCTGACTATTTGATACTACTTTATCAACTACCAATTTAAGTCTTTCTGCCAGCAGCTTTGCAATGATCTTATAAACACTTCCCAACAGACTTATAGGTCTAAAATCTTTCACCTCTATAGCTCCTTTTTTCTTGGGGATCAATGCAATGAAAGTAGAATTCATACTTATGATAAAGGAACCTTTTTTATAAAAAGCCTCCAAACTTTGCCACACATCATTCTTAACTGTATTCCAGCACTTTTGGAAGAAATAAAGATTGAAGCCATCAGGTTCACCTCTGAATGATTTAATAACATTTTCCAGCTCTTCTATAGAACAAGGTCTCTGCAGCCACTCCTTGTCCTCATCTGAAAGTGTCATCAAAGTATCATCTTCCCAACTTGGCCTCCATTCTTCAATTTCACTGAACAATTTCTCATAGAAATAATTAAACAAAATATCAATAATAGATTTTTCTCCCGTGAATTCTCATAGTGACTTTTTAGCTTTTAGATCCCCAACAACATATATTGTCATTGGGACGAGTACAAATAAGTAATAACATGTAATATGTGGATTATGAAGGAAAGCCTTGGCGCAACAGTAAAAGTTGCCGCCGTATGACCAGGAGATCATGGGTTCAAGCGGTGGAAACAGCCTCTTGCAGAAATGCAAAGTAAGGCTACATCTACATTCATAAGATCCTATGTGGTCCGGCTCTTTCCCAGACCAGTGCATACGGGAGCTTAGTGCACCGAGCTACCCTTTTTTTTTTTTTTAATGTAATATGTGGATTATAATGGTCGATCATAGAATTTGTCTGTGATAGACCTAGATGCTATAACCTGATTGGTTCATCACATTAAATGATCACGTACCGATGCAATTCTGTCTATTATTCTTCAGTTATCTTTAGGCTCTTTCAGTTTTATTTTGAGATGGTAAAATTTTATAACATAAGCACACAGTTTGCGCCAAAATACACGCAAATCAGTTCCCTTAAATCACTGTAGGAAGCTGAGAAAGTCTAACATCCTATTAACATCATCTAGTCTACACCAAAAAGCCAAAAAAGATATACATCGATATTTCAATGTATGTATACTTTCATATTTGCTTTCAGAACATCGTTGATTCCTTTCCTTCCAAATTTCCCACCATGTGCAAGAACGAATGGTCTCCCAGATTCTTCTTTCTCCTTCCGATACCCTTTTTGACTTTGCTCTTTCAATTTTCCTCAGGGACTTCCAAATGCTGGAAAATCGACCCTATTGGCTGCCATTACACATGCAAAGCCCGATATTGCTGATTATCCATTCACTACGTTGATGCCAAACCTTGGACGTCTTGATGGCGACCCAAGTTTAGGGGCAGACAAATATTCATCTGAAGCAACTCTAGCGGACCTGCCTGGTCTCATAGAAGGTGCACATTTGGGGAAGGTACTTGTACTATATTCAGTAGTCACTTTAATAATTTGAGGTCTCAAACCTTGTGGTTTTCTCCTTTTACTTATTTTGCTCTCAAAAATGAAATCTAGCTATGCATGTTGTCCTAATTATCTTTCAGGGTCTAGGGCGTAATTTCTTGAGGCACTTGAGGAGAACAAGATTGTTGGTCCATGTTGTTGATGCAGCTTCTGAGGACCCAGTCAGTGATTACAGAACTGTGAAAGAAGTAAGTGTAACCCCAATCGCCAAACATATTTTTTTGCTCTAGATAGTTATAACACCTTAATTACTTCTTAACAAAAGAAAATGAGTCTGGAATCACACAGTTGTAAGGTTCATCTTCATTGACCCGGTTTGGTCTGACAAGAAAATAATAACTTTTAAGGATCTCTTAATTTGACCAGTTTACCACAAATGCATCTAAAGGCTAAAGCAACTCTTGATTACTGTTGTAGTATTATGGCTTCCGAAGATCATAGGTGGGACGATTGAAAGATCAACTTACCTAATGTGCAACTTTTTCCTACTTATTTCCTTAAAATTATTTCACCATGCAAGTTTCTTCATCTTCATTTTTGGTTTGCAACATGATTTTTGTTAATCGTTTTGGACTGATTAAGCGCTAAGATGGACAAGGAATAAAGTTTGTGGAAGTTACGTGTTACATGAATTCATATGTCCATCTTGGTATTGGTTAGCGAGCTGCTATTTTATCTGTTTTTCCAACTAAGAAACATTTTACATTGCAGGTATGATAACCTTTTTCTTTGTTAAATTCCCTTCTTTACAAATAGATCCATGTGATGTGTTTGTTTTACTGGGTAATATTTAATGCCTCATCATAGAGAGATCCAATTTTTATGTTCTCTAACTCATGTCATTTCATTAATGTCTTGCCTAATTGCTTGGGGCTTAGCACTTGAGTAGTTTTAACCTTGGTCTGTTTACAACACCATAAAGTTGCTTGTATCACGTGATCGTTTTGTAGTTTGCCTAGTTGTTATAGTATATCTTTGCTGGAGAAATAGTTGTTTCAAAGCTACTTCTGTTGTAGCAAAAATTGCTTACTATGCTAATCCAGCCTCTCTGTTTTATGGTTAATTCCCAAATGCCGGAGGGGTTTTTTTTTTGGAGGGAGGTGGGTCACCTTTCTGAATAAGTCGTCTGACCTATCTATACCCTGGTGTCTTCTTTCCTTAACATTCTGCCGAGGAAAATGACCTCTGATTTTGCAGGAACTGCGGATGTACAATCCTGAGTACCTTGACAGACCGTACCTTGTAGTGCTTAACAAGATTGACAAACCTGAGGTATCTGGCTCTTATCTTCTCTGTTTTGCTGTCAGGTTCCTTCTCAACAACTTGCTTTCACCTGCAAAAATTGTTGTATCTTAATATGCATCTTGTCGAGGATTATCAAATTGGTTACATATGAAGGATATGATTATGCTGTTGACAGGCAATAGACAGGCTCCCTACCTTGACTGAAGAAATATGGAGAATTGGGTGTGAAAGAATATCTTCCGAGGCCGACTCAAGCTCTGGAGGTGTGGCTGAGTCCATTTCTGTTGACGGGAGCCAAAATAGTGAGCTTTCTTTTGGGTTATCTGCTAAGGATCAGAAGGTTAAAGAACTTGAAGAGTATCCACGCCCTCTTGCTGTTGTTGGTGTTAGTGTACTGTAAGTTCCTCTGTTATCTCTCCTTTTCCAGGTTTACTGTACTCCATGACCTCTGTCATAGGAGAAGTATTTAGGAAAACACTAATATGACCCTCCAGTTTGGAACTTTAGATATCCCTACATACCTTTCTGTGTTTAAGAGAAGTTCTTGATTGTCCAAATAATATGTCAAGTTTCGTTATTTCCATTTATATGGTTGATGCTGTCATATCTGTAATTATGTCATGTCACAAATAAGTTTTCAGGAATTAAGCTACTCCATAACACAGAAGAAAAAGAAGGAAAAAAGAAAAAAAGACACTTCATTGTTATATTTTATTTTATGCTCATCACATGTACTTTGCATATTTTATGGATCCCATATTTGATAAATAAATTATGTTATTCTCCATGACAAAAGAACAGCGCTGGTTTCAGCCAAACCTCTTCAGCCTATATATAGTTATATGTTACTTTGGGGGGCAAATGGTGAAAGGTCTCTTATGTCGTTGCTTGTAGGAAAGGGATTAAGGTCAATGAGATGTTGAAGGAGATACGGACGGCGCTTCGCAAATCCCTGTGATGCAGCCTTTGCTACTGTCAACGTATTTTGTCAGGATTGATGAAGTTTTAAACCGTTAAAATGATTGGCTGCCTTGACATATCATATGCTGTTGTTGCCTGGGTTTTGGATGCATTAAGGATTATAGAGGCAAAATTTGTCGGCCTGCTCTTCCAGTTATCAAAGATTATACTATTACTTTACGTCCCGCACTGCAGTCTTTGGGATCTGTACCTCGGCCATCTCATGCTGGAAATTAGCGGCTGTGCGCGCGAATATTCTTGAGACCCACCTTGATCCTTGCCGCTCATTTGTTCAGTTTAATATTCAAACACCTCCAGCTCCTTAGGCAAGAAGTTGTCTGTTATGATATCTTTTCTCTAGTGCATTATAATTTATAAAGGTAAAAGAAATGCATAGTTTTGCGTTTTAGATTCTCTCACGACTTATAAAGGTGTATGCATCTTTTATCTTGTAAAATTCAGGCGTATGAAAAGCCTCAAACCATGCAAGCGTTGTACCATGTCAACTATTTTTATAGGCAAGAGCGTGACCCATTACGTCTCAGCAATTTAGTTTGATTAAAGTTTAGTCTCAGGTAATTGATGCCAACTTTGTTAGGGATTGAAGCGTAATGATCAGGACATGACGCAGTATATAACTTTCACTTTATATTCTCAAAAAGGAAAATAGAAACTTGTTTTATAGCTAGTGACATCATTTGTCGTAGGCATGACGCATTAAACTTTATTTTTAAATGACGCGTTACACAAGTCACGTTTTTGTTTTTTCCCCTCTTCAAATGATCTTTACAGCCATTTAAGGCTCTTTTGTGAATAGTGTTCACATGCATGCTCTTGCACGATGCGAATCCGAATTAGTTTGTTTTTCTAGTATGAGTAGTGGCCAATCTCATACTACTCCATTTTCCAAGATTCACAGGTGCTGTTATTTTGCTTATGGGGGGTTGTCTTTTATATTGGGAAGAGGAGCCTACCCCCCCCACCCCCCAACTAGTCCGGTCCGGTGGGTGGGGTGGGGGTGGACAATAGTACGAGATTTTGTACTTAGCGACAGGAAGGTTCCGACAGGAGGACATATTTTCCTCGGACTCACAAGACTCGTGTGAATGAAAAGAAACTCTTTGGAAAACTGCATTTACTATACCCACAGACTTCAGTTTGTTAATTCTTCAAAGCTATCTAATCTTCTCTGTTTGGCTCATTCATTAGTTTTCCTCTTTTAGAGTTTGCCATGAATACCACAAATGAATCTGGACTAACTTCCAATTCTACACAACTGTTATCCATCAGACTTTAAACAGCCACGTATATAAAAAGCTACCTCTTCTTAATTGTCTATATCTCCTCTGCTATGTTTTTGGAGTGATTCCGTACTTATCCACACTCAATTTTTTCCCGGATCTGACGTAAGGATTTACTTCATCCTATTTTTTAATTTGGTTTTCTACTTGCCAGTTACAAAACAAGGAAAAAACCTCACTTTTTCTTCAATTTTATATTCACACTCATTCATTTTTAATTTGTTTGAAAAAACATGAAATATTTACATATATTTTAAAAAAGATTTGAACTTCTTATTTTTATCCTTGATTAGATATTTTCACAGCTACAAAAATCTTATGGCATGTTTAATATGATAAATTTCGACAATACTTTTGGAAGGAAACAAAAGCTTTTTGTTCTCCTTATACTCGGAGTTCACTTAACACTGTCTACTCATACACTCTTAATATGAAACACAGGTTGAAATGGGAAAACTTTAAAAGGAAAAAGAAAAGAAGAAGAAAACCTAAAACAGCATTCTGAGGTGTAACACTCTTGTCTTCGACACCTTTGCTTGAGAACAAAAAAACGCATAAGCATTTGTGTTAACTAGAGACACAAAACATGATCTTCTGAAAATAAAAATAAAAATAAATTCAAACATGATCAAAAGTTTCACTTGACAAGTATCAACAAGCTAACCATGTAAACAGACACGTATCTTATACCAGTTTTCTCCATCAAAGCACAACCCATTTTCACCTTTCCTCAACTATAAATACTCCCATCTAAAACCAATGTTCATCTACCCAAAAACTCATTTCCTCCTCTCAAAAACTCAGTCCCATTTTCCCTACAATGTCATCAACTTACTCTGTTGAAAGAAAAACAAAAAAAATAACTCAAGCTACTTCAAGAAAAGGCTGTATGAGAGGTAAAGGTGGGCCTGAAAATGCTAGCTGCACTTATAAAGGTGTTCGCCAGCGTACTTGGGGAAAATGGGTCGCAGAAATCCGTGAGCCTAATCGCGGAGCCCGCTTGTGGCTCGGCACTTTTGAGAACTCTTATGACGCGGCTGTGGCATACGATGCCGCGGCCCGTAAACTCTACGGAGCCGATGCTAAACTCAACTTACCTCATCTCTACACCAAGCAGGCCCAGGTCCAAGCTCAAGCCCAAGTCCAGAATTCTAGGCCCAATACCATGGGTTTAGACAGTGCTGGAGGCCCAGTTTCAGCTCCTCCCACATGCAATCCAGCTGCTGTTTATAATGTGGCATCACCATCAACTTGGAGTATGGGAAATGATAACACATCTTTCTATTTCAGTAATGATTTTGGTAACAACAATTTTTCTACTGGGGATCAAGTTTCATTTCAGTTTCTGGACATTAATCAAACAGCTGAAGAGTTTGATGAAAACAATATTAATCAGAATGAAGGAATTGGTGGAGAAATGTGGAGAGATTTGAATATGAATTTGCCAGAAATTGATGATTCTTCAATATGGGAGGAAGCCAAAGCAACAACTTCATTTCAGGAAGCAGTAAGTGATCCAGGAATATATGCATGCAACTTGGATGATGGGATTCATTATCCTCCATGGTGTGGTTAATTAATTACTTAATTATTATTTTGTTGTTGTTTAATTAGCTCTTTTTATATGGTAAAGAAAGAAAAACATGCATGCATGTAAACTTGTACAGGTATTAGCATGTATAGTTATGGTGTGTTGATAGAGTATATGGACTGCAAAATGTTCAGTTATTGTATTAAACAAAATTAACAAAAAAAAAAATAAATAAAAAATTATAGCTCTATATATATAAGTCTATAAACTTAGTGGTTTGCCATTGTGTCTTTTTCTTCATCCTTTTTCTTGGAATATTTGGCTCAAGCATGTGCTAAGCACATTCTTTCTTAAAATAATCACAGAAAAACCTATATAAAAGTATTAACATTCACAAAGCTAATATGTGGAATGTTATTACTAAATATATATGTTTGCATGTCTATGTCGGAAAACAAATTGATTTGTGCTTAGTTACTAGAGATTTTTTTTTAAATCTAACTTTTGGTTGAGATTAGAAGTCTAAAATATTGACATGCATTCACTAGCTGTGTCTTTTAAAAGCCTTCATGTCAGTATGTCACTATTTTGAGTTTTTGACTGTTTCTTTTTCTCCTTTTCTTTTCCTTCTTTTTTTTCTTCTGGGGTGGGTTCGGAAACTTATGAATTATCACATTGATTATTTTACGTACTACGTAGTAAAGGTACTATTTAGTTACTTAAAAATGGTATAAATATCGAGACTAATATAAATCATACTCTTATTATTTTTTATCATTCAGTTACCGACTTTTTATTTATTATGTCATTTATACAATTCTTTTTTTTATTTCTACCACAATAAGTGTCTTCTAATAAATGTCTTTTTTAAAACGTACTACGATCTTGTTCATTAAAACTTTAGCAACCACCACCATCACTACTACCTTCTCCTGCTTTTGACCGCAATCATCATCACTAACTTTAGATTCGGTCTCAACCACAATCACCACCATTTCCTTCTCCAAAGTCGCCTATTACCAATAGCACCTCCTCCTCATTTTTATTCTTCTGATTCGTCCGCCACCACGCCATCTTTATTCTTCTTGATATCCGACTGCCACCATTAGTACATCCTCCTCATTCACTACTAAAAACAAGGCAAAAACCGACCACCAAAATCAATTGATGTTGGTCGATAATCGATAAAAATCAATCGTAAACTGACTGATTCGTGGCGGTCGATAGAGACAACCGATTGTGACAGATCAAAATCTGTCGGTCAATTAAATTTCACAATCAGCCAAAAACATATATATAATCGTTCGACTTGGGTAAGTTTTTTTAAATTATGTAATTAAAAATGTACCATTTGGGAATTGGACCGGGGTCAATGATGTGGCAAGATATTATTCTACTACTAGATTATTAGTGCTTTCTGATTTAGGACTTTTTTCTATATTTTTTTTATACTATTTAATTGTATTTTTACACCAAAATAACTGACCAATTAATTTTGTAATGAAAAACTAACCGAAGTTGGTAGGTTTCTTAAAAAATAAATTTTCTGGGACGCAAAAATAATTTTCTGCATTTGGCGCCAAAAGAACCTGACCAAATTCACTCGATTTGGTAAAAAAAATTATTAAAGAAAATATTTTTAAACCGATCGATCAATTTTGGCCGAATTTCTAATCGTGCTTCTTCTTTTGACACGGACACCACCACTAGCTTCCCCATTCATTAATGTATGTTTGATCGATACAAATCATACTTTTATTCCTTTTTTCATTCACCTATCGCTTACTCATTTATTACGTCATTTATACCATTGATTTTTCTCGTGTCTAATATAAGTATTTTCTACAATTTTGTTTACACTTCAACTCTTTAATCAAAATTCAAGGGATGCTAATAAGGAAAACAAGCCAATATAAACTTCATAACGACGTTGCAACTTACGTGTTCAATGAGTTGAAGATAAATTTAGATACTAATTAGTTAGATTTTTTATTCTTGTTAACATATTTTAAAAGTGGCAAGTTGATATTTCTGTCCCTATCTCAAGAATGACTATACTTTTTCATAGTTTGCTCCCTTTTCCTTTATTACATATCATCAATTTAGTTTCCAAAAGGGTTAAAGAATACATTTTACATGCATTAATCTTAGGTTCGTAAAGTTTATTGTGTAGCATTTAGATTGTTTAATGTACGTGCAACATACATGCGACATACGTGTCAACTATTATAACATAATTTAGGGCATCATTTGTGTTGACATCTTTTTTATTTCTTGTTCTAGTGTTTATTGTATAATTGTTTCTTCTGACAAACATATTTTCTTGCTCAATAGCTGTAACGACTCGATCGGTCGTTATCCCCGTTCTCCTAAACAAGACTTTCATATGTGCTTATACTGTTTTATGACTTGCGGGGACGGTTAGTTCGGGTTTGGAAGAGTTTGGGTTGAAATCGAAACACTTAGTTCCTTAATATTATCTTAAAAGAGTTAAATTTGACTTGGGTCAACATTTTTAGTACACGACCTTGGAAACCGGGTGTCGGTTCCAATAGGTTCCTATGATGTTTTTGGACTTGGGCGTATGTTCGGATCGGGTTTTGGATGACCCGGAAGCGTTTCGGCGCTTAATATTGGAAGTTGGCGCATTGAAGGTTTTCAAGTTCTTTAAATTTGGTTTGAGATAGGATTTGGTGTTATCGAGGTCCGATCGGGATTCCGAGCCTAGGAATAGTTTTGTATGGTGATTTGTGACTTACACGCAAAATTTGGTGTCATTCTGAGTAGTCTAAGTATGATTTGGCGCGTTCGGAGTAAGTTGGAAGAACATGAAGTTCATAAGTCGATTCTATTTGGTTTGGAGTGTGATTCTTAATTTTGATGTTGTTTTACGTGTTCAGAGGGTTGGAGCAAGTCCGTCTTATGTTTACGAACATGTTGGTATGTTTGGGCGAGGCCCTGGGGGCCTCGGGTGCTATTCGGATGATGCACGGAACAAGTTTGGACTTGAAAGAATTGCTGAAGCAGCAGGGTTCTGGTGCAATCGCACCTGCGAAGAACCTGCCACAGGTGCGTACTCGCAGAAGCGAGCTAGTGACTGCAGAAGCAGCCTGGCGTGGGCTGGCCAGTGGTTGTAGAAGCGGAGAAGGAGCCGCACCTGCGAACGCGCAGGTGCGAGGAGGTTGACCGCAGAAGCGGAAGGGGGATCGCAGGTACGACACATTCACTGCAGAAGCGAGCTCGCAGAAGCGATCCTCTGTCCCTAGAAGCGAGAGTGGAAGACCTGGGCATGGTCCGCACCTGCGAGGATTTATTCGCAGAAGCAGAGACGCAGGCGCGGCAGTATGATCGTAGGTGCGAAACCACCGAAGGCGGTGAGGTTCATTTAATGTCGGGACTTGGGTTATTTTGGCTCATTTCTTTCATCTCTTGGGCGAGTTTTGAGTTTTTTGAAGGGGGGTTTTCACCTAGCTATTGAAGGTATGTAATTCCTATCCAATGTAAGTTAAATACATAGGTTGCAGCTAGATTTTAACATGTAAATTTGTGGAAGTTGTGGGTTTAGTTGAAAAATTTAGGTTTGATAAAAATGAGATTTAACCACGAAAATAATTATGGAATTAGGTGAAAATTATATATTGGGTTCGTGAGGTTATGAGTAACATTTATCTTCAAAACTTTTTGGAATCCGGGCACGTGGGCCCGGTGGTAAATTTTAGAAATCTTCCAATTTGGGTTGGGTAATTACTTTAATAGCTAAATTATTAACTTTTGAGCGTACATTGACTAATTTATCTAATATTTGGTTAGCTTCGGATTGTTCGGCACCAAGTTGAGGTCTTAGAGTGAATTTGTGGGCCGCAAAGTGAGCTTTGAGACGAGGTAAGTCTCTTTGCCTAACCATGCAAGAGAGAATTTACCCATAGGTGTTTTAAATTACTATTTGCTTCAAACTGTGGGGGCTACGCATGACGAGAGTTCGTACGTAGCTACTAATTATGCTTAAGTCCGGCTAGTTTTAGGACCCAAATCATGAAGTACTCGTATTGTTTGCACTCTACTTGCTAATTTAAGTGCCTAAATTATATTGAAACTTGATAAATGATTCGTAAAAATCGAATTTCACTTACCTTGAGTTTTTGGCGGGTTACTTGACCGTTATTGGAAATTGTGCTTCCGTGTATATTAGTCTTCTAATAGCTTTTAAAATCGGATGTTCATAGAATATTCTCTCTTCTTGTGGAGCGGGCCGAACGCCTTGGCTATATAATAGATGCATCTATGGTTCGCGCCGCTCGACCCTCGGCAGTGTACATATTATTTTGGATCAGGCCGTACGACCTCAGCATAAATCGTGCGTGTTAATGCTTGGAGCCTGGATACACTTGATATTATTTTTATGAATTGAGAGGTTATAAGTTATTTATTGGCCCGAAATTTATTTGGAATTAGTATGTGTTAGTTGAAGACTTTTGGAATTTTCTACTAGTTAAAGAATCATTTAATCACAACTTGCTATTGTGCTATTATTATTATTCACATATTCCATGCCTACTTGGCATTTCTGTATTTTATTGTTGGCCTATAGTAAGTGTCAATATCGACCCCTTGTCACTACTTCTTCGAGTTTAGACTGGATACTTACTAGTTACATGTTATTTATGTACTCGCGCTACACTTCTGCACTAATTGTGCAGGATCTGAGGCAGGTGCATCTAGCAGTCATCCAGGCGCGCACCCACGTTACCTCGAGGCTTAGTGGTGAGCTGCTCTCTGAGGCCGTTTTGCAGCACCCACAGTCTGTCTTATGTATTTACTTTCTGTCTACTCTATTTTAGACAATAGTTTAGTGTTTTGTATAATTCAACTAGTTGCTCATACACTTGTGACACCAGGTCTTGGAAACATGCTAGTAGACTGTATGTTTTTTGAGCATTTATTTCACTGCATTTTCTCTTTCATTAGTTTTCTCTTTACTTTATTAAATATTTCACTTCTCTCTTATTTAATAAATAAAAATCAACTACTTTAAAATTATTAAAAAGAATAAATGCACGGATAATTTACCGTTGGCTTTTCTAGCGGCGACATTGGGCGCCATCACGATCTATTAGGGAAATTGGGTCATGACAACATGGTATCAGAGCACTAGGTTCATGCAGGTCTCACAAGTTATGAGCAAGCCTAATAGAGTCTCGCAGATCGGTGCGGAGGCGTCCGTACTTATCTTCAAGAGGCTATAAGGTGTTAGGAAACTACTTTTTCTTCATCTCCTATAGTGCAGTTGATGTTGTGCTAAGTATCTTTCTCTTATTCTCTCACAGATGGTGAGAACGCGCGCGGAAGATGTACCCGACCATGGAGGAGCTGCTCCCCCTGTTGCTAGAGGTTGAGGCAGAGGTTAAGGGAGGGCTCCAGCTCGTGGTAGAGGACGAGGGCGTCCTAGAGTTGCTCTAGTTATGCCACCAGTGGATCCAGTGGAGGATCCTATTATTGAGGATCAGGGCGAGGTGCCTGCAGCAGAGTCGGCCCCAGTGGACTTCATGTTTGCACCGGGATTTCAGAAGGTCATGGGCCGTATGCTGAGGTTCATGGATTCTATGACTCAGGCTGGTTTATTTCAAGCAGACCCAGGCACATCCCAGGCGGGAGGGGGAGCACAGACCCTTATCGCTCAGGCCAGGGCATGCAACTGCCGTATATCAAACCCCGAGCGCACTACCCGCGGGCGGAGCTCAGCTAGTTGCAGCAGCTATACTTGAGCCCAGACCAGCTGCGATCGGCGAGCCGTAGAAGCTATTGGATAGATGGATCAGGCTACATCCTCTTGTCTTTGGGGGTGAGTGACATGAGGACCCTCAGGACTTTATTGATCGTTGCAGGGACATACTGCATACCATGAGGATATTGGAGTCCCACGGGGTGGACTTTACCAAAACTTTCAACTGGAGGGCAGGGCCCGTAGATGGTGGCAGTTCTATCTTCTCGGCAGACCAGCAGGTTATCCTCCATTGACTTGGGATCAGTTCACACGCCTCTTCCTGGATAGATATATTCTACCCTTTCAGAGGGAAGAGTTGTGATTTCAGTTCGAGCAGCTCTAGAAGGGTCAGATGTCGGTGATCGACTATGAGGCGAGATTCTCTGAGTTGTCTTGCCATGCACTTATGATACTTCCTACCGATGCAGAGCGACTGTGGAGGTTGGTTGCGGGTTTGATCTCCGGTATCCAGGCCACTATGGCCCGAGAGGTTGAGATGGGAACTTCGTATGAGCTGGTTGTGGAGATAACTCGAAGGATAGAGGGTGTTCGTCTGCGGAGCCGAGAGCAGGCGACGAGGGACAAGCGGTTTCAATATTCTGGAGGGTTCAGTGGTGCTCCGGCTGGAGGTAGAGGTCAGTCTAGCAGGCTCACATATTCAGCACCGCAGCCTCCTC
Organism: Nicotiana obtusifolia; assembly: GCA_002018475.1. Lineage (NCBI taxonomy): Eukaryota > Viridiplantae > Streptophyta > Magnoliopsida > Solanales > Solanaceae > Nicotiana > Nicotiana obtusifolia. The sequence goes on from MCJB01020981.1 coordinate 204,376, forward strand.
GGGGTGCTCCAGTGCGGTCCTATTTCAGCGCCATTCCAGAGGGCTCCTACCGTCCACCAGCTATTCAGGGTGTTCCAGTGGGCCTTCAGGCTATCAGGGCCAGACTTCAGGTCAGCAGTCCACCATACTGAGAGGTTGTTTTGAGTGCAAGGATCTTGGTCATGTGAGGAGGTTTTGCCCCAGGCTTCGGGGCAAGGCACTACAGCAGAGTCATCAACCTATGATTACAGCACTACTTGCCGCACTAGCCGTCCAGCCGCCCAGAGGCGGAGGGCAGGTGGGTAGGGGCCTTCATAGAGGTAGAGGCCAGTCAGTCGGCGCTCTAACCAGGTTCTATGCCTTTCCAACTAGACCAGATGCATTAGCCTCGGATGCCGTGATCACAACTATTATTTCTGTCTGCAGTAGGGATGCTTCGGTACTATTTGATCAAGAGTCTACATATTCACATGTTTCATCTCTGTTTGCTCATTTTTTAGGTGTTCCTCGCGAGTCCTTGGGTGCTCCCGTATATGTGTCCATGCTAATGGGCGATTCTGTTGTTGTGGATCGGATCTATTGGTCCTGTATCATGACTTTCTATGGTTATGAGACTAGAGTAGATCTTCTGTTGCTTGATATGACCGACTTTGAGGTCGTCCTGGGCATGGACTGGTTGTCTCCATATCATGCCATCCTTGATTGCCATTCCAAGACTGTTATCTTGGTGATGCCAGAGTTGCCTATATTGGATTGGAAGGGTTCGTCTGTCTGTGCATCTAGTCGGGTTATCTCTTTTCTGAAGGTTTGACACATGGTCGAGAAGGGTTGTTTGGCTTATCTCGCTTATGTTCGAGATACTACTACGGAGATTCCAGTGATTAATCCAGTGCCCGTGGTCTGGGAGTTCTCCGATGTGTTTCCTTCTGATCTATTAGGCATGCCGCCAGATCGTGATATCGATTTCTGTATTGATTTGGCTCCAGGTACCCAACCTATCTCTATTCCACCGTACCGCATGGCTTCGAAAGAGTTGAAAGAAGAGCTTGAGGAGTTGCTAGCAAAGGGGTTCGTCAGACCGAGTGTGTCGCCTTGGGGTGCGACGGTGTTATTCTTGAAGAAGAAAGATGGGACTATGCAGATGTGCATTAATTACAGCAAGTTGAATAAAGTTACCATTAAGAACAAGTACCCATTGCCGCGTATTGATGATTTGTTTGACCAGTTGTATAGTGACAGGGTGTTCTCTAAGGCCGACTTGAAATTGGAGTACCATCAGTTGAAGATTCGTGATTCAGATGTTCCGAAGACGGCTTTCCTGACTAGATATGGCCACTATGAGTTCCTAGGATGTCCTTCGGCTTGACTAACACCCTAATGGCGTTTATGAATTTGATGAACCGGGTGTTCAGGACGTATATTGACACGTTTGTCATTGTCTTCATTGATGACATTTTGATCTACTCGCGTAGCATGGAGGAGCACGAGCAGTATTTAATAATGGTGCTTCAGACCTCGCGGGAATAAAAGCTATATGCTAAGTTCTCCAAGTGCGAGTTCTGGTTGGATTCTGTGGTATTCTTGGGGCATGTTGTATCAGGCGAGGGTATTAAGGTAGATCCCAAGAAGATTGAGGCAGTTCAGAGTTGACCTCGTCCTACCACAACGACCGAGATCAAGAGCTTCTTGGGGTTAGCGGGTTATTATCGTCGGTTTCTGGAGGGCTTCTCATCTATTGTAGCACCTTTGGCTAGGTTGACTCAGAAGGGTGCTCTGTTTCGATAGTCCGACGATTGCAAGGCGAGCTTTTAGAAGCTCAAGACCGCCTTGACTTCAGCACCGGTGTTAGTGTTGCCTTCCGGTTCAAGGATGTATACTGTGTATTGTGACGCTTCACACGTTGGCCTGGGTTATGTACTGATGGAGGAGGGGCGAGTTATTGCATATGCTTCACGTCAGCTGAAGCCCCACGAGAAGAATTACCCCGTACATGATTTGGAGTTAGCCGCAATAATTCATGCTCTCAACATATGGAGGCATTATCTTTTTGGGGTGTCCTGTGAGGTTTACACCGATCATCGTAGCTTGCAACATTTGTTCAAGCAGAGAGATCTCAATTTGAGGCTTTGTAGGTGGTTTGAGTTACTAAAACATTATGATATTATCATCCTTTATCATCGGGGCAAGGCAAATGTGGTTGTAGATGCCTTGAGCAAAAAAGCAGAGAGTATGGGTAGTTTGGCATTCATTTTAGCAGAAGAGAGACCATTAGCTTTGGATATTCAGTCCATGGCTAACAGACTTGTGAGGTTGGATATCTCAGAGCCCAGTTGAGTTCTTGCATTTGTCGTCGCTCAGTCTTCATTATTCGAGCAGATCAAGGCTCGTCAGTACGATGATCCGCGCTTATTGGTTCTCAGAGAGAAGGTACTACAGGGTGGTGACAAGGAGGTTACTATTAGTGAGGATGGTGTTATGCGACTCCAGGGTCGTCTATGTGTTCTTAATGTTGATGGATTGAGGGAAAAGGTTATAGATGAGGCACACAGTTCTCGGTATTCTATTCATCCAGGTGCCACGAAGATGTATCACGACTTGAGGCAGCATTATTAGTGGCAATGGATGAAGAAGGACATAGTTGAGTATGTAGCGAGGTACCTAAATTTCCAATAGGTTAAGTATGAGCATCAGAGGCTAGGTGGACTACTCCAGCAGAAGGTTATACCTGAGTGGAAATGGGAGCGCATCACTATGGACTTCGTAGTTGGGTTGCCACGGACCTTGAGGAATTTTGACGCAGCTTGGGTCATTGTCGGCAGATTGACCAAGTCGGTACACTTCATTCCTGTTCTGACCACGTATTCTTTAGAGAGATTGGCCCAGGTTTACATTCAGGAGATTGTTTGGTTGCATATATGCCTGTTTCCATTATATAATATAGAGGCCTTTAGTTTACCTCGCATTTCGGAGGGCAGTACAGAGTGAAATGGGGACCGGGGTAGAGCTTAGCACAGCCTTTCATCCACAGACCGACGGGCAGTCGGAGCGGACGATTCAGATCTTGGAGGATATGCTTAGAGCATGTGTGATTGACTTCGGAGGGCAGTGAGATTGATTCTTGCCTTTGGCCGAGTTTGATTATAACAACAGTTATCAGTCCATCATCAAAATGGCTCCTTTTGAGGCTTTATATGGTCGGCGATGTCGTTCGCCCATCGGATGGTTCGAGCCCGACGAGGCTAGGGCTGTACGGTACTGATTTGGTGAAGGATACCTTGGAGAAGGTGAAATTGATTCAGGAGCGACTTCGCATAGCACAGTCCAGACAGAAGAGTTACACGGATCAGAAGGCGTGTGATTTATCATTTATGGTGGGTGAGAAGGTCGCCGTTAAAGGGAATCATGAGGTTGGGGAAGAAGGGCAAGTTGAGCCCAAGGTTTATAGGTCCATTTGAGGTGTTGAGTCGAGTTGGGGAGGTTGCTTATGAGCTTGCTTTGCCTCCTAGTCTATCGGGAGTTCATCCGGTTTTCCATGTGTCTATGCTCCGGAAGTATCATGCTGATTGGTCGCATGTGTTAGACTACGGCATGGTTCAGCTAGATGAGAGCCTGGGTTATGAGGAGGAGCCAGTTGCCATTATTGACAGGTAGGTTCGCCAGTTGAGATCTAAGAAGATTTCTGCGGTAAAGGTTCAATGGAGGGGTCAACCAGTCAAGGAGGTGACTTGGGAGACCCAGGAGGACATGCAGAGCAGATATCCATACTTATTCAGCACTCAATGTACAATTCTAGACCCCTTCGAGGATATCGTTTGTTTAAGAGGTGGAGAATGTAATGACCCTACTGGTCATTTTGCTTTCTAGATCCCAGTTCCCATAAGCAAGACTCCCCGTATGTGCTTTTACTGTTTTATAACTTGGGGGGATGGTTAGTTCGGGTTTGGAAGGGTTCGGATCGAAATCGAAACACTTAGTTCCTTAATATTGGCTTAAAAGGGTTAAGTTTGACTTGGGTCAACATGTCCAACCCGAGCTCAGACTCTTTCTTCCCGAACTATTTGACTCTCTCGCCGTAGTTATTTAGATGGTATTTCGAGATCGAATTCCTCCCAGGAACACACAAAACAAAGATATGAACTGGGTAAATAGAAATGGAAAAGAGATGTTTCTATTTCATCCAAATTAGAAGCTTTTTCTACATCCATATGATCTACTAAAGTCGATCAGTATTAACCATATAGTAAAAGCAGATCTTGGTCCATAGAGTCCCAAGAAGGTAGAACTCCAACTTGTCTGATGCTTCTTCGGCCAAATACGATATACAAGTGGGACCTGCACTATGAGCAAGCTGTGCGAAAAATCGCTTCTTTTTTTCGGTTCTCGGAACCAGGATTTGACGGTCCCAATAGGTTTGTATAATGATTTTGGACTTGGGCATATATTCGGATCGATTTTCTGATAACCTGGGAGCGTTTCGGCGCTTAATATTAAAAGTTGGCGCATTGAAGGTTTTCAAATTCTTTGAATTTGGTTTGAGGAAGGATTATGTGTTATCGAGGCCCGATTGGGATTCCAAGTCTTGGAATAGTTTCGTATGGTGATTTGTGACTTGCATGCAAAATTTGGTGTCATTTCGAGTAGTCTAAGTATGATTCAGCGTGTTCGGAGTAAGTTGGAAGAACATGAAGTTCATAAGTTGATTTGATTTGGTTTGGAGTGTGATTCTTAATTTTGATGTTGTTTTACGCGTTCCGAGGGTTCGAGCGATCTGTTTTATGTTTACGAACTTATTGGTATGTTTGGGCGAGACCTCGGGGGCCTCGGGTGCTATTCGGACGATGCACGGAACAAGATGGACTTGAAAGAATTGTTGAAGCAGCAGGATTCTGGTGCAATCGCACCTGCAAAGAACCTGCCACAGATGCGAGCTCACAGAAGCGAGCGTGACCACATAAGCGGCTTGGCGTGGGCTGGCCAGTGGTCGCATAAGCGGAGGAGGATCCGCACCTGCGAACGCGCAGGTGCGAGGAGGTTGATCGCAGAAGCGGAAGGGGGATCGCAGGTGCGGCACATTCGCCGCAGAAGCGGGCTCGTAGAAGCGATCCTCCGCCCGCAGAAGCGAGATGACAGACCTGGGCATGGTCCGCACCTGAGAGGATTTATTTGGAGAAGCGGAGCCGCAGGTGCGGCAGTGTGATCGCAGGTGCGAAATCACTGAAGGTAGTGATGTTCATTTAATGTCAGGACTTATGCTATTTTGGCTCATTTCTTTCATCTCTTGGGCGGTTTTTGAGCTCTTTGAGGAGGGGTTTTCACCTAGCTATTGAAGGTAAGTAATTCCTACCCACTATAAGTTAAATACATAGGTCATGGGTAGATTTTAACATTTAAAATTGTGAAAGTTTTGGGTTTAGTTGAAAAACTTAGGTTTTGATTTAAAAAAAAAGAGATTTAACCACGAAAATGATTATGGAATTGGGTGAAAATTATATATTTGGGTTCGTGAGGTTATGGGTAGCATTTATCTTCAAAATTTTTCGGAATTCGAGCACGTGGGCCCGGTGATGTACTTTAGAAATCTTCCAATTTGGGTTGGGTAATTACTCTAATAGTTAAATATTAACTTTTGAGCGTATATTGATTAATTTACATAATATTTGGCTAGCTTCGGATTGTTCAGCACCAAGTTAAGGCCTTAGAGTGAATTTGTTGGCTGGAAAGTGAGCTTTAGACGAGATAAGTCACTTGCCTAACCTTGTAAGAGGAAATTTACCCCATAGGTATTTTAAATTATTATTTGCTTCAAACTGTGTGGGCTACGCACGCACGAGGTGACGAGAGTCCGTGCGTAGCTACTAATTATGCTTAACTCTGGGTAGTTTTTGGACCCAAATCATGAAGTACTTGTATTGTTTGCACTCTAATTGCTAATTTAAGTGGCTAAATTATATTGAAACTTGATAAAGGATTCGTATAGATCGAATTTCACTTACCTTGAGTTTTTGGCGGGTTACTTGACCGTTATTGAAAATTGTGCTTCCGTGTGTATTAGTCTTGTAATATCGAATCGGATGTTCATAGAGTATTCTCTCTTCTTCCGTCTATGGTTCGTGCCGCTCGATCCTCGGCAGTGTATACATTATTTTGGATCGGGCCGTACAACCTCGGCATAAATCGTGCGTGTTAATGCTTGGAGCTTGAATACACTTGATATTATTTTTATGAATCGAGAGGTTATACGTTATTTATTAGCTCAAAATTTATTGGAATTAGTATGTGTTAGTTGAAGACTTTTGGAATTTACTATTAATTAAAGAATCACTTAATCACTACTTACTATTGTGTTATTATTATTATTCACATATTTCATGCCTACTTAGCATTTATGTATTTTATTGTTGGCCCATAGTAAGTGTCAATATCGACTCCCCGTCACTACTTCTTCGAGGTTAGATTGGATACTTATTGGGTACATGTTATTTATGTACTCACGCTACACTTCTGCACTAATGGTGCAGGATCTGAGGCAGGTGCATCTGGCAATCATCCAGGTGCCCACCCACGTTACCCCGAGACTTAGTGGTGAGCTGCTCTCTGAGGCCGTTCTGCAGCACCCACTGTCTCTCTTTTGTATTTACTTTCTGTCTATTCTATTTCAGACAATAGTTTAGTGTTTTGTATATTCTACTAGTTTCTCATACACTTGTGACACCAGATCTTGGAAACATGCTAGTAAATTGTATGGTTTTTGAGCATTTATTTTACTGCATTTGCTCTTTCATTAGTTTTCGTTTTACTTTATTAAATTTTCCACTTCTCTGTTATTTAATAAATAAAAATCAATTGCTTTGAAATTATTAAAAAATAAAAACACGACTAATTCACTGTTGATTTGCCTAACGACGTTAGACGCTATCACGATCTATAAAAGAAATTGGATCGTGACAATAGCAGTTGGCTAATGATAAGATAGAAAGAGTTTTCTTTCTTTGCGTTCTCGATATAAATGTTATCGATCTCTATAACGTCATTCAGAATAGATATTAAATTTTCTCTCCTATTAGGTATAACTTGCAATTGCGACTTAGGCAAATTGAGAAGCTCTATTAATCTCATATTCTTGATATACGTTAAGTTTTCAAAATGAAAAGTTCATTATCAATATTTCTTATGGACAAATTCTTAAATAAGAACAAGTGAAGTCTATTACGTAATCTTTATAAAATATTCTAAGATATTCCACATGGCAGTCTTTACCATGAAAATAATATCAAAAAAATGCATAAGTTAAAGTTAAAATTATACATTTTACTTACTGAAAATGTAAAATTCTTGCCACAATCAGCCAGTTTTCACCATGTTGTTTCTTCTTCTTCTTCTTCTCTCGCCACCACGTCCTCTTCCTTCAAATCTGGCCAAAAGCACCATCACTACTACCTTCTGCTTCTTCAGATCCGACCATCACACCTGCTCTCCTACCTCCTCCTCCTCCTCCTCTTCATTCATTAGATCTATCTGTTATTGTCGGTCCGTTGGCGCTACCATCACCACCACCGCCTTCTCCTATTTTCACCACTGTCACCACTACTTTTTTCTTCCAATTCGCCCACTACCATCAGCACGTTTTCCTATTTTCTTTTTTCATATTCGGCCGCCACCACCATTAATACCATCGTGTTATTTTTGGTTCGTGTAATTTATTATATAGAATTTAAAATGTTAACCATTTTATGCGCAAGACCGTAACAGATTAAGTTGCACAAAATTTAATTTGATGGAGGTTGGGTTACAGTTAATTGATGCTAACTTGTTTTGGAAATGAAACGTAAATGATTATGATCAATGACATGAAACTGTATCTTTCATTTTCTTTTCTCAAAAGAAAAAAAAACACACTTTATAGATTGTGACATCATCTCACGTGGGCATACTGCATTACCTTTTTTTTTTTGCAAGACGCGTTACTAGAGTCACGTTTTTTGATTTTTTTTTTTTAGGACTATCTTTAAAAATATTTTAAGCTAATCTTTTTGTGAAGTGTTCGCATGCATGCTCTTACACTACTTAGTTACGTAAAAATGGTATAAATATCGAAAGTAATGCAAATCATATTTTTATTCTTTTTTATCATTATGTTATCGACTTCTATTTATTATGTTATTTATACAAGTCGTTTTATTATTTCTAACACAGTAAGTGTCTTTTACATGTATAAATATTTTTTTTAAAACGTACAACACGTCTTGGTCTTGTTTGTTAGAACTTTGATTAATAAGATAGAAAGATTTCTTGCACGAGCAATGCTAATAAGCCAATACGAAATTCATAATGACTTTATTGTTTATTCATATAGTCATTATTATTTTTAATATGAATTTCATAACAACTTACCTGAATGTAATATACGTGCAATTTACGTGTCTAATGATAGATAAATTGAGAGACTAATTAATTAGATTTTTTTTTATTCTTGTTAGCAAATCTTAAATGTGGCAAGTTGATAATTGTGTCCCTATCTCAAAGAGTCATTATAGTTTTTTATAGTTTGCTCTTTTTTTTCCTTTATTAAATATCATCGATTTACTTTTCATTAAAAGGGTTAAAAAACTATTTTTCATGCATTAATATTTGGTTCGTATAATTTATTATATAGAATTTACATTGTTAACTATTTTAAGCGCAAGACTGTAATCGATTAAGCTGCAAAAAATTTAATTTCATGGAAGTTTGGTCTCAGTTAATTTATACTAACTTGATTTGAAATTGAGACTTAAATGATCATGATCAATGACATGAAGTGCTAAGTTTCATTTTCTTTTCTAAGAAGGGAAAAAAAGAAACTCAATTTATAGCTTGTGACATCATATATCTCTTGTGGGCATGACACGTTACCTTTGTTTTTTTTACAAGACGCGTTACACGAGTCACGTTTTTTGGTTTATTTTTTTCCGGATAATCTTTAAAGACATTTAAGGCTAATTCTTTTGTGAAGTGTTTTCGTGTATGCTCTTTCACTACTTAGTTACGTAAAAATAGTATAGATATCAAGACTAATTCAAATCATACTTTTTCTTTTTACCATTCTGTTACCGATTTCTTATTTATTATGTTATTTATACAAGTCATTTTCTTATTTTTAATACAGTTAGTGTCTTCTACATAAATGTCTCTTCTAAAACGTACGATACATCTTGATCTTGTTCATTAGAATTTTTTTGACTAATAAGACAGAAAGATTTCTTGCGTGAGGGACGCTAATAAGCCAATATAAACTTCATAATGACTTTATTTTTTATTCATATACTTATTATTATTTTTAATATGAATTTCATAACGACTTACCTGAATGTAATATACGTGCAACTTACGTGTTCAATTATCTCGACTCAGATAAATTGAGAGACTAATTAATTAGATTTTCTTTATTCTTGTTAGCAAATCTTAAATGTGGCAAGTTGATAATTGTGTCCCCATCTCAAAGAGTCATTATAGTTTTTTATAGTTTGCTCTTTTTTTTCCTTTATCAAAATATCATTGTTTACTTTTCATTAAAAGGGGAAAATTTATTTTTCTTGCATTAGTATTTGGTTCATGTAGTTTATTATATAGAATTTACAATGTTAACCATTTTATGCGCAAGGCCGTAACAGATTAAGTTACAAAAAGTTTAATTTGAAGGAAGTTTGGTCTCAGTTAATTGATGCTAACTTTGATTTGGAATTGAGACTTAAATGATCATGATCAATAACATGAAGCGGTAACTTTTATTTTTTTTTTTAAAGGAAAAAAAGAAAGAAACTCAATTTATAGCTTGTGACATCATTTCTTATGGGCATGACGTGTTACCTTTTTATTTTTATTTTTACAAGACGCATTACACGAGTCACTTTTTTGGTTTATTCTTTTCGGATTATCTTTAAAGACATTTAAGGCTAATTCTTTTGTGAAGTGTTCACATGCATGCTCTTACACTATTTAGTTACGTAAAAATGGTACAGATATCGAGACTAATTTAAATCATACGCTCATTCTTTTTTATCATTCTGTTGTCAACTTCTTATTTATTATGTCATTTATACAAGTCATTTTCATATTTCTAAACACAGTAAGTGTCTTCTACATAAATATCTCTTCTAAAACGTACGACACGTCTTGATCTTGTTCATTAGAACTTTGACAAATAAGATAGAATGATTTCTTGCGTAAGGGATGCAAATAGGCCAATATGAACTTCATAATGACTTTATTGTTTATTCATATACTCATTATTATTTTTAATATGAATTTCATAACGACTGACTTGAATATAATATACGTGCAACTTACGTGTCCAATGATCTCGACTCAAATAAATTGAAAGACTAATTAGTTAGATTTTTTTATTCTTGTTAGCAAATTTTAAATGTGGCAAGTTGAAAATTGTGTCCCTATCTCAAGAGTCATTATAGTTTTTTATAGTTTGCTCATTTTTTCCTTTATTACATATCATCGATTTACTTTTAATTTCATTAAAATGGTTAAAAAAATATTTTTCATGCATTAATCATTGATTCGTATAGTTTATTATATAGAATTTACAATGTTAACCATTTTAGGCGGAAGGCTTTAATAGATTAAGCTGCAGAAAAGTTAATTTGATGGAACTTTGGCCTTAGTTAATTGATACTAACTTGTTTTGAAATTGAGGCGTAAATGATCATGATCAATGACATGAAGTGCTAACTTTCATTTTCTTAAAGGGGAATAAAAAGAAACTCAGTTTATAGCTTGTGACATCATCTCTCGTTGGCATGACACGTTATCTTTTTTTTCTACAAGACGCGTTACACGAGTCACGTTTTTTGTGGTTTATTTCTTTTCGGATTATCTTTAAAGACATTTAAGGCTAATTCTTTTGTGAAGTGTTCACATGCATTCTCTTACACTACTTAGTTACGTAAAAATAATATAGATATCGAGACTAATTCAAATCATACTCTTATTCGTTTTTATCATTCTGTTATTGACTTCTTATTTATTATGTCATTTACAGTTACTTACGCAGAATTTTCCTTCAAGCGGTGTCACATTTAAAGAAGAAAAAAAATTACCTTTTCGACAACGCTTAACCTTAGTACATCTGCCCGAGTGTATATCTTATACTTGAAAATACATTTCCTTCTCCTTGATTTATGCTTTCATTTTGAATCAAGTAACTATTGAAGCAAAAGGTCACACATTTGATTGCACTATACTCCAACTCATTATGCTTAACAAACCATTGAAGATTAAAGTGATAAATTTATCATAATTTCTTTTTTGAGCAATATTATAATTTCGAGGTCGAAAAATGCTTTTTTTGAAGATATGTTCTTCTTATTACATTATGGTTATTTTGAGTTGCCAATCTAAATTAACTCCTTCACTTTGTTGATGTTGCTCCGACAATTGGCCTTTTCTTCCAAGTAAGATGAATTTTGAAAATTTGAACTTGATTTTGAAAGTTTGAAAGATTCTTTAGGATAATCTAATAAAATTTAAGTTAAATTATAAATTAAACTATTTTAGAATCCCGAATAATTTATAGTATACATTCATAAAATAAAACTACTTTAAGAAGTTCTAACAAAAAAGTAAAAGAATTAATTAATGAAAAAGTAACAAAATAACTTAGTTGACCCAAAAAATTATAAATACAACGAAGGGTGGAGCGTTTAAAGCTCCATCCCAAGAGATGCATTCTTCTCCGAGTAGTGGATCACATTCTTGTCCTTATTTTTCGCCAAAATCCTCAAAACAAAAATAAGGCATGTTCGGTCGCGCGACCTTTGCCTAAAGGAATCAAGGCCTATACCAACTGGCCAAGAAGCACTTAATAGCAAGTGGTGTCACACTTAATGAATTTTCTCGCTTATATGTCATTTTGCAGATTATTTATATATACCTTTAACAAAAATTTATAATGAAGTGCTATCACGTGACACCACTTTACTATTATTGCATCCGCCTCTGATCATTTATACAAGTTATTTTCTTATTTCTAATAAAGTAAGTGTCTTCTACATAAATATCTCTTTTGAAACATACGACACATCTTGATCTTGTTCATTAGAATTTTTTTGACTAATAAGATAGAAAGAGTTCTTGTGTGAGTGATGCTAATAAGCCAATATGCATGAAATTCATAATGACTTTATTGTTTATTCATATACTTACTATTATTTTTAATATAGATTTCATAACGACTTGCCTGAATATAACATACTTGCAACTTACGAGTCCAATTATTTCGACTCAGATAAATTGAAAGAGTTACAATCCAAAATCCAACTAGTCGTGATGGCATTTAATCCAACCTGTTATGTAAGCAAATTAACAACTATCCAATTCATTGAGATTTAGTGAGAAAATATATGAAGAAATAACTGAGCCTTTATGTAACGATCCAGCTAGTCGTCTCGTGAGTTACCGCTCCGTTTTCCCCATTTTTGCTTTATTATGCTTCGTTACCCGTGTCTTATGTAATCACATCGAATGGGTTGCGTTCGGAGTAGATTGGATAAGAAATGAGACACTTAGTCTCTTCCAGGAAGGTTTAAGTTGTAAAAGTTAACCGGATGTTGACTTATGAGTTAGAGGGCTCGGATGTGAATTCCGACGATTCGATAAGTTTCGGGAGATGATTTACGACTTAGGGGTGTGATCGGAATCGGTTTTGGAGGTCCAGTGTAGAATTAGGCTTGAATTGTGGAGTTAGTAAATTTGGCGATTTCCGGTTGTTAGGCGAGATTTTGATCCGAGGGTCGGAATGGAATTCCAAAAGTTGCTGTAGCTTTGATATGTGATTTGTGACTTGTGTGCAAAATTTCAGGTCATTCGGACGTGGTTCGGTTTGGTTTAGATCAAAAGAGCGATTTAGAAGATTTTTGGATCCTTAGGCTTGAATCCGACGCGAATTGGTGTTGATAGGTTGTTTAGAACGTTCCAATGGTTGGAACACGTTCGAATAGTGTTATGGGACAGGTTGGCATGTTTAGTTAAGGTTCCAGAGGCCTCGGGTGAGTTTCGGGTGGTTAAACGGACTAATTCGTCGTTGGAAAAGAAAGTTGCAGAAAAAAAAAAAAACCAGATCCGAGAATGCGGACCGCATATATCAAATGCGGACCGCATATCTCGCAATGAGATCGCAAACCCAGGCAGGTTCCTGGGCAAAGTTCAGGTCAGAAATACGGTAGAAATGTGGGCCGCATATCTAAAATGCGGACCACATATCCGACAACGAGACCGCAAACTGAGACAGAATTTTTGGGCAAAAAATCTATGCCAAGAATGCGGTTGAAATGCGGACCGCAAACCTGAAATACGGACCGCAAACTATGCTTCATGTTGAAATTGCGGTGAAGGCTAGGGCCACTTTTGCGGTGGCCACATCAAATATGCGAACCGCATATCTGTTCTGCGACAGATATGCGATCGCATATAGGGCCGGACAGGGGTATTTTTGTCTCAATTTTTGGCCCCTTATAAATAGAAAATCTGTGCCCATTTGCCATGCAAGACACATTTTCGATACTCACAAAGAGAAACACCTCCAAACACCATAAAATCACAACAAATCAACCTCAAAACTACATCCAAAGGACATTTCTTGGACAAATTTTTGGGCCTCGTGCCGATTATGTAAACCCTTCAGGGGTATTCATCACTGTTTACTAAATCATATTTAGTCTTCGTGCCGGTTATGTGAGCCCTTCAGGGGTATTTATCACTGTTTTCTAACTTATTTGAATCATTACTTGAACTCAGTTTTGAAATTTAAATGACATTTTAACTGATGTAAATGGGATCGGGTGGCACGCCGCCACGAGATGTGATGTGAATGGATCGGGTGATACGCTGTCACGAGATATTGCGCTTGGGCCGTAAGAAGCCCCTCCCGGAGTCTGCACCCCCCACAGTGAGCGCAGGGTACCCATGGGATCGGGTGGCACGCCGCCACGAGAGTCATGTTATGTAATGTTTGTGCTGGTATTGTTGTTTTCCTCTACTTCATGTTATTTATTTGAGACATCTATATGTTTTACTGTCCATTATGGATTGTTGTATGCCTTATGTGTTTTCTTACCTTCAGTTGTTATTTATAATTATTACTCACTGAATTGGAAGTACTCACATTACTCCCTGCACCATGTGTGCAGATTCAGGCGTTATCGGTTCCGCTCCGAGGTATTGACTACTACTGTCAGGGCGGTGACTCAGAGACTACGAGGTAGCTGTTGGCGTCTGCAGCCCGTATATCTTTATACTGTTATTTCCACTTTCTTCAAACAATTGTGCCAGAGATATTGTAATAGTAATCTTGTTATTAGGATTTCATTAGTTGCTCATGACTTTGTGATACCCCGGATCGGGCTGTAGTCGGGATGGTTCACTATATTTTTCCGTAAATTACTGTTATTAAACCGTACTTATATTATTTTCGTATTGTTTAACTGTTTGAATGAAGTTTAGTTTGAATTGGATGGCCTTGTCTTCATGAGAGGTGCCATCACGATCATGGTTGGGATTTTGGGTCGTGACAGCTTAGTATCAGAGCCTATGTTACATAGGTCTCGCGAGTCATGAGCGGGTTTAGTAGAGTCTCGCGGATCGGTACGGAGACGTCTGTACTTATCTTCGAGAGGCTGCGGAACCTTTTTTAGGAAAAATTCCATATTCTTGAAATTCTTGTCGTGCGAACTTTTAGATCCGAGTACTAAGACTTCTGCTATCCTGTTCTCCCACCAGATGGCGAGGCCGCGAACTGCCAGACGAGGTAGACGACCACCAGTACCACCCACTGAGGCCACCAGAGGCTGGAGACGCGGTCGTGGTCGTGGTAGAGGCAGACAAGTGAGGGCAGCATCTGTCGATCCACCAGCTGCCCCAGCTCAGGAACAGGCTCGAGCAGCACCAGTTCAGGCACCAGCTGCGCCTATCGCTATTCCAGGTCTTCAGGAGACCTTGGCTCAGATATTATCTGTTTGCACTGGCCTGGCTTAGGCGGTTTCAGCCACCACAGCCGCAACAACTTTACAGGCCGGGGGAGGCAATCAGACTCCAGTTGCCCGCACGCTTGAGCAGGTAGTGCAGGGACTTCAGATGCCGGGGGAACCTCCAGCCCAGCCAGTTGCACCGGCTCAGGAATTCATAGTGCCAGTTATGCCAGATGATGAGCAGTGTCGCCTTGAGAGGTTTGGCAGACTCCAGCCTCCGTCATTCATTGGTGCTGAGGGTGAGGATGCCCAGGGTTTTCTTGATAAGTGTCAGCGAATGCTCCGGACAGCCGGGATTCTTGAGTCTAGTGGTGTGGAATTTACCACATTTCAGTTCACGGGAGCTGCCTTTAATTGGTGGGCGGCGTATGAGAGGCGTAGGCCGGTTGATGCAGCGCCCCTTACGTGGCAACAGTTTTCCGCTCTTTTCTTGGAGAAGTATGTGCCACAGTCTCGCAGAGAGGAGCTGCGTAGACAGTTCGAATGGCTGCTACATGGGGATATGACTGTGTCGCAATATGAGTCAAAATTTTCTGAGTTGGCTCGACACGCTATCTGGATGGTTCCGACTGATCGTGAAAGGATCAGGAGGTTTGTGGATGGCCTTAACTATCATCTCCGTATTCTTATGACCAGGGAGAGAGTATTGGGTGCTACTTTCGAGGAAGTGGTCGATATAGCTCGCGAGATTGAGACGGTTCGCCGTCAGGAGCGAGAGGAGAGGGAGGCTAAGAGGCCTCGAGGATCGGGTAGTTACAATGGTACTCCTTTGAGAGGCCAGTTTCAGCAAGGTAGAGGTCGTTCCTTCAGGCCTGCACAACCAGTCCGCCCAGGGTACAGTGGGGCATCTGCAGGTCGTGGTTATCATGGATTGCAGCAGGGCCAGTCATCACTCAGCACCCTTCCAGCTCATGCTCCGTCACCCCAGGGTCCTTCTAGGCCGGTTGCATTTGCTAGTGCACCAGTGAACTATTATGAGTGTGGCGAGATGGGCCACATGCGGAGGTATTATCCTAATCGTGGTGCTAGATCGTCCCAACAGAGGGGTCAACCCTCAACTTCTGATCCAGTTACCTTACCACCCGCCCAGCCAGTCAGGGGTGGAGGTCAGGCAGCCAGAGGCCGCCCAAGAATGGGAGGTCAAGCAAGCGGTGGCCAGGGCCGATTCTATGCTATTCCAGGCAGGACAGATGCCAGTGCTTCAGATGCCGTTATTACAGGTACTGTATCAGTCTGCCACAAAGATGCCTCTGTATTATTTGATCCCGGTTCCGCTTATTCATATGTGTCCTCATATTTTGCTCAATATTTGGGTATGCCCCGGGAGTTTCTTGCTTTACCGGTTTATGTGTCTACCCCGGTGGGCGATACTGTTGTTGTGGACCGTGTGTACCGGTCGTGTATAGTGACTATTGGGGTTCTGAGACCCGAGTGGACCTATTGCTACTAAGCATGGTAGATTTTGATGTCTTTTTAGGCATGGATTGGCTATCTCCATGTCGTGCTATTTTAGACTGTCATGCCAAGACAGTTACCTTGGCTATGCCGGGTGTGCCGCGGATCCAGTGGCGTGGCGTGACTGATTATATTCCTAGTAGGGTGATATCATATTTGAAAGCCCAGCGTATGGTTGGGAAGGGTTGCCTTGCATACCTAGCGTTTGTGAGGGATGTTGGAGCTGAGACTCCAAGCATCGATTTTGTTCCAGTTGTGCGGGATTTTCCCAATGTATTTCCTACAGACCTTCCGGGCATGCCGCCGAACTGGGATATTGATTTCGGTATTGACTTGGTGCCGGGCACTCAGCCCATCTTTATTCCACCGTATCGTATGGCACTAGCACAGTTGAAGGAGTTGAAGGAGCAACTTCAGGAACTCCTAGATAAGGGGTTCATTCGGCCTAGTGTGTCACCTTGGGGTGCACCGGTTCTATTTGTGAAAAAGAAAGATGGCACGATGAGAATGTGCATCGATTATAGGCAACTGAACAAGGTAACGATCAAGAACAAATATCCTTTGCCTCGTATTGATGATTTATTTGACCAGC
>MCJB01020981.1:221435-243764 GCA_002018475.1 Nicotiana obtusifolia
ACCAGCTTCAGGGAGCACGAGTGTTCTCTAAGATTGATCTCCGTTCAGGATATCACCAGTTAAAGATCAGGGATGCAAATATTCTTAAGACTGCTTTCCGGACTAGATATGGCCACTATGAGTTTCTTGGTATGTCTTTCGGGCTAACCAATGCCCCAACAACGTTCATGCAGTTAATGAACTATGTATTTCGGCCTTATCTGGATTCGTTTGTGGTGGTATTCATTGATGATATTCTGGTGTACTCGCGTAATCAGGAAGAGCACGCAGAACATTTGCGAGTTGTATTACAGAGACTGAGGGAGGAGAAGCTTTTTGCAAAATTCTCTAAGTGCGAGTTTTGGCTCAATTCAGTGGCTTTCTTGGGACACGTGGTGTCCAGCGAGGGTATACAGGTTGATCCAAAGAAGATAGAGGCGGTCCAGAGTTGGCCTAGACCGTCCTCGATCACAGAGATTCGTAGCTTTCTTGGGTTGGCAGGCTACTATCGCCGGTTTGTTCAGGGTTTCTCATCCATTGCGTCGCCCTCGACCAAATTGACCCAGAAGGGTGTTCCATTTGTATGGTCGGACAAGTGTGAGGAGAGCTTTGAAAAGCCCAAGACAGCCTTAACCACAACTCCGTATTGGTTCTACCATCAGCCTCAGGTTCGTATACCGTGTATTGTGATGCCTCAAGAATTGGGATCGGTTGTGTACTAATGTAGGAGGGTAGAGTTATTTCTTATGCTTCTCGTCAGTTGAAGCCTCATGAGAAGAACTACTCCGTGCATGATTTGGAGCTGGCTGCCATAGTTCATGCCTTAAAGATTTGGAGGCATTACTTATACGGCGTATCTTGTGAGGTGTTCACTAATCATCGTAGCCTTCAACATTTGTTCAAGCATAAGGATCTAAATTTGAGGCAGCGACGATGGCTAGAATTGCTCAAGGATTAGGATATTACTATACTATACCATCCGGGAAAGGCCAACGTGGTGGCCGATGCTTTGAGCCGAAAGGCAGTGAGCATGGGGAACTTTGGCATACATTCCAGTTGGAGAGAGACCTCTCGCAGTCGATTCCAGTTGGGTGAGTTTCTGCCTCTTGCAGAGTTCGCTTATAACAACAGCTATCAGTCAAGTATTCAAATGGCTCCATATGAGGCTTTGTATGGGAGGCGGTGTAGATCTCCGGTTGGTTGGTTCGAGCCCGGCGAAGCTATGCTACTAGGGACTGACTTGGTTCAGGATGCTTTAGAGAAGGTGAAAACAATCCAGGAGAGGTTCCGTACAGCACAATCGAGGCAAAAGAGTTATGCCGATAGGAAGGTTCGAGATATGTCCTACATGGTTGGCGAGAAGGTCTTGCTGAAGGTTTCGCCCATGAAAGGTGTTATGAGATTCGGGAAGAAGAGGAAACTGAGTCCTCGGTTCATTGGGCCGTTTGAGGTGCTTCGAAGAGTCGGGTAGGTGGCTTATGAGCTTGCTTTTCCACCCAATCTGTCGAGTGTGCACCCAGTATTTCATGTTTCGATGCTCCGGAAGTATATTGGAGACCCGTCTCATATTTTGGACTTCAGCACGATTCAGTTGGATGATAATTTGACCTATGAGGTGGAGCCAGTAGCGATTTTGGATCGTCAGGTTCGGAAGTGGAGGTCCAAGGAGATAGCTTCAGTGAAAGTTCAATGGAGAGGTCGGTCCGTGGAGGAGGCTACCTGGGAAACCGAGCGGGAGATGCGGAGCAGATACCCTCACCTATTTGAGACTTCAGGTATGTTTCTTGACTCGTTCGAGGATGAACGTTTGTTTAAGTAAAACGACCCAGCTAATTGTCTCATGAGTTACCGCTCCGTTTTCCCCATTTTTGCTTTATTATGCTTCGTTACCCGTGTCTTATGTAATCACGTCGAATGGGTTGCGTTCGGAGTAGATTGGGTAAGAAATGAGACACTTAGTCTCTTCCAGGAAGGTTTAAGTTGTAAAAGTCAACTGGATGTTGACTTATGAGTTAGAGGGCTCAGATGTGAATTCCGACAATTCGATAAGTTTCGGGAGATGATTTACGACTTAGGGGTGTGATCGAAATCGGTTTTGGAGGTCCGGTGTAGAATTAGGCTTGAATTGGTAGAGTTAGTAATGTTGGCGATTTCCGGTTGTTAGGCGAGATTTTGATCCGAGGGTCGGAATGGAATTCCGAAAGTTGTTGTAGCTTTGATATGTGATTTGTGACTTGTGTGCAAAATTTCAGGTCATTCGGACATGGTTCGGTTGGGTTTAGATCAAAAGAGCGATTTAGAATATTTTTGGATCCTTAGGCTTGAATCCGACGCGAATTGGTGTTGATAGGTTGTTTAGAACGTTCCAATGGTTGGAACACGTTCGAATAGTGTTATGGGACAGGTTGGCATGTTTAGTTAAGGTTCCAGAGGCCTCGGGTGAGTTTTGGGTGGTTAAACGGACTAATTCGTCGTTGGAAAAGAAAGTTGCAGAAAAAAAAAAAAAACCAAATGCTAGAATGCGGACCGCATATATCAAATGCGGACCGCATATCTCGCAATGAGATTGCAAACCCAGGCAGGTTCCTGGGCAAAGTTCGGGTCAGAAATGCGGTAGAAATGTGGGCCGCATATCTAAAATGCGGAACGCATATCCGACAACGAGACTGCAAACTGAGACAGAATTTTTGGGCAAAAAATATATGCCAAGAATGCGGTTGAAATGCGGACCGCAAACTATGCTTCATGTTGAAATTGCGGTGAAGGCTAGGGCCACTTTTGCGGTGGCCACGTCAAATATGCGAACCGCATATCTGTTCTGCGACAAATATACGATCACATATAGGGCCGGACAAGGGTATTTTTGTCTCGATTTTTGGCCCCTTATAAATAGAAAATCTGTGCCCATTTGCCATGCAAGACCCATTTTCGATACTCACAAAGAGAAACACCTCCAAACACCATAAAATCACAACAAATCAACCTCAAAACTACATCCAAAGGACATTTCTTGGACAAATTCTCAAGAGGAAGAGTGTTGACCATCTTGAACATTGTTGGAGCTATAGAGCTCGGGTCGAAGCAAGTATTGGGGACAATTCTTGGAAGATTTCCAAGGGAAAACATCGGGGTAGGTGTTCTAGACTTAAACTTGGGAAAATTACCCAAACCTACTGCTATTCTAGCTTATGATTGTGATTAAGTTGGGAAAATTGTAGAAAAACCCTCAGCTTAGATTTTAAGACTTGAAGGTCGAACCGATGCCGGAATTCGATAAATCTTGTATGGTTGAACTCGGGGAAGATAAGGAACCCGTGGAGGTGAAAATTACTGAATTTCGAGAAGTGGGCCCGGGGCTCGGGTTTTGGTAATTTCGGGATTTCTTAGTAATTTTGATTATTTTCGCGTGGGCTTTGTTCCCTCAACATATTGTGACGTAATTGTTTTGAATTTGGATAGATTCGACGCACGTGGAGGCCAATTCAAAGGGCAAGGGCGTCGTGGGCTAAGGATTTAGCCGGTTTGAGGTGAGTAGTGATTGTAAATGATGTTCTGAGGGTTTGAAACCCCAGATTGCACATCGTAATGCCATATTGAAGTGAGGCACGCGCTCGATGATGAGCGTGGGGTCGTTTACTACTGGGGATTGTGGCTTGGTCCATCCTGATTGGTGATTTTTACTACATATTTGATTGGAACTGATTTGATATCATCATGATTTGAGCTGATTGTCATATTTAGGCCTCGTGCCGGTTATGTAAACCCTTCAGGGGTATTCATCACTGTTTACTAAATCATATTTGGGCTTCGTGCCTGTTATGTGAGCCCGTTAGGGGTATTTATCACTGTTTTCTAACTGATCTGAATCATTACTTGAACTCATTTTTGAAATTTAAATGACATTTTAAATGATGTAAATGGGATCGGGTGGCACGCCGCCACGAGATGTGATGCGAATGGATCGGGTGACACGCTGTCACGAGATATTGCGCTTGGGCCGTAAGAAGCCCCTCCCGGAGTCTGCACCCCCCACAGTGAGCGCAGGGTACCCATGGGATCGGGTGGCACGCCGCCACGAGAGTCATGTTATGTAATGTTTGTGCTGGTATTGTTGTTTTCCTCTACTTCATGTTATTTATTTGAGACATCTATATGTTTTACTGTCCATTATGGATTGTTGTATGCCTTATGTGTTTTCTTACCTTCAGTTGTTATTTATAATTATTACTCACTGAGTTGTAAGTACTCACATTACTCCCTGCACCATGTGTGCAGATTCAGGCGTTATCGGTTCCGCTCCGAGGTATTGACTACTACTGTCAGGGCGGTGACTCAGAGACTACGAGGTAGTTGTTGGCGTCTGCAGCCCGTATATCTTTATACTGTTATTTCCACTTTCTTCAAACAATTGTGCCAGAGATATTGTAATAGTAATCTTGTTATTAGGATTTCATTAGTTGCTCATGACTTTGTGACACCCCGGTTCGGGCTGTAGTCAGGATGGTTCACTATATTTTTCCGCAAATTACTGTTATTAAACCGTACTTATATTATTTTCGTATTGTTTAACTGTTTGAATGAAGTTTAGTTTGAATTGTCTGTCCTTGTCTTCATGAGAGGCGCCATCACGATCATGGTTGGGATTTTGGGTCGTGACACTTTATTCAAAGAATTTTCATGTGACGACCCGGCCAGTCGTCTCATGAGTTATCGCTCTGTTTTCCCCCATTTATGCTTTATTATTCTTCGTTATCCGTGTTTTATGTGATCGAGTTGATTAGTTTGCGTTCGGAGTGGATTTGGTAAGAAATGAGACACCTAGTCTCTTTTAAGAAGGTTTAAGTTGGAAAAGTCAACCAGATGTTGACTTATGAGTTAGAGGGCTTGTATGTGAGTTCTGATGGTTCGGTTAGCTTCGGGAGGTGATTTATAACTTAGGAGTGTGATCGGAATTGGTTTTGGAGGTCCGATGTAGAATTAGGCTTGAATTGGTGGAGTTAGTATTTTGGCGATTTCCGGTTGTTAGGCGAGATTTTGATTCGAGGGTCGGAATGGAATTCCGAGAGTTGCTATAGCTTCATATGATGATTTCGGACTTAGGCGTATGTCCGGATTTGAAATTGGAAGTCCGTAGGACAATTCAACGCATTTTGGCGAATGTTGGAAAATGAAAGTTTTTTGGAAAGTTTGACCGAGGAGTTGACTTTTTGATATCGGGGTCAGAATCCAGTTCTGAAAATCTTCATAGGTCCGTTATGTCATTTATGACTTGTGTGTAAAATTTGAGGTCAATCGGACTCGATTTGATAGGTTTCGGCATCGAATGTAGAAGTTGAAATTTATTAGTTTCATTAGGTTTGAATTGGGGTATCATTTGTGTTTTTAGCGTTGTTGGATGTGATTTGAGGCCTCGACTAAGTCCGTAATATGTTTTAGGACTTGTTGGTATATCTGGACGGGGTCCCGAATGACTTGGGTGCGTTTCGGACCATTTCTATCCATTTTTTTAACTGTTGGTGCATCGTAGAAATTTCTGCTGCACAGGACCGACTTTGGAAACTTATATCTCGTAATCTGTAAAGAATTTGGATATGGTCCAAAAAAATAAAAGTTGTAGCTCTTTGAATCTAGTTTCCAGAAATATAAACCATTTATCATTTGGACATTTGTATAAAAAGTTACGATAGATTGACCGAAGCCTGGTACTGCTGTTGTTTTTCAGGCAGTGTGCATAGTAGAAATTTCTGCTGCGCAAGACCGACTTTGGAAGCTTATATCTTACAATATATAAGGAATTATGAGATGATCAAAATATGAAAGTTGTAGCGCTTTGAATCTAGTTTCTAGAAAGATAAACCATTTATCATT
The DNA here is from genome assembly GCA_002018475.1 of Nicotiana obtusifolia. Lineage (NCBI taxonomy): Eukaryota > Viridiplantae > Streptophyta > Magnoliopsida > Solanales > Solanaceae > Nicotiana > Nicotiana obtusifolia. Next base: position 227,283 of record MCJB01020981.1, read on the forward strand.
TGGACATTTATACAGAAAGTTATGATCAATTTACCGAAGGCTGGTACTGCAATTTTCTTCCTGGAAATAGGAGCCAAGTCGCATTTCACACATGCGACTTGCGTAGACAGAATGTTTTTAAGCCTTCTTGTCCGCGATTTTGGGTATATTTTCACCCGTAGTTGCTCATATTTGGAGGTTCTTGAAGGAAATTAACGAGGGATTCAAGGAGAATCGATTGCAGGTAAGAATGTCGGACCTAAAACTCGTTTATATTGTGAAATCCACCTAGAAAATCATTGAAGTCTTGCTAAAAATGGAAGAAATAGGGCTTGGGATTTCGAAATTTTAATTGGGTATTTGGAGGACCATTTGGGGTCGGATTTGAGAACTTTTGATATGTACGAACTCGTTGGGAGATAAGGAACCTGTTGATGTGAAAATTTCTGAGCTTCGAGAAGTGGGCCCGGGGCTCGGATTTTGCTAATTTTGGAATTTTTGTTATTTTTTGATTGTTTTTGCTTGGGCTTTGTCCCCTCAGCATATTATGACGTATTCGTTCTGATTTTGGATAGACTGGACGCGCGTGGAGGCCAATTCGAGGGGCAAAGGCGTCGCGGGCTAGTGATTTAGCCGGTTCGAGGTGAGTAGTGATTGTAAATGATGTTATGAGGGTTTGAAACCCCGGATTGTACATCGTAGTGCTATATTGAGGTGAGACACGCGCTCGATGATGAGCGTGGGGTCGTTTACTACTGGAGATTGCGACTTGGTACGTCCCGATTGATGATTTTTATCGCGTATTTGACTGAAACTTATTTGTAATCATCATGATTTGGGCTGATTGCCAATTATTTGAACCCTTCGGGGATTTTTATCACTGTTTCCTCACTATTTTGATTTATTACTTGAACTCAGTCATGCTGTTTTCCACTGTTTTACAACTCAGCCACTTTTACTCAGTTTTGAGACTTAAATAATATTTTAATGATGTTTTTGGGCTGAGAACTACTGTTTTACTTTACCCGAGGGGCTTGTGATGTTTTTCTGACTGAGTGCGGCCGAGGGCCAGATGTGAGGATATACTGAGTGATATGAGGCCGAGGGTCTGAGATACTTTGTATGCCACGAGGTGGCTTGTGACTGATATAAGGCCGAGGTCCTGAGATACTTTATATACGCCATGAGGTGGCTTGACTGATATGAGGCCGAGGGCCTAGATTTTATGCCACGAGATGGCTTGATATAGTGCTTGGGCCGTAAGGGGCCCCTCACGGAGTCTGTACACCCCTAGTGAGCGCGGGTACCCATTGTGATGTGAGATATATCCCGAGGGGTTGATATGTTCCATGTGATGGCCGAGGGGCTAGTATTGTTATGAGATTTCAGCCCGAGGGGCTGGTACTGTTCTGCGATATTGCCCGAGGGGCGAAATTGTTGATAAGGAGATTTTACTTGATTTCTCACTGATTTACTATTTTCAAATGATATTTTATTGCTTCCTTATAGAATGCCTTGTGCTTTATGTGTTTTCTTACTTTCAGTCGTTATTTATATTTATTACTCACTGGGTCGGAGTACTCACTGGGTCGGAGTATTCACATTACTCCCTGCACCATGTGTGCAGATTCAGGCGTTGTTGGTTCTGCTCCGGAGTGCCGACTCCTCCCGTCCAGGCGGTGATTCAGAGACTACGAGGTAGCTGTTGGCATCCGCAGTCCCATATCTCCCTTATCTTATTGTTTCCATGTTTTTCAAATAGTTGTGCTAGATATTATATTTAGTAGACTTGTATCAGGATCCATAGTTGCTCATGACTTGTGACACCCCGATTTGGGCTGTGTCGGGATGGTTTCTATTATGGTTAACTATATTTCCGCGATTTATTGCTATTAAATCATGCTTATATTGTTTTCATGTTAATTAACTGCTTAAAATGAGATTTTGGTTAAATTGGCTGGCCTTGTCTTCACGAGAGGCGCCATCACGACCGCGTTCGGGGTTTAGGGTCGTGACATTTCAAGGACTGATTGTACAAATCACGAGCTTCTAAGATATAGAGTTCATAAAGCTAGTATGAAATAAATACATCATCTGTCCAAAATGCATATAAACAGGATTTCATAAGTCTAAAGCTACCACGAACAAGAGGCAACTATAACCGGAACGCAGGTATGTCTTCAATACTAGCTCCCATCATACGCCGCAACATCAGCATCCAAAATATGCACGGAAGGTGCAGAAGTGTAGTATGAGTACAACTGACCCCATGTACTCAATAAGTAATAAACATAACCTTAGGTTGAAAGTAGTGACGAGCTGGGACAAAGGTCAGAGTCCAACTCCAATAACCAGCCACTGTTCACAAAAATCTAATAAAGATAGTACGAGAAATAACTCGGCTCGTTCACAGTAACGAAAAACAGGCATGCTTTTCAAGTATAATAGTAAATCCCAAATCTTTCGCCGAAAATACAAAATATATGAGTATGTTTGAAAATAGTGATTTTTTCCCAAAAACTTTCAACAATAATTAAGAAGTCTCATTACCAGATAGCATGAGGAAAGTACATCTCTATGCCTACACTAAGCACATAACACGTATATTCAGGGTTCATACCTTCAACACTAAGTTTAGAAGTGTTACTTACCTCGAATTAGCCGAATCCAATACCGAGCAAGCCAAATGATACTCCAAAAAATGTCATCCTGCGTGTACTGACCTCCGAACTGTTCGAAACTATTCAAAAGCAACTCAATAACATCAAATAAAGTCAAAGGAAATAAACCGAGGCGATAAAGGTCGAATCTTTAATCAATTACTCAAAGTCAACCAAAAATTCAAACCGGGGCTCACACCTCGGAACCTGATAAAACTCATAAAATCTGACAACCCATTCAATTACGAGTCCAACCATACTAATTTCACCCAAATTCGACCCCGAATCGATGCTTAAAACCCAATTATTCACTTTAGAAAAGTTTTGACAAAACCCCAATTTCTCTTGTTAAATCCCATAATTTTATGTTAAATCTAGTGATGGACTCATGTAAATCTCTTAGATACATGTTAGAATCACTTACCCCAAGCTTGTAGAAGAAAGTCTAGGTTGAAACCCTTCAAACTCTAGCTCCCAAGTCACTAAAGTGGTGAAGAATGAAAAAAAAGTCCAAAAATCCCGTTTATATACTACAACATCTGATCTCTCACAATGCTGACCCAAAGCACCGAAGTGCCCAAACTTGTCCAAAACTAACCCAAAGCACACCCGGGGTCCTCGGGACCCCATTCAAGCATACCAACAAGTCATAAAATACAACACGGACCTACTTGAGGCCTCAAATCCAGCATAACAACATCGAAATGATAAATTGCACCTCAAATCAAACGTAATGAACTTTTGAACTTTCAACTTCTGAAACTCTTGCCAAACCATATCAAATCAACTCCGAATGACTTGAAATTTGGCACACAAGTCCCAAATGACATAAAGAAGCTATTCCAATTTCCAGAATAAAAATCCTAACCCGATATCATCAGAGTCAACTCTCGGTCAAACTTACGAATATTCCAAATCTTCACATTTCCAACTTTCGCCAATTAGTGTTGAAACCTTCTAGAAATATCCAAATGCAAATTGGGGCATATGCCCGAGTCTAAAATCACCATCCGGACTTAACAGAACTTCGATACGGGGTCAAATACTTAAAAGGCAAGCTTGGTCAACTCTTCAAACTTAAAGCTTCTTTGTTGAGAATCATTCTTCCAAATAAATTCCGAATAACCTGAAAACCAAAACCGTCGATTCACATAAGTCATAATACATCATGCGATGCTGCTCAAGACTTCAAGTAGCTGAACGGAATGCAAATGCTGAAGACGACCGGTTGGATCGTTACAGAGAGACTAAGTAGTTATATTTTTTGTTCTTGTTAGCAAATCTTATATGTGGCAAGTTGGTAATTGTGTCCCTATCTCAAGAGTCACTTTGCTTTTTATAATTTGCTCTTTTTTTTTTCCCTATATTACATATCATCGATTTACTTTTTACTTAGAGGGTTAAGAAAATATTTTTCATGCATTAATCTTTGGTTCGTGTAGTTTAATATATAGAACATATGTTAACCATTTTATACACAAGACCATAACAGATTAAGTTGCAGAAGATTTAATTTGATAGAAGTTTGGTCTTAGTTAATTGATGCTACTTTGATTTGGAATTGAGACAAAATGATCATGATCAATAACATGAAGCAGTAACTTTTATTTTAATTTTTTTCTAAAAAGGAAAAAATTAAAACTCAATTTATAGCTTGTGACATCATCTATCATGGGCATGACGCATTACCTTTTTTTGTTTTTTTACAAGACGCGTTACAAGAGTCACGTTTGGTTTATTTCTTTTCGGATTATCTTTAAAGACATTTAAAGCTAATCCTTTTGTGCAGTGTTCACATGCATGCCATTTACACTACTTAGTTACGTAAGAAAAGGTATAGATATCGAGACTAATGCAAATCATACTCTTATTCTTTTTAATTATTTTGTTATCGCCTTCTTATTTATTATGTCATTTATACAAATCGTTTTCTTATTTCTAACGCAGTAAATATCTTCTACCTTAATGTCTCTTCTAAAACGTATGACACGTCTTGATCTTGTTCATTAGAACTTTGACTAATAAGATAGAAAAATTTCTTGCGTGAGGGATGCTAATAAGCCAATATGAACTTCATAATAGCTTTATTGTGTATTCATATACTCATTATCATTTTTAATATGAATTTCACAACGACTGACCTAAATGTAATATACGTGCAACTTGCGTGTCCAATGATCTCGGTTCAGATAAATTGAGAGAGTAATTAGTTAATTTTTAATCTTATTAGCAAATCTTAAAAATGACAAGTTGATAATTGTGCCCCTATCTCAAGTCACTTTATTTTTTATAGTTTGCTCCTTTACATATCATTGATTCACTTCTCATTAAAAGGGTAAAATATTTTTCGTGCATTAATCTTTGAAAATTTAGTTTGATGAAAGTTTGGTCTCAGTTAATTAATGCTAACTCTATTTTGAATTGAGACGTAAATGATCATGATTAATGACATAAAACGGTAACTTTCATTTTCTTTTCTAAACAGTAAAAAAGAAACTCAATTTATAAATTGTGACATTATCTCTCGTGGGCATGACGTGCCAATTTATAGTTTGCTCGACAATTGGCAAAAATTGACCGAAAATCGATCGGCTCGTGGCAGTCGGTAGAGCCAACCGATTGACTTTTTTCAGTTGTGACTAATTGATTTCGGTCGGCCAATTAAATTTTACAATCCGCCCAAAAATAACTGACCGACTTCAGCCGTTTTTTTAAAGTTATGCAATTAAAAATGCATTATTTGGGAATTTAACTGGGATTTATGCTGTGGCAAGATACTATTCTACCATTAGATCATTAGTGCTTTTGGGTCGACTTCATCAGTTAAAATCGATCGACTTCATCGGCTTTTTGGTCAGTCGACCGCAGTCGAATTTTGTACGCGTTTCTAGTAGTGGTTCTTCTTCTGACACGGACGCCACCCACCAGCTTCCCCCTTCATTAATATATTTATTTTAGTCGATACAAATCATACTTTTAGTCATTTTTTCACTCACCTACCGCTTACTTATTTATTACGTCATTTATACCATTAGTTTTTCTCGTTTCTAATGTAAGTGTTTCCTAATTTTTTTTCTACACTTTTAACTCTTTGTTCAAAATTCAAGGGATGCTATTTAAGGAAAATAAGCCAATATAAATTTCATAACGACTTTGTTGTTTATTTATATACTCTTTATTATTTTTCTAATATGAATTTCATAACCACAGACCAAAATATAATATACGTGTAACTTACGTGTTCAATGAATCTCGGCTCAGAAAAATTTGGAAACAAATTAGTTAGATTTTTAGTTCTTGTTAACATATCTTAAAAGTTGCAAGTTGATAATTGTGTCCATATCTCAAGAATTACTCTACTTTTTTATAGTTTGTTCCATTTTCGTTTATTACATATCATCAATTTACTTTTCAAACGGGTTTAAAAATATATTTTACATGCATTAATCTTTGGTTCGTGAAGTTTGTTATATAGCATTTACACTATTTAATGTACGTGCAACATACGCGTCAACCATTTATAATATAATTTAGGGCATCATTTGTGTTGACATCTTTTTTTATTTCTTGCTCTAGTGTTTATTGTATAACTGGTTCTTCTAGAACACATATTTTCTTGTTGAATAGCAGTTGATTAATAATAAGATGTGTGTACGTACAACATAAGTGTCAATCATTGTGACATCATCTCACGCGGGCATGACATTACCTTTTTATTTTTTTGCAAGACGCGTTGCATAAGTCACGTTTTTTGATTTATTTTTTTTCGAATTATCTTTAAAGATATTTAAGGCTAATCTTTTTGTGAAGTGTTCGCATGCATGCTCTTACAACTACTTAGTTATGTAAAAATGGTTTAAATATCGAGACTAATGCGAATCGTACTTTTATTCTTTTTTATCTTTCTGTTATCGATTTCTTATTTACTATGTCATTTATACAAGTTGTTTTCTTATTTCTAACGCAATAAGTGTCTTCTACGTATATAAATGTCTCTTCTAAAATGTACGACACATCTTGGTCTTGTTCGTTAGAACTTTGATTAATAAGATAGAAAGATTTCTTGTGTGAGCAATGCTAAGAAGCCAATATAAATTTCATAATAACTTTATTGTTTATTCACATACTCATTATTATTTTTAATATGAATTTCATAACGACTAACCTGAATGTAATACATGTGTAACTAACGTGTCCAATAATCTCGACTCAGATAAATTGGGAGACTAATTAGTTAAATTTTTTAATTCTTGTTAGCAAATCTTAAATGTGGCAAGTTGATAATTGTGTCCCTATCTCAAGAGTCATTATAGTTTTTTATAGTTTGCTCTGTTTTTCCTTTATTAAATATCACCGATTTACTTTTCATTAAAAGGGTTAAAAAAATATTTTTCACGCATTAATAATTGGTTCGTATAATATATTATATAGAATTTACGTTAACCATTTTAAGCGCAAGACTGTAATAGATTAAGCTGCAAAGTTTGATTCGATGGAAGTTTGGTCTCAGTTAATTGATACTAACTTGATTTGAAATTGAGACGTAAATGATCATGATCAATGACATGAAGTGCTAAGTTTCATTTTCTTTCTAAGAAGGGAAAAAAAAAGAAACTCGATTATAGCTTGTGATATCATCTCTTGTGGGCATGACACGTTATTTTTTTTTTTTTTAGACAAGACGCGTTACACGCAACACGTTTTCTGATTTATTTTTTTTGCGGATTATCTTTAATGACATTTAAGGCTAATTCTTTTGTGAAGTGTTCCCATACATTCTCTTACACTACTTAATTACGTAAAAATAGTATAGACACTACTAAAAATCAGGTAAAAAGCGACCGAAAAAAGCGACCAAAGTTGGTCAATATTTGCAGAAAAGCGACAAAAAAGCGACCATAATGGCCTGGTCAGTATTTAGGTGGTCACAAACTAATAGCGACCAAAGTTGGTCGCTAATTTGCGACCAACATTGGTCTCAAACACAAAAGAACCAAATATTCCGGAAAAACATATAGAGACCAACTTTGGTCGCAAATTAGCGACCAAGGTTGGTCGCTTTTTTTTATTTTAAATTAATTTAATCTGGTCAATAGCGACCAAAACTGGTCCCTAAATTAATTATATATTTTTTAAAATTCTAAAATAGCGACCAAAGTTGGTCGCTAAACAAAAAAATAAAAAATAAAAATCAGCAGTTAGCGACCAGCTTTGGTCGCTAACTGCTGATTTTTATTTTTTATTTTTGATTAGCGACCAACTTTGGTCGCTATTTGGTGATATAGCGACCAAATAGCGACCAAAGGTGGTCGCTAATTTGCAGATTCAATTTTTTTTCCAGAAAAATAGCGACCAACTGGAGACCAAAGTTGGTCGCTATTTTTGGTTTATTTTTTTCAGAAACTGCCTGTTTTGGCAGCTACACCACCTGCCAGTTTTACCAAATTCCTAAAATAAGCATTTTATGCCATGAAAACAACAACAACGACAACAAACAACAACGAGAATAACAACAACAATAAACAACATCATTAAACAGCGACATTAAATAATAACAAGCTATAAAGTTCAAATGAACTTATATACATTATATAAACTGTTAATACAATTGAACGTCTACTAATGTTTACATGGCATCGTCGGATGAAGTGTCATTATTAAGAGCATCATTCGACAATGATTCACGTGATCGGGGAATCGGAAAATTAGCGCCAGAAGCCAAGAGAGATTTGATTTGCTCTTGTATGGCAGCATACTGAGCATCTCTAACCTTTTCTCTTTCTTCTCTCTCCTTCTCTCTTTCCTTGGCAGCTTCTAGCTCGGCTGTGAGCTTTGCTACATGCTCCCGTATAGAGGAGAGGCTCTCCCCATCAAGCGACTCCGCTTGCGCAGAAGTGCCTATTCCTTGCATTCCACACCTATAGCGATAGAATTGCTTAGCGGGAAGCCCGTATACCTTCCCCCCTTTTGGACCGCTAGCCGCCTGCGTCCATAGTCTCTCAGCTTCCTCGTCCGACGGTTGGATTGGTTCGCCCGATGAAGATGGTGGCTGGCTGCATACAAACTCTTCCAACTCAGCTGTGAAGCGACTCTATAAGAAAAATTAAATTAGTATTCAAAAGTTATATAAAACTAAATCAAAGTACTTAATAAAAATTGAAAACTTACATGTACAGCCGAGGCTCGGTCCTCGACCCACCTTTCTTCGTCCGAATCTTTCTTCTTCTTGACAGTATGAGTTTGCTTGAATAACTCATCTTGCCTCATCGGACGGCCTAACTTCTTCTCCTGAAAAGTCATAAATTTTAGTTAATAAACAAATTAGACGTTGAAAATTAAAATTAAATTAAGCAATTACGTACCATTTTCCTCTTTATTGAACCGAGGCTGATCGCACCTCCAGTGTGCAGAGAGCCTCCCATCTCCGAAGCACGAGCTTTCTTTCCTTGCTCGCTCTTCTTTAGAAAATCAGTGGTTACCCATTACCTTTACAGATCAGTCCATAGACCATCTTGATACCAGGAGGGCTTCGTGTTCGTCCTTCTAGCATTGGAAAAGCAATGGGACAACCGCTTGCGTGCCTTGAGATGGAAGTTAGCAGCCACCTCCGCACTATAGCGGTGTTCCCACACACACTTGCTCTGTGTTTGAGAAGTTAAGTATTTAGATGGAAATATCATAGTATTTAGATGAAAATATCATAAATATAAATAATTGTACTGCTTGAAAGAACATTTATACCTTAAATTCATTGAAAATTGCCTCCTTAAGCGAGAATGGAAATTCACTCCAAGTCGCATAAGGGCTATCATATAGCTTTCGAGTTGCTTGGGTGATTATCCTCGTAGTAACATTACTAGGGATAAACCTTTAATGTAATTAAAAAAAAAAGACACATTAATATCTTAGTAAAATCGTAGAAAACAATAAACGTTAAAAATAACTAATAACTCTTACCCGTCACCCTCAGGGACGATAATGATCCTTCCATACTCATCCCGATGCACCTCCTCGTCATCATCAGCAGGGGCATGTGTGGAAGGTGTGGGGGGGTCAGAGGTAGGATCCCGCAGGCGAATGCCTGTAATAGATGGATTCCCCGATGAAGATGGCTGGGAGCCCTGCGACGCAGCTGTATGTGCCGCAATGGGACATGTCACTGATTGCTGTGACCCGAGTGGCAGCAACGCCAGTGGCTGTGACCCTAGTGGCTGCGGCGANGGGGGGGGGGGGGTCAGAGGTAGGATCCCGCAGGCGAATGCCTGTAATAGATGGAGTCCCCGACGAAGATGGCTGCGATCCCTGCGACGCAGCTGTATGTGCCGCAATGGGACATGTCACTGATTGCTGTGACCCGAGTGACTGCGACCTGAGTGGCAGCAACCCTAGTGGCTGTGACCCTAGTGGCTGCGGCGATGATGAATGTGCTCCATGTGGATGTGACATGGACCGATGCGGTCCATGCGATGAAGATGGCTGAGATCCACGTGGATGTGCGGTAGGTGGACTGTACGTCGGACGTACAATCCAAGGGCCCTGTGATGGAAGACCCGGTGTTTGCACGAATGTGTAGGGCTGGTGATGCTGGGGCAGCTCAGAATAGCCCCGGGGTGGAGGAAGATACGCAGGCATCTGCAACTCTGGAACGGCAGGACTGATTGGAGTGTAATCTTCTACCCTCCTCCTTTGTTTCTTACCCTTTTCTCGACCCCGAGAAGTACTAGAATCAGCGTTACCTCGACCTTTGCCTGTCATCTGCATAATATAATACATATTTAGATTGAAAGATATAAAGAAAATATATAGCTATAAACGAGAGTTGTTAAAGAAACCAACTGTTTAAAGCTCATCGTCGTATAGTTCCTCGTCCGAGAATTCTTCTTCCTCGGTAGTTTGACCTTCATCAGTTGATACTTCTTCCTCGTATTCTGTAATTCTTACTTCGGAAATATCAACTTCTTCCAGTATGTGTTCACGATGTTCCAAATCATCTTCTAAAACTTCGTCCACTATTTGGTCAACAATGGAGATATCATTTAGATATGCAACATCTAACACATTTTCAACTTCCATCCTACCCACAGGCTTGGTTTTGATAACAACCCACCCATCAGACCTATTCCGCCGCAACGGATAAGGAGCATAATACACTTGCCTAACATTATGTGCAATTATGAAAGGATCATAGCGATCATACTCCCTCTTATGATTAACCTCAATTAGGTTGTACTGATTGTGGACTCTAGTACCTCTTGTTGGGTGTGGGTCAAACCACATTCAGTCGTTATTTATATTTATTACTCACTGGGTCGGAGTATTCACATTACTCTCTGCACCATGTGTGCAGATTCAGGCGTTGTTGGTTCTGCTCCGGAGTGCCGACTCCTCCCGTCCAGGCGGTGATTCAGAGACTACGAGGTAGCTGTTGGCATCCGCAGTCCCATATCTCCCTTATCTTATTGTTTCCATGTTTTTCAAACAGTTGTGCCAGATATTATATTTAGTAGACTTGTATCAGGATCCATAGTTGCTCATGACTTGTGACACCCCGATTTGGGCTGTGTCGGGATGGTTTCTATTATGGTTAACTATATTTCCGCGAATTATTGCTATTAAATCATGCTTATATTGTTTTCATGTTAATTAACTGCTTAAAAATGAGATTTTGGTTAAATTGGCTGGCCTTGTCTTCACGAGAGGCGCCATCACGATCGGGTTCGGGGTTTAGGGTCGTGACATTTCAAGGACTGGTTGTACAAATCATGAGCTTCTAAGATATAAAGTTCATAAAGCTAGTATGAAATAAATACATCATCTGTCCAAAATGCATATAAACAGATTTTCATAAGTCTAAAGCTACCACGAACAAGAGGCAACTATAATCGGAACGCAGGTATGTCTTCAATACTAGCTCCCGTCATACGCTGCAACATCAACATCCAAAATATGCACGGAAGGTGCAGAAGTGTAGTATGAGTACAACTGACCCCATGTAATCAATAAGTAATAAACATAACCTTAGGTTGAAAGTAGTAACGAGCTGGGACAAAGGTCAGAGTCCAACTCCAATAACCAGCCACTGTTCACAAAAATCTAATAAAGATAGTACGAGAAATAACTCAGCTCGTTCACAGTTACGAAAAATAGGCATGCTTTTCAAGTATAACAGTAAATCCCAAATCTTTCGCCGAAAACACAAAATATATGAGTATATTTGAAAATAGTGATTTTTTCCCAAAAACTTTCAACAACAATTAAGAAGTCTCATTACCAGATAGCATGAGGAAAGTACATCTCTATGCCTACACTAAGCACATAACACGTATATTCAGGGTTCATACCTTCAACACTAAGTTTAGAAGTGTTACTTACCTCGAATTAGCCGAATCCAATACCGAGCAAGCCAAAACGATACTCTAAAAAATGTCATCCTGCGCGTACTGACCTCCGAACGGCTCGAAACTATTCAAAAGCAACTCAATAACATCAAATAACGCCAAAGGATATAAACCCAGGCGATAAAAGGTCGAATCTTTAATCAATTACTCAAAGTCAACTAAACAGTCAAACCCGAGTCCACACCTCGGAACCTGACAAAACTCATAAAATCCGATAATCCATTCAATTACGAGTCCAACCGTACTAGTTTCACCCAAACCCCGAATCGATGCTCAAAACCCGATTATTCACTTTAGAAAAGTTTTGACAAAACTCCAATTTCTCTTGTTAAATCTCATTTTTTTTATGTTAAATCTAGTGATGGATTCATGTAAATCTCTTAGATATATCTTAGAATCACTTACTCCAAGCTTGTAGATGAAAGTCTAGGTTGAAACCCTTCAAACTCTATGCTCCCAAGTCTCTAAAGTGGTGAAGAATGCTATAAAAGTCCAAAAATCCCGTTTATATACTGCAACATCTGATCCCACAATGCTGATCGCACATTTTTTGTGTGGTCCGCACATCCAAGTTCTGCGGCAATCCATATTGTGCGGCCGCACTTCAGCAGCGGCTGCACTACCAGTCTTCAGTGAATTGATCATAACTTTCTGTACAAATGTCTAAATGATGAATGGGTTGATTTTATGGAAACTAGACTCAAAGGGTTACAATCGTTTCTGGATCATCTCAAAATTCCTTATAGATTGCAAGATATAAGCTCCTGATGTCGAACCATTAAACCTGCAGATTTCCTGTTGCGGTCCGCACTTTGTCCATTGCCTCCACAAAATTTTATGTGCGGCATCATATGGGCTTTGCCACAACACTTCCAAAATGTGCCTTCCGCACTTCACTCGCTCCAGTACATCATCAAAGTGCCGAAATGCCCAAACTTGTCCAAAACTCACCTGAAGCACACCCGGGGTCCCCGAGACCCCATCCAAACATGCCAACAAGTTTTAAAACACAACACAGACCTACTTGAGGCCTCAAATCCAGCATAACAACATCAAAATGATGAATTGCACCTCAAATCAAACGTGATGAACTTTTGAACTTTTATCTTACGAAACTCATGCCGAACCATATCAAATCAACTCCGAATGACTTGAAATTTTGCACACAAGACCCAAATGACATAACGAAGCTATTCCAATTCTCAGAACCATAATCCTAACCGAATATCATCAAAGTCAACTCTCAGTCAAACTTAGGAACATTCCAAACCTTCAAATTTCCAACTTTCGCCAATTAGTGCCGAAATGTTCTAGTCCAAATGTAAATTCGGGCATATGCCCGAGTCTAAAATCATCATCCGGACCTAACAGAGTTCCGATGGGGTCAAATACTCAAAAGTCAAGCTTGGTCAACTCTTCCAACTTAAAACTTCTTTGTTGAGAATCATTCTTCCAAATAAATTTTGAATAACCTGAAAACCAAAACCGTCGATTCACACAAGTCATAATACATCATGCGATGCTGCTCAAGACTTCAAGTAGCTGAACGTAATGCAAATGCTCAAAACGACCGTCGGATCATTACAGCGAGACTAAGTAGTTTGATTTTTTATTCTTGTTAGCAAATCTTAAATGTGGCAAGTTGATAATTGTATAGAGTCACTTTGCTTTTTATAGTTTGCTCTTCTTTTTTTTCCCCCATTATTACATATCATCGATTTACTTTTCCCTAAAAGGGTTAATAAAATATTTTTCATGCATTAATCATTGGTTCGTGTAGTTTAAAATTTACAATGTTAACCATTTTATACACAAGACCATAACAGATTAAGTTGCAGAAGATTTAATTTGATGGAAGTTTGGTCTTAGTTAATTGATGCTACCTTGATTTGGAATTGAGACAAAATGATCATGATCAATAACATGAAGCGGTAACTTTCATTTTTTTTTTTCTTAAAAAGCAAAAAATAGAAACTCAATTTATAGCTTGTGACATCATCTATCATGGGCATCACGAGCTACTTTTTTTTTGTTTTTTTACAAAACACGTTACATGAGTCACGTTTGATTTATTTTTTTCCGGATAATTTTTAAAGACATTTAAGGCTAATCCTTTTGTGCAGTGTTCATATGCATGCCCTTACACTACTTAGTTATGTATGAAAAGGTATAGATATCGAGATTAATGCAAATCCTACTCTTATTTTTTTTAATTATTTTGTTATCGGTTTCTTATTTATTATGTCATTTATACAAGTCCTTTTCTTATTTCTAACGCAGTAAATATCTTTTACCGTAATGTCTCTTCTAAAACGTATGATACGTCTTGATCTTGTTCATTAGAACTTTGACTAATAAGATAAAAAAATTTCTTGCGTGAGGGATGCTAAAAAGCCAATATGAACTTCATAATAGCTTTATTGTGTATTTATATACTCATTATTATTTTTATTATGAATTTCACGATGACTGACCTAAATGTAGTATATGAGCAACTTATGTGTCTGATGATTTCGGCTCAAATAAATCGAGAGACTAATTAGTTAATTTTTTAATCTTGTTAGCAAATCTTAAAATGGACAAGTTGATAATAGTGCCCTCATCTCAAGAGTCACTTTATTTTTTATAGTTTGCTCTTTCTTTTTCCTTTATTGCATATCATCGATTCACTTTTCATTAAAAGGGTAAAATATTTTTCGTGCATTAATCTTTGGTTCGTGTAGTTTATTATATAGGATTTACAATGTTAACCATTTTATACGCAAGACCGTAACAAATTAAGTTGTAGAAAATTTAATTTGATGAAAGTTTGGTCTCAGTTAATTAATGCTAACTCTATTTTGAATTGATGATCATGATTAATGACATGAAACGGTAATTTTTATTTTCTTTTCTAAAAAGTAAAAAAAAAAACTCAATTTATAAATTGTGACATCATCTCTTGTAGACATGACGCGCCAATTTATAGTTTGGTCGATAATTGACAAAAATCGACAGAAAATCGATCGGCTCGTGACAGTCAGTAGAGCCAACCGATTGACTTTGGTCGGTTGTGACTGACCAATTTCGGTCGGCCAATTAAATTCCACAATCCGTCCAAAAATAACTGACTGACTTCAGCCGATTTTTTTAAGTTATGCAATTAAAAATGCATTATTTGGGAATCGAATTGGAATTTATGCTGTGGCGAGATAGTATTCTACAAATTAATCTACAACTCTCTTCTCCATCTTTAAGAAAAATCATTTATCCTTATTTGGTTCGTGTAGTTTAATATATAGAATATATGTTAACCATTTTATACACAAGACCGTAACAGATTAAGTTGCAGAAGATTTAATTTGATAGAAGTTTGGTCTTAGTTAACTGATGCTACTTTGATTTGGAATTGAGACAAAATGATCAAGATCAATAACATGAAGCGGTAATTTTTATTTTTTTATTTTCTAAAAAGGAAAAAATAGAAACTCAATTTATAGCTTGTGATATCATCTATCATGGGCATGACACATTACCTTTTTTTGTTTTTTTACAAGACGCGTTACACAAATCACGTTTGGTTTATTTCTTTTCGGATTATCTTTAAAGACATTTAAGGCTAATCCTTTTGTGCAGTGTTCACATGCATGCCATTTACACTACTTAGTTACGTAAGAAAAGGTATAGATATCGAGACTAATGCAAATCATACTCTTATTCTTTTTAATTATTTTGTTATCGACTTCTTATTTATTATGTCATTTATACAAGTCGTTTTCTTATTTCTAAAGCAGTAAATATCTTCTACCTTAATGTCTCTTCTAAAATATATGACACGTCTTGATCTTGTTCATTAGAACTTTGACTAATAAGATAGAAAAATTTCTTGTGTGAGGGATGCTAATAAGCCAATATGAACTTCATAATAGCTTTATTGTGTATTCATACACTCATTATCATTTTTAATATGAATTTCACAACGACTTACCTAGATGTAATATGATAAGTTCCATCTCATTCAATATTCTTTGGTTGGTAGCCAACTTTGTTGAATGTCTTTGGTTGGTAACCAACTTTGTTAAATATCTTTGGTTGGTAGCCAACTTTGTTGAATGTCTTTGGTTGGTAGCCAACCTTGTTGACATTGAAGAAAAAGAAGAAAAAGTGTGTACAAATTGTCAAATATAGTAGGCTTTAGAGAGTGAGGCTTTGGCTATAAAAGGAGAGCTTAAACTCTCATTTCAATACACCAACAAAGAGAGGAAGAAAGAGTGAGGTTTCACAGACAAGTCTGTGAGGAAAAAATAGAGAGTGAGCGATATTGTAGTAAGGTGAGAATATCAAAAGAGTGTTATTTCTTTTGAGCGTTGTTGTGGTGAGTATTTTACTCGGATCTACAAAGTGTAAAATTCCTTGCTATAGTGAAATCAGTTGCTCGTCTCGGGCCGTGGTTTTTTCCCTTATTG
>MCJB01020992.1:0-12357 GCA_002018475.1 Nicotiana obtusifolia
TATATATATATATATATATATATATATATATATATATATATATATATATATATATATATATATTAGTAATATCTTTATACACTTTGGTAAAATATTAACAAGAAAGCGACCAACTTTGGTTGCTAACATATATATCTTTCTATTAGCGACCAAAGTTGGTCCCTAAATGAAAATCTGATTTATTTTAATATTCCAGATTGGCGACCAACTTTGGTCGCTTATGGCACCATAAAATTCCTTCCACTAAGCGACCAAAGTTGGTCGCAAATTTAATTTCTGATTTAATTTAATATTCAAGAATGGCGACCAACTTTGGTCGCTTATTTCCCTAGAAAATTTCCCTTCCTTAGGCGACCACCTTTGGTCGCTAAGTTTGAACGTGGGTCCAGTTAGGCGACCAAAGTTGGTCGCTATTTTTGAATTTTCTTTGACCGGATTTGTTTGACCAGTCCGGTCAAAATGTTGAACACATAGGCGACCAATTGGCGACCAATAGTGGTCGCTATATTATTTAAATTTTTTTTTCATTTTTTTCGTCTATTTTGGCGACCAAAGTTGGTCGCTTTTTGTGGCAGACCAACTTTGGTCGCTAATGTTTGGTTTCTAAATGCCTGATTTCTAGTAGTGATTAATTTAAAAAGCACTTTTGAGTAGTAATTAGTATTTGATCAATCTTTTGAAAACTGCTTCTAAGTGTAATTTTCTCAAAAGTGCTTCTCAAAAAAGTGCTTTTGGAGAGAAGCTACTTTTTCTGCTTCTCAAAAACTGCTTTTGCTTCTCCTCAAAAGCACTTTTTTCCATCTAAAAGCTTGGCAAAACACCTCAATTTTTGGCCAAAAGCACTTTTATCCAAAAAAAAAAAAAACACTTTTAGCCCAAAAAAAGCTTGGCCAAACAGGCTATAAGTGTATTTTCTCAAAAGTACTTTTCAAAAAAATGCTTTTGGAGAGAAGTTACTTTTTCTTCTTCTCCTCAAAGGCATTTTTTTTCTTTCAAAAAGCTTGGCCAAATACTTCAACTTTGAAAAAAATACTTTTTAAAAGAAAAAATACTTCTACGATCGGAAAAGTTTGGCCAAGCAGGCTATTAGTTAGATTCGTATTCTGATCCTGTGTTTCATACTAGCTAAATGTGTCACTCATTGCATTATGATATGGACCTTCCAACTTATTGGGATTTCTGTGTTATTAGTCTTTACTTTTTTCATGGAAAGAGAGAGGGAAACATTGGCATTATTATCTACGAGTTCAACGATATTCTGTATTTCGAATCATAATTTTAAAAGTATAATAAATTTAGTGTCAATAAAATAATAATTTTAAAGGCTGAATCCTTCAAATTTAAACCATGTAAGTTACATATAAACCTAGAAAGATATCTCAACAAATTGTAACTATTAAAAGTCAAGAGAGTATAATCTATTTGACAATAACAATTAAACATATGAGCTCATTCGTGGCGTCACAAAGGGGTCCCAATCCTGTTGAAAAAAAGAGATTTTCCATCTAATAAGTAAACTCAATTCTTCAGTCTAGAGCAATGAATTCCAAGACTAGTCAATAATCTTGTTCAGTTGTAAAGGAATTTTATGAGTAAACTCAAGACTAGACTCAATACCCTGACTCCCGGTTGATAGGAATGCCAGACTTTCAGAAGAAACTGCTTTTGAACTTGCTCGAATTTGTCATCTTAAGTGTACAAGTGTCGTTTGGTTCACAGTCTAGTTATGTGGAAATTATACTTCAGAAATTGTTCAAGAGATGAATAATAAGGCATGCATTGTTATGCAGTGAATAATAATACATAGATAATTTTATATGGATTGCCTAAATTAAAGGCATTTTTACTCTTGATGCTCTTATCCCTTCTTATTCCACATTATGTCCCATACAAATTGATACATAAATTTTCGTATAAGCTGATTTAACACCAGCCAGCAAAAATTATATTAGTTGGGATAGGGAATTATATAGTTTTGCGGGATTTTATACCAAAAACAAACACAATATAAGTTAAACGGGAAATTGAATTTCTTTTACTTCAACCCAATTGTGTAGTAAAAATGTTCATAATTAGATGTTCTATCCAAAAAAAAAAATGGTGAATGAAATCTGTCACACATACTGAGTGTTTCAAGATTTAGAGCTGTTTGATCTAAGGTGATTTTAATGATGCAAAATAACGAATTATTCTTTATGTGCAGAAATATTCCTTAAGCAATGGAAAGGAAGCATCAGAAAATCAAGACGAAAAAGAAAGGAGTAACGGAAAATGAAAGGCAAAATCAATCAAGGATTTGGCATGAGATCAAGGATGATATTATAGGAAGGCAACCAGGGGAAATCAAGGGCACGAAATTATGCACCGAAGATTCCTCCATGTAAGGACGTCAATCGAAGCCGAAATCAAGCGATTTGATTTGATATTCTAAATAATGGGAATATCCACTCAACGAAGGAAGAATCCAAATCAAGACCACAAGACAAGGCAAATCAACAGAAGAAATATTCTATTCTTAGAAAGAATCAATCTACGATTCCTTTATGAGATTAACTCCCTTAGGTTTACAATCTCTCAAGATTCACAAGTCATGAAGGCTTCACGGAGTATAAATACTCACTGCAGCAGCTTGGAACGGACATACTTTGATTGAACCACTATCACTCCCTTTTGTTCTACTCCAAATAAGTATTGTAGTCCACTCTAGATCTACTGTGTAACTAGGGAGAGAAGAAAGAGAGAAAAATCATTGGTGAGGTATTGTATCAAGAAGCGAGAAGAAACACAGTGACTAAGCTGTTGGTATAGAACTACATCAACTCTCTTGTATCGAAATACTTCAAATATTGAAAGAGAACATCCTTACAATCCAAGGGGACTGGACGTAGGATTCATATTGAATCCGAACCAGCATAAAAATTCTGGTGTCTTTAATTCCTGCATTTTATTTCTGCTTTATTCATATTATATTCTTACATGCAGTCAACTAATTTGTAAACTAGTCAACTACTTAGGATATAAAAAAAAAATATCTATAGTTTACCCCCCTTCTTGTACTTTCAATTGGTGTCAGAGCAAGTTTCACACATTTATCTTTTGCTTAACAGCTAGTGAGAAAAGACCATGTCAAACCAAGTAACAATTGGAGCACTCTTTCAAGAAGGGTCATCGCAAGTAAGGCCACCATATTTCAATGGGTAACACATCTCTCACTGGAAAGTGCGCACGGAAATTTATGCAAAGTCCTATGATGTCAAAGTATAGCGTGTTATCAAAAAGGAAAATTATCCACTGCCAGCTGCAGCTCAACCACCTATTGATCCTGAAGATATTTAGATGAGTATATCGACGAGCAAATGGATGTCGTTCAAGTTAATGCTAAGGTATGAAACTTGCTTTATAATACTATAAATGGAGAAGAGTAGGAGAAAATTTTAAGTTGTGATACTGCCAAGGAATGTGGGACAAACTGGAAGTTACCTATAAAGGAACCAACAAAGTGAAAGAAACTCGGATAAACCTGTTGGTTCATGATTATGAACTTTTCCAGATGAAAGAAGGAGACTATATTGAGGAGATGTTTGCAAGATTCAGCAAAATCATTCGCAATCTGAAAGCCTTTGGAAAACCTTACTCAAGTGGTGAATCCAGTAGTTTGCCTACCACATGGAAAACAAAAGTAGTTGCGCTTGAATCTCAAGACCTGGACAAAATTTTATATGATGAACTATGAGGAGATCTTATTGCATTTGAGAAAACCCATCTCAAGAAAATGCGTCAGGAAGAAAGAATAAAACAGTTGCCTTCAAAACTACAACTGATTATCCAGAAGCTCTTGAAGAAGAAATTTCCATGGTGTTAAAAAACATAAATGAACTGATGTGAAGATACAGAAACATTAAAAAGGGAAGAATATCATCTAGACGAATCAGGAAATATAATGAACAAGACAAAAATCATAGAAAGTGCTTTGAATGTGGAATGTATGACCATGTTCAAGCTGAATGCCTGGATCTTAAAGAAAAGTCTCCAGAGGGTTCAATAAAAATAAATCATTCGGAAGCTGGAATGATGAAGATAGCTAAGAACATAAAGAAATAGCAAACCTGTACTTCATGACTATTTTGGAAAATGATATGAACAAATATTCTGGTTGCTAGATTGATGAAGATGCATCAGACGATGAATGCAAATAAGATACTAAAATAGCACGTGGTAAAATAAGCGAGGTAAGACCCTATAACTGTGATAGATATAATGAATTGCAGAATATCCTTGACCTCACCCTAAATGAGTCTCAAAAAATGTTAAATGAATTAAAGAGACTTTATAGGGAGAAGAAGGACTGGGAACTTAAACTTGAAGTATGTGAAATCGAAAGAGATGTGCTTCAAGATGAGGTTCAGGAACTGCAAATGCAACTTAATGGCATGCGCAAATCCACCAGTCACAGTTCTATCAAGTCTAACCAGGCGACTTACAAGTCAACTGGAAAAAAGACCTGTTAGATTTGAGTCCACAACTACTAATACAGTGGTAGATCAAAAACTGGATCAATCCCTGTGTATCATTACTGTAACAAGGTTGGACATAAATATTCCTTCTGTAGATTTCGTAAATCTAATGTTTGAGGATGGATTTAGAAATCCAAAAACAATCCTGATTGTAGTAGAACTAACTAACACGGACCCAAGCAAATTTGGGTACCTAAAAGAAGGTGATAATTTTATTTTGCAGGAACACCACACAAAGAGTCGCAAAGGAAAATGGTATTTAGACTGTGCGTGTTCCATTCACATGACGGATGACAAAAATCTATTCAAAGAAGTCACAAAAATAAATAGAGAAATATCAAATTTGGTGTTGATTCAAAAGGAAAGATAGTAGGAACCGGCACAGTTCCATTCAACAATAATTGTGATATTATAGAAGTATACCTTGTAGATGGACTCAACTACAATCTCTTGAGTATAAGTCAGCTATGTGATTCGGGGTACGAAGTTAAATTCAGGAAAACAGAATGTGCCATTGAATATAAGTCAGGTAAAATCATTCTTACAGGTAAAAGGTATGAAAATGTTTACATAATTGATGGCGTTGAAAATCTAGATAGTCTTATGTTTAGCATCCATATTTAATAATCCATGGCTTTGGCATAAGAAAATTTGGTCATGCAAGCATGCATCTAATTGAAAAACTCTCCAAGCATGATTAGTTATTGGCCTTCTCAAACTCAATTTTTCTAGAAATCATAAATATGATGCATGTCACATTGGTAAACAAACTAGAAACTATTTTAAAATCAAAATTGGACCCATTAGAACTGCCAGCATTGGAGGTAAATGATACGCTTTTGTTATTGTTGATGACATATTCACGTTTTACATGGGTGATTTCTTATCTCATAAAGATGAAGTTTTGAAAAACTTTGAGATTTTCTGCAAAATAATTGAAAGAGAAAAGGGGTATCTTATCACAATCATTCAAAGTGATGATGAGGAGAATTTGAAAGCAGAGTTTTTGAATAATTCTGCAACGCTCAGGGCTATAATCACAATTTCTCAGCCCTAAGATTACCCCAACAAAATGGGGTAATTGAGTGAAAGAACCGAACTCTAGAAGATATGGCCAGAACAATGATATTAGAACATTCATTGCCAAATCATTTTTGGGCAGAAACAATAAGTATAACATCTCATATTCTCAACAAATGCCTCATAAGACCCATTTTGAAGAATTCTCCATATGAATTATGGAAAGACAAATTTCTAATATAGGCTACTTTCATCCGTTCGGAACTAAGCGTTTCATCCACAATAATGGTAAGGATAACCTTAAAAATTTTGATCCAAGGAGTGATGAAGGTATTTTTCTCGGTTACTCCATTAATAGTAGATCTTTTAGAGTTTACAACAAATGTACTTTATCTGTAGAAGAATCAGTGTATGTTATATTTGATGACAATAACAGTACGGCCGAGAAAGGAATCATTGCAGGTGATGGAGAAATCAGTGTCAAGAAGCACCACAGGCAAACAAGTCATAAAAGTCGACTGATAGCACATACATAGTCACAGAGTCAACTAGTGAACCCGTGAGCAACCCTACTGAACCACAAAAGGAGTCAACTACTCCTACAATTGGAACGTGACCAAATGAATTGAGAAGCAAACCAGAATATCCTTAAAAGTTTATCATAGGGGATCCAAGCGAAGGAATGAAAACCAGAGGTGCTCTCAAAAAGAGGGCAAACATTGTACTCATCTCTCAAGTAGAACCAAAGAAAGTTGATGAAGCCTTAAAAGACTCCAACTGGATGCAAACTATGCAAGATGAACTTGATCAATTTGACAAGAATCAGGTTTTGGGAACTAGTTCCTAAGCCAGCAAATGCTACTGCAGTTGGAACAAAGTGGGTATTTAGGAACAAGCTAAATGAAAAAGGAAAGGTAGTTAGAAACAAAGCCAGATTAGTAGCTCATGGCTACCGCAGAAGGAAGGAGTCGACTATGATGAAACTTTTGCACCGGTATCATAGTTAGGATCAATTTGTATACTGCTTACCTATGCATCTTTAAAGTTTTTAAACTATTTCAAGATATCAAAAGTGCTTTTCTAAACGATTTTATAGATGAGGAGGTATATGTAAAACAACCACCTGGCTTTGAAAACTCACAATTTTCTTACCATGTGTATAAGTTGGCTAAAGCTCTCCATAGACTCAAACAAGCCCCTCGAGCTTGGTATGAAAGATTGAGTTCCTTTTTAACTGATCGTGGGTTCAACAGAGGTAAGGTGGATACTACTTTAGTTATCAAAATACCCACTAAAGGTAATCTCATTGTCCAGATCTATGTAGATGATAGTATATTTAGTAGTACTAATCTTCTTTTATGCAAGAATTTCTCAAATCTCATGCAAAGTAAGTTCGAAATGATTATGATGGGAGAGCTGACATTGTTTCTTAGACTCCAAACTCATTAGTCAAAAAATAGGATATTCATCTGTCAAACCAAGTATAGGAAGGAATTAATTCAAAAGAATGGAATGGGCAATGCCAAATCAATTGGAACTCCTATGAGTCCCTCTACAAGCTTAGACAAGGATGAACAGGAAAACTCAATAGATGAAACAAAGCTTAGACAAGGATGAACAGGAAAACTCAATAGATGAAACAAAGTATCGTGGAATGATTGGATTCCTACTATATCTAGCTACTAATCGACTAGATATCATGTTCAGTGTTTGTAAATGTGCCAGGTTTCAGTCAGCTCCTAAGGAATCACACTTAACTGCAGTAAAGCGAATAATTCGTTATCTTATCGGAACCACTTCTTACGGACTTTGGTATCAGCATGATAAGTGGGAATTTTGACTACTTATTAGCGCCTTTTAGCTTTTGTTTTAGTCTAAAAGTATCGAATTGTATTCCCGAAACTAATGAAATGTGAAAAATTGCAGGAATGCTGGAAAAGATGAAATCCGACTCAAAAAAGAGTAGCCTAAGCACAAGGCAATAAAGGGCACAGAAGCATGCAATGTGCGGTCCGCAGAATTCCATATGTGGCCGCAACCAAAGAAGGAAAAGTTAGAAGGCATTCGTGAAAATTACGGACCGCACATGAATTGTGTGACCGCAAACGATGGGCTTAAGATCAAGATCAGAGAGATGACAAAATGACCAAGTCCAGAGCTTCATTGAATTGAGGACCACACAATATTTGTGCGGTCGCAGAAGATTGTCTTTGGGCCGCAATCATACAATTGCGGACCGCAGTTCTAAATCTGCGGACTGCAGAAATGTTGCCTCGCGGCCGCAGTTTAGAATTGTGCGGTCGTAGAATCCAAGCTCTTTCCAGATGAAGAGTTCTGTAGGCCGCACATGGAATTTTGCAGCCGCAGAACCTCCCAAGGGGTTTTTTTTTCCGAGATTTTTAGACTTGTATAAATAGAAAAGTTTCACGAAATTAGGTTAAGTTTGAATCTCTGCAAACACTGTAGCCATTTTTCTTTGCCACTTTTGGAAGTTTACTTTACTTTGGTGTAATTTACAACAGATTTAGCTGTTCTAATCTTGGTTATGAGTTTATTTAGTCTTTCTTCTTCATTTTCTTCAAACCCAAGTATGAGTAGCTAGATATTTTTACTAGGGTTGTGACCCAACCCTAGTGTATTAACCTTATGGGTAATTAAATTAGTGCTTGTTTATGATTGGGTGTTTATTATTTAGCCCTGTTCATGCTTCAAGTTGAAGAATTAATGGCTGCAAATATTAGTTCATGCCTATTTGACTTAGTCTCTTCTTGAGAAAGAGAGACCTAGTCTAGCACAACTTGGCTAACAAGAAATTGGGTCAATTGAGAGATTGATTCACCCAATTAAAGGGTTCAATCTAGAGATAGTAATTACCCGACTTGAACTTTTATCAACTGTTTTGTGTGAATACCAATTTGGTCTTGAGAAAGCCAAATTGGATAAAACCACTCTCTGACCGAGAGGTATTGAGTGGGTAATTTAGAGTTGATAGCTATAATACACCCTAGTCAACAGAACAAGCATTAAATTTTTTATCCCATTAGGCAAACACCTAGGCAATGGTCACAGCCCTAGGCTTTACCAATTTGAAAAAACCGCAAAACAGTTATCTCTAGTCTTCTTTCTTAAATTTGCGATCAATAGAGTAAAAATTAGAAGTAAAAAACCTATCTTTTGTGGAAGTGAAATCTCGATAATTCAATCACGCACATTAAAATATATACCCTAACTCCCATCTTAGCTCCCTGTGGATTCGATCCCGATTCTTAGTTGAGTTTCTATAATTGTAAACGACCGTTTCATACCTTTTTTTATGTATGCATTTGGACGCTGTCACCATGCTCCAACAATTTTAAACTTGAGGGATTTTGAAATCCTGATCTTGCAGGTGCCAAGGAAGACAGAAAAAGTACAAGTGGCACTTGCCAATTACTAGGAAAGGCATTAATCTCCTGGAACAGTAAGAAACATAGATTAGTAGCTCTTTCCACAACTGAAGCAGAATACATTGCAATTGGACAATGGTGTGCTCAATTACTCTGGATGTCACATCAATTGAGTCACTATGAATTATCTTTCAAACCTGTTCAAATATTTTGTGATAATTCTAGTGTTATTTGTTTATAAAAATCATGTGCATCATTCTAGAGCTAAGCATATAGATATAAATCATCATTTTATTAGAGATCATGTCCTTAAAGGTAACATAGAGTTATCGTTTGTAAGCTCCACTGATCAGCTGGTAGATATTTTTACAAAACCCTTGCTTGAGGACTGATTATGTGCACTACGAGACTCTCTTGGCATTATTTTCATTAATTTATAATTTTAGGGCCTTTGTGATATTTTAAATTTTTACCATCACTCAATCTGCATATTTTCTTATGTGTGTAAGTGGAATTAATTGTGTATCTTTTACTTTTTCTTTTTCACACATTTTCATGCCTTTTTAGAAATCAGTCAATCATAGCGTCGAATCAATGACGCCTTTTCGTTTGTACTCAACCGTCAGTTTTCATCTTTTTAAGCCCAAGTTCATCAATCTTCCTCATATTATTTGTATCTCCATTTCTCTACTCCTAACCCTACAATGGCGAAAAACTCCAAAACCCCCTCTGCCTCAGCCCACAAAAGCACTCGTTCTCGAGCAAAACCCTCGTCTCAACCTCCTGAACTAATTAATCTAAGATCAGACCACTCTGAGGATTTTTCCTCTTTAGGACCTTAGATGATGCGCGCAGTCTCAACGAAAAAACCCTAGGAAAACGACCCATAGAAGATCTCCCAGAAGCCTTCATACCCAAAAAGTCCAAAACTGATCTCTCAAGTTCTCTCGAGTCTAACCTAAATTTCTGGGACACACCCAACAGAGACACCTCCATAGCCTTCAAAGACAAGCATGTAGCCAATGACAAAGTTTTTGATTTAAATATCATGAAAAGACTCAACTGCAAATCAATGAGCTCTTCGACTTCCAGGGGTGGAAAAACTTTCTCGGCTTGCCTCCTCAAAAGGCATACGAACCCCTTGTTAAAATGTTCTATGACTAATATTCGCTCTAAAAAAACTGACAAGTTAAAAATCTTAGTTCTTGGCAAACACATTGTGTTGTATTATGCTCTGTTTGACTCTATTTTATCAACGTAATTGTTCTGTTTCTCTATACTTTTTAAGAATACCTGGCCTGAGGATTTTGAAATCTCTTTTGATCAAGCAAAAAGGTGTATATCTGAGTCACCCTCTGATTCCCTTCCCAATCAATTAGGACCCATTGATGTTTGTTTCAAAACTCGTGTCTTAGCACATATTGTGGCAATCACTCTTTTTGCAAAAACAGGATCCTTCTCTACCTTCTCCAAGCATGATACTTTTCTGGTCTACTGTCTTCTGACTAAACACAAGGTCAAGTTGTCTTCCTGGGTCATCAATTTTATGATAGAAAGTGCCGATGATTCCACGAGTCTTCCCTATGGTATGGTCATCATCCATATGTTAGAAGCCAATAAACTATCTCTTGCTAACTATCCCTATATCACTGTCACCAAGTCTTACAACTCCAGGGGATTCGCTAAAATGGGATAAATTGCTGTAAAGGGAACTTGGGCAAAGAAGCAATATGGTGAAGCAAAGAATATCCTCTCCAAATCAAAAGAAAGAACCCTTGTGTCTCTTCCCAATGCAGGTGATCCCGATCACTTGGAAAAGCTAACCTCCATCAATGACAAATTAACTGTCATTAAGGACTCTCTAACCTCTATGCAAAGTACAAATTGAAGATGTCCATGAAGTTACAAAGGAGACAGGCTATGACTTGTCCAAGATCCGAGTGGAGATTCTCAAGACTGTAGAAAATGCAGTAAAGGCTTTTAAAGAGGTGCACAACAAAATTGATTGGATATCTGCCACAGCGAATACTAGTTTTTATCGCCTCAAGTAGGCTTTCTACAATACCCTTACCTACTTTCTGCACTGTTGGTGCATGGTTGTTAAAAATAAATCTTTTTGCTTCTTTTGACACTGATGTTTCAGTCATGGGTTGTACTATTAAGACAATTACTTCTGTTTTTGCATGCTAAAGTAGATTATAACTTTTTGTTGATGCCAAAGGAGAGAAAAGTAAATAGGTTTAAGGGCATGCATTCCATGTTATTGGTGGCTATTCTGTATTTTGTAAATTTTCTTGTAGATGTTCTGTGTCTCCAGGAAACTTGAAGGTACATCATACAGTATACAATTGAGGGGGAGTTGACGACAACCACTACACACCACGATGTCAAGCTGAGGGGGAGTAGACTAGACACATTTGACAAGAAACACAGATTGAGGGAGAGTCAACTACAACAAACTTAAGTCGACTGATAAATAGGGAAGTAAACTGATGTTATTAAATTGTTATTTTGTCATCATCAAAAAGGGAGAGATTGTTAGATCTAAGTTGATTTCAATGATGCAAAATAACGAATTTTTCTTTATGTGCAGAAATATTCCTTAAGTAATGGAAAGGAAGCATCGGAGAATCAAGACGAAATAGAAAGGAGTAATGAAAAATCAAAGGCAAAATCAATCAAGGATTTGGCATGAGATCAAGGAGGATATTATAGGAAGGACCTCAATCAGAGAAAATCAAGGGCACGAAATTATGCACTGAAGATTCCTCCATGTAAGGACGTCAATCGAAGCTGAAATCAAGGATTTGATTTGATATTCCAAATAACGGGAATATCCACTTAACAAAGGAAATATCCAATCAAGACCATAAGTCAAGGAAAATCAACAGAAGAAATATTCTATTGTTGGAAAGAATCAATCTACGATTCCTTTCTGAGGTCAAACTCTCTTGGATTTGAAATCTCTCAAGATTCACAAGTCGTGAAGGCCTCACAGAGTATAAATACTCACTGCACCAACTTGGAATGGACATACTTTAATCGAACCATTATCTTTCTTTTTGTTCTACTCCGAACAAGCATTGTAGTCCAATCAAGATCTACAGTGTAACTAGGGAGAGAAGAAAGAGAGAAAAATCACTGGTGATGCATTGTATCAAGAAGCGAGAAGAAACATAGTGACTAAGCTGTTAGCGTAAAACTACATCAACTCTCTTGTATCGAGATACTTCAAATATTGAAAGAGAACACCCTTGTAACCCAAGGGGATTGGATGTAGGATTCACATTGAATCCGAACCAGTATAAAAATTCTGGTGTCCTTAATTCCTGTATTTTATTTCTGCTTTATTTATATTTCGTTCTTACATTCAGTCGACTAATTGGTAAACTGGCCAACTACTTAAGATACAAAAAGAAAAATCTACAACCCCCCCC
>MCJB01020992.1:12377-78869 GCA_002018475.1 Nicotiana obtusifolia
CCCCCCCCCCCCCCCCCCGTACTTTCAATACCAACTTTGTTTCGGCATATCGAGAAGTTCAATACCTTCTTGATCGAGAAAATGTCCTTGTTTGTATTCCTATTTATTTTTTGAGATTGGGTTGGTATTCGGTCTACTTCTAAATAAGTACTGCACTTTTTTTAGTCTATTTGTTCATGCAAGTTTACTAGTTGATCGAGGTCACTTGTATCTTGTTATCTCAGGATACCTACCAGGTTGTCTTTTGTTGACTGGCCTTGTGATTCTCGTTATAGAATGTAATGCCCAACAGGTTAAAGGAAGGGGTGAAATCTTGGGATCCGCTCTAGTTGAGTTGTTAGATATATCTCTCTGGAATCGCTCCTCTATCTTAATTACTAAATATATTTGCTGAATTTCAACAGATGAAAGGAACGTTGGGAGATGGAATTCCTAGATTGTTTTCTATATGGTCACAATTTGTCCAGATGGTTAGTTTGATAGGGAGAAAAAAAGTTAGTCATGAAAACTGAGATAATGAGCCTAATTTAGAGCTGAAAAAAATAATCTTCAGTCAATATAGCAATTATGTGCCATTTTCCTAAGTGGCTCACGCAAATTGTTGATGCTGTTTCATAGTACTTTTTATTCAGCAGATATAATGTTAGATATGAAATTGTGGATATATATAACTGTCTGTGAGAGAGGCAAAAGTCACTAATATATTCTACCCCAAATATTATATTTTTTGAACTCATAATTTCAAAAGTATAATAGGTTAATTGGGTGTAAGCTTATAAACACTCTTGTAGTCTTTGTACTTGAGCAAACCATGCAAGAACAAGTAACATTCATGTCACTCTACTCATGTTCTTCCTCTGGTCCTTCTCTTACATCATATTAATAAAATCACGCCAATGCTATTTTAAAAATTACCCACAAGTACACAAAGAAAGAGATGCAACCGATATTTGGCAACGACAGTAATGGCGAGACCAAGTGAATGTGCTAACGTAGCATACATACCAGTTGCAAATGCAATTACAACTGATATCAATGCCAAATGCTGCAATAAACCTGCGGCATCATAAAGTTTTTCTATAACTCTATCCTCTACAGCTCCTCTACTATAATCTGCCATGGCGAAGTAGGATGTGTACAGCACCAGCAGAGGACATAAAGGCGATGACATCAGAAACAACAAATGCACGAAACGCTGTTTTCCTTATTAGGATCGCCATCCCTTTATTAGGGCTATTTGGATCGCTGTCAAAACCTCCTGGCAATGTGAAACCAGCTGCAAACGTGACTGTAATTAGTAGAGTGGCCACAACTAGATGTATTTGAGCTGCCGACATAATTTTGGTTTTTGTTGCATCTGCCTTAGCTTTTTCCTGATCAGCCATTCCTTTTGATTAATTTGGGGGGATCTTGTGACTCCTTAATTTGCTTTCTTCGGTTGAAACACTAATATATATATATACACACACACTCTTGATGAATCTCCAAAGAAGAAAGGGATTTGTGTTTGCCTTGATCACAAAAAACGGATTTGGTGTTTTCCTTGATCACAAAAAAGGGATTGTTTTTATGTTTGGTTTTAATGCCTGACTTCATAAGAAAATAAATGCTCTTGAACTTTGCTAGAATCTATCATTCGAAGTCTACAAAACACATGTCCTTCTACTCAAAGAGTTTTATAGAACATTAATTGTGGAAAAAATAAAAGTAATTTGAATGAAGTTTGTCAAAAATGACGACTTTTTCTATGCCTTGTACTTTCCTCTTCAACCGAGCACATAATTTAAGAAATTTTTTTTTTTCGAAACTTGTGGTGTTAAAATATGCCATGCATGATATTTGTCTCGCATGTGGTTTATGCTGAATACTTTATATTCAACAATACAGGGTAAGACTGCGTAAGATAGACCCTTGTGGTTCGGCCCTTCTCCGTATCTCGCGCATAGCGGGAGTTTAGTGCACCGGACGGCGGGCTGCCCTTACTTAATATTCAACTATTAAATGCACAAAAGGTTTGTTCTGGAATAGAGTATAAATTTTATCATTTGAACCAACATTATTACAGAAAAACACAGGTTAGTGTTACAAAGATACACTTGGAGGGAGGTTTTTGAAATTATCCCTACATTTTTTTATTTGTTGTTCTTAACGTTTTTTCTCTTCTTTAAAAGATATTTTGGAAAAAATAGAAATTAATGTAAAACTTGATTTTTCAGATTTATCTGGACTGATAAAAATATTTTTCTTGTTCTATCATTTTCTTATTTAATTACTCAGTCTTGTTTGTGTTGAAAAAAGAGAGTCATGAGACGAAGTAAATCTTAAGATATAAGTAATATTTTGGTTTTATGAGATTTAGTAGTAAAAAACCGTTTTTATTCATGTTGATATTCTTTAAAGTTTGACAAATAATTAAAAGGCAAAAGAAGAAACAGCAAAGATAAACAACAAATTCCTTTCTTCTGAACAAGGCAAACAACAAATCCCTTTCTTTTGATCAAAGGCAAAGATCAGTGGTGTTCCGAATATTTCTATACAATGTCTCATCCAGAGAAAGCAAAGGACTGACAACATAATTCAGGAGATTTTGGATGAATTCGCTAATAATTAAAGAAAAAAAAATGGATCCAACCTTGTATAATGCTGCGGTAGAAGGCAATACCAGAGATGGCAAGTTTTTACTTGCTGATCATCTGAAAAGGGAAGAAGAAAATGGGTACCAGGTCACTCCAAGGGGCAACACAGTCCTCCACGTGGCAGCCCTCTATGGCCACTCCTATTTCGTGGGAGAAGTCCTCCGATCCGGCATTGTTATGTCGTCAGAACAAGAAAAATGAGACTGCACTTCACATAGCAGCTAATGAAGGGCAGGGCACAGTGAAGTAGTTCATGTGCTGCTTAGTATTGCTGGAGAGGAGAGAATAAGGAGAGACTCATGAGGATGACAGATGACAATGGGGATACAGCCCTGCACAAGGCCGTGCGGAGCCGACATCAAGATGTAGCCAGACTTTTGGTTAAAGAAGATCCTGAATTCGAATTTCCGTCCAACAAGGCCCGGGAGACACCACTGTACCTGGCGCCGGAGTCTGGTCTTCGTGATGCTTTGGTTGAAATCTTGGTATCCACTCTTGAACCCTTGACCTAGTGGAAGACTTAGAAATCAGTAAGTATTCAATAAATAACCACCAAATCCAAGCTCTAGGATTGTGCGAGAAGTATGAAAGAGGAAAGCGCTTTTGAATGATCTCATAATTTGTGATGAATTAACTCCTTATCATCATCATCATCATATTTGACACATCCAGATTGCGCGAGATTACTACGGCAATGGAATAAATCTTTATGTGCGGAAGCTGACGTGAGTGGTTGGAATTCGCTGCAGTATGCTGTTAATCTAGGATTGAAAGAAGTAGTTTCTGATGTGCTGGGGTGAAGGAAATCCTTAGCCTACCTTCCAGCAGGCAGTGAAAATCGCTGGACGACAACGGTTCACATTGCAGCCAGTGCAGGTGAACATGATAAATGAGTTATTAAAGTACAGCCCGGATTGCCGGGAAATGCTTGACAGCAGAGACAAAAATGCTCTTCATGTTGCCATATTGAACAATCAATATATGTTAGTCAATTCCTTATTAAAGTCCACGAAGTGGGATAGCCTTGCTGACAATGCAGATGATGATGGCAACACTCCTCTCCATTTGCTTGCCGCCTCTAGTTATTGGGCCCATGTGCCTGTGAAATTAAGAGAAAATCCCAGAGCAAAGAAGATGTCATTTAACAATGAAAACCAGACTCCGCTTGACGTAGCATTGTCTTGCATAAAGAGGACGACAAACAAGGAAAGTATCAGTGACAGCTTGTATTGCGATTTTGCTAACATTGGTTCGATTGGGACGACGTGAGACTCCGGGGAATACACTGGATGAAATTGATATACAGAGGGAGATTTTGAAGCGTGCTGAGGAACTTGAAACAGAAATCAAAGGCATCATGTCGGCAGCTCAAATACATCTAGTTGTGGCCACTCTATTAGTTACAGTCACCTTTGCCGCTGGTTTCACATTGCCAGGAGGTTTTGACAGCTAGTCCAATAGCCCTAATAAAGGGATGGCGATTCTAACAAGAAAAGCAGCATTCCGTGTATTTGTTATTACGGATGTCATCGCCTTTGCATGCTCGGCTGGTGCCATATTCAGCTACTTCGTCATGGCAATAAATCATCGACCAACGTCCTATCAGGATTATAGAATTCTATCGGCTCTCAGTAGAGTCGCAGGTCAGTTGCAGCTTCTGGTAATGTTAGCAGTGGTAATTGCATTTGTAACTGGTATGTAGGCTACTTTAGCACATTCACTTGGTCTCGCCATTACTGTATGTACCATCGGTTGCCTCTCTTTCCTTTTGTACATGTTTGTAATGCATCTTGTTGGAAGAGGAATTGCTTGAGAAATAGAGGGAGGAACATAAATGCATCTTTTTCCTTATTTCAGTGAAATTAATTCAAGCAGTATGGCCGAGTAATAATACTGCATTCTGCATGCATCAGTATTTGTTTAACAGATTGTTCAGTTCAGCATCTCTCTTTTGCTTTAGCTTGCCTTCTCGCATACCTTATGTATAGATGCATTCGTAAAGATGATGTGCAAGTTTTGTAGTTAATAAAAAGAACTGCCAAATTAATTCAAAATAATTACGAATTCTTTAATATTGTATAGTATTATATGTTATCTTGGTTTTTATTTTCATTTATATGTTAAAGTAATAAGACGCCTTACTTTAAAAAGAAGTAGCTTAATTACTTTAGAAGTTACGTGCTTATATGCTCGTGAGCTACTCTCTACCATTAATTTCAATTTAACTTCTAGTCTGAGTGGAGAAAGCTGTCATTTTCCAGAAACAATGTTAGTTTCGTACTCGAATCCATAAGCTTAAGATTTTAGCTTCGCCTCTAACTGTATCTGACGGCAGAGTGTGGTTCTATTGATATTTTGCATTGACATCTTGGAATCGGCCCCAACTTATGCTGCCGGTCCATCTAATCGAATGCCTCTGCATGCATGCAGAAGTAATTCAGGAACACACCGCTACGTAATACTACTTGTATTAACCTCTAGACCCGGAGGCGGATCCAGGATTTAAACTTTATGAGTTCTTAATATTTGAGTTTTTTAGCATTAATAAATTTTTATACATAAATTATGCTCCGCATCAAAAATACTGGGTTCAGATGAACCCGGTACCATAAGGCTTGATACGCCCTTGCATCTACATTCAGTTTGATTTGCCCATAACTAAGCACTTAATGCATGGTTTCTTATTAGCTGCTTAGCTGCGAAGTTACCTTAAGGGCTTGTTTGGTTGCTGGTTAGAGTTATGCAGGTATTATTAATGTATGAATAAGTTATGCATGGATTAGTTATGCAGAGATTAATTATGCAGGAACTAGTTATGTATGAATTAGTTATTCGGAGATTAATTATAGGATTAGTAATTAATCCTATAATGTAATGTGAGTATTATTATTGTTAGTCTAGTTTATTCTATTAAAATTGTTAGTATATTTTAGATATATTTTCTTGAACAAAACAATATATAACAAGTTTGAATAGAGGGTATTCTTGTCATTTTGAGTTTTAATACAGGTATTACGCATACATGTATAAGTTATTCCATCTTCTGCCATGCATAAATAATACATAGATTTTCTCATAACTACACATACTAGTTATGCGGAAAAGAAAAACACGAACCAAACATTGTACTAGCAATGCGCTACTTAATGTGGAAAAGAGAAAAAACTAACCAAATATAATATAACTTATACTAGCTAGATTCTATGTGGAGATTATCCTTTCTCATTTTTGTAACCAAACAAGGTAAAAAGTTGTCATGATCCAAAATCCCAACCCGTTGTGATGACACCTAACACACCGGCTACGCAAGCCGAAACATGATAACGAAGGAAGAATTATAACGAAATTCATAGAAAGAGCATAAACATGAGGTCTCAATACAATAAAAACTGTTAATACAAAGTAAATCTCCCCAGAAACTGGTAAGTACGGAGTCATGAGCTTCTACAATGAAATACAAGTATGAAACTGAATAATAAATACATTGTCTGAACAGTAACAATAGTATGAAAAGAAAAGACAAGTCAAACTGCGACCAAGTATGCAGCTCTACCTCGCGTCTAGCATATAGTTCAACAAGCAAGCCTACTGCTGATAACTGGTCCCCACACCTAGATCTGCACAACTAAGTGCAGAGTGTAGCATAAGCACAACCGACCAAATGTACTCAATAAGTATCGTAAATAAACACGACAAGGTAAGAGAAGCACAAATTATTAATGATACTAGCTATCACCCGTGTAGTTTCATCCTTTAAAGCGATACAAAATAATATTGAAATCAAATCATAAAGTCTAGTACGAAAATATCCGTGTGTGTATGTGTGCAATTTCTCAAATACTCTGTTCAGACAATAACTTGGCATATAGAAGTGATATGCAGTTATATCAGATAAATGATCAAGAAAATTGCAAGTAAAGATGAAATGCAAAATCCAACAAAAAACTAGCTAGATTCCCGAAACTTTTCCACATCCGTTCCAAACCACTAATCAGTATTCTCAATAACCACATATACACCATCAAGAGCGAAACATGAGAGGGTGATCCTAGGGGGATGGATCCATATCCACACGCAAGCACGACTAATTCAACATGCTGCCAGCGCAGCGTGATCACAGGCTCAATCTCATAACTCGCCCGACGTGGTCACATGCATAACAACACAACCTACCCAGCGTGGTCACATGCATAACAACACAATCCACCCGACGTGGTCACAGGCCTAACAGCACAATCCGCCCGGCGTGGTCACGGGCATACAACACAATCCGCCCGGCGTGGTCATGGGCAAAAAACACAATCCGCTCGGCGTGATCACAGGCATAATAACACAATCCGCCCGGCGCGGTCACAAGCATAACAACACAATTCGCCGGCGCGGTCACAGGCATAACAACATAATCCGCCCGGCCTAATGAACCCCTTATCAAGAAGCTCATGAAGCTGCTCTTTCAATTCCTTCAACTCTGCTGGTGCCATACAATGTGGATCGATAGAAATGGGCTGAGTGCCCGGCACCAAGTCAATACCAAAATCAATATCCCTGTCAGGTGGCATGCCTCACAAGTCTTCAAGAAACACACCGGGAAGTCTCGCACTACCGAAATAAAATCAATAGTAGGAGTATCAGCACCAAAATTCCTCACCAAAGCCAAATATGACAACACCCCTTCCCAACCATCTGTTGGGCCTTCAAATATGAGACCAACCTACTGGAACATAGTCTAGAGAACCTTTCCACTCGATCCTAGGTAACCTGCATCGCCAACGTCATGATCTTAGCGTGACAATCCAGAATAGCATGACATGGGGACAATCAATCTATGCCCAGAATTACGTCCAAATCAACCATATTAAGTAATAAGAGATCAACTCTAGTCTCCAATCCTCCAACGGTCACCACACACGGCTGATACACACGATCCAAAATAATAGAATCGCCCACTGGTGTAGATACATGAATAGGCGAAACTAAGGACTCAGGGGACATATCCAAATAACAGGCAAAATATGATGATATATATGAATACGTGGAACCATGATCAAATAATATGGAAGAATCGCTATGGAAAACTAAGACAATACCTCTAATCATTGTGTCTGAAGCAACAACCTCTGGCCTGTTAGGGAAAGCATAGCATCGAGCTCGACCGCCACCTGATCAGCCTCCCCCTCTAGGACGACCATTAGCTGCCTGAGCCCCACCCAGAGCTGGCTGA
Source organism: Nicotiana obtusifolia (assembly GCA_002018475.1). Lineage (NCBI taxonomy): Eukaryota > Viridiplantae > Streptophyta > Magnoliopsida > Solanales > Solanaceae > Nicotiana > Nicotiana obtusifolia. Next base: position 20,235 of record MCJB01020992.1, read on the forward strand.
GCGGGTGGCGAAGTAACTGGTATGGAAGTCATAGCCTGGGACCTCTGCTGTGCAGCCCTACTCAATAACCTGGGGCAACCTATCTTGAGATGGCTCATAACCCCTTCTGACGAGCTGCTAACCCTGATAACCCGAGGAACTACCGGTAGAAACCTGGGAAGGTGAAGCATGGTAAGAACTCTGTATTGGTAACGCACTAAAGGATGATTGACTTGAACGAGCATTGTAGGAACCATGGTCAACTGATGCGCCACGATGAACCTGACGAGCCATCTGAGCGAGCTTATAAGGACAACCCCTGTTGTGATGGGACTGCCCTCCAAAAGAAACACCACTGAAACCACTCAAACCACGAGGCCTCTTGGCCTCCCTCTCCTCACGCTCCTGACTACGGACCTGTTCTAGCCGCCTAGCAATATCAACTACATCGTCGAACCTAGTACCCGATACAATTTCCCAAGTCATGACAAAGCGCAGTCCATAGTTGAGGCCATCAATAAACCTCCTAATCCTCTCTCTCTTTGTGGGAACCAGCCAGATCGCGTGACGAGCCAACTTTGAAAATCTAATCCCATACTGGTTCACGGACATACCCTCCTGGCGTAGCTGCTCAAACTGTCTACACAAATCCTTCTTGCGGGTCTATAGAACAAACTTCTCCAAGAAGAGAACGGAGAAATCTTGACATGTAAGTGGTGTAGCACCGGCTAGCCTGCTCAACTCATAGGCCTCCCACCATCTGAAGGCTGCCCCCGACAGGTGAAAAATAGTAAATGAGACTCCACTAGTCACCAGAATACTCACCGTGCGAAGAATCCGTTGGCACCAGTCTAAGAAGTCCTGAGCATTTTCTGACTTTGCCCCACTGAATACTGGAGGTGAGCCTTCCAAACTGCTCTAGCCTCTTCTGCTCCTTGTTAGTCATAGGTGGACCCACATGGGCCTGAGCAACTGAAACCGGCTGGGCTGGTAGTACCCCTGGTGTCTGAAGTACCTGAATCGCCTGCTCTAGAGTACGGGTGGCGGGAGTCTGAGCATCCCCCCGGCCTGAGAAGTGGCTGGTGCAGCCTGAATTGAAAGCGCCTGAACAAGGCTAGTGCATACAGTCAATATCTAGGCCAGAGCCTCCTGAAGGCCTAGAATCACAATGGGCGCAACTAGTACCTGAGTTGGTCCCACCGGCTCAACCATATTTGGAATTTGCTCATGAGTTGGAGCAACTGGTGGCTCCATAGGTGCTGCTCTAGCTGCTGTACGAGCTGCACCTCGGCCTCTCGTGGCCCTAGCTAGTTTTTGCTACTGGTGGTCGTCCGCCGGATCCGGTAGCACTTGTCCTAACCATCTGTGAGAGAACAGAATAATAGAAGTTTAGTTTCCGGAATCAACATATTCGCATGACAAGAATACAAGAAAGCAAAGTTTCCTAATTGTTTGGTAGCCTCTCGAAGATAAGTACACACATCTCCATACCGATGCGCAAGACTCTACTAAACTTGTTCATGACTCGAAATACCTATGAACCTAGGGATCTGATACCAGCTTGTCACAACCCAAAATCCCAACCTGTCGTAATGGCGCCTAACGCACCATCTAGGAAAACCGAAAACATGATAACGAAGGCAAAATAAAATCGAAATTCATAGAAATAGCATAAACCCGAGGTCTCAATACAATAAAACTACTAATACAAAGTAAATCCTCCCAATAATTGGTAAGTACAGTGTCATGAGCTTCTACAATGGAATACAAGTCTGAAACTGCACAATAAATACACTGACTGAATAGTAACAACACTATGAAAGGAAAAGACAAGTCAAACTGCAACCAAGGATTCAGCTCTACCTCGCCTTTATCAGATAGTCCAACAAGCAAGCTTACTGCTGATAACTAGTCCCCACACCTGGATCTGCACAATAAGTTCAGAGTGTTGCATAAGTACAACCAACCCAATGTACTCAATAAGTATCATAATTAAACACGGCAAGGTAAGAGAAGCACAAATTATTAATGATACTAGCTATCACCCGTGTAGTTTCATCCTTTAAACCGATATAGAATAATATTGAAATCAAATCATAAAGTCTAGTACGAAAACATCCGTGTGTGTATGTGTACAATTTCTCAAATACTCTACTCAGACAAGAACTTGGCATATAGAGGTGATATGCAGTTAAATTAGATAAATGATCAAGGAAATTGCAAGTAAAGATAAAACGCAATCCAATGAAACACTGGCCAGATTCCCTCAACATTTCTATATTCGTTCAAAACCACTGATCAGTATTCTCAACAACCGCGTGTACACCATCAAGAAAGAAACATGAGAGCGTGACCCTAGGGGGATAGATCCATATCCACAAGCAAGCACGACCAATTCAACGTGCTACCAGCCCGGCCTGATCACAGGCTCAATATCATAACTCGCCCCGCGTGGTCACAGGCCTAATAACACAATCCGCCCAGCGTGATCATGGGCATAACAACACAATCCGCCCAGCGTGGTCATAAGCATAACAACACAATCCGCCCGACGTGGTCACAGGCATCCAGTCCAATCATATCATACAGGAGCAAATAAACAAGTATTCATGTATGAAACGAGTGAATAACAAATCTCATGCTCCTGGACTGGCATAAACGACATGCTAAGTGTAGGCATGTACATGTGTACTAGCATAGCTCAAATCCGCAAATTTCATCAAAGGATAACATTTATTAGCCATTCCGGGATTAAACCCCTAAGTGGCCTCAAACATGGCTCAAATAGTTCACAACAATGTCACAAATCTTTGAAGCATCATAGTTAAAGGTTTCACAGTCAAATTCTAGGCTTATAAGAACCTAAGCACAACCCGGATATGAATAAGTAACCCCGGTGTCCGCACATGGGTTCATCCCCACGCATGTGCGCACCCAATAGTACGTAACTATCACAACAATTCAGGAAACTAATGCCTCAATCGAGTTTAAATAAGATAATTTCCTCAAACAAATCAATTCACTCCGCTAGCAAGCCCTTCCCACTCGTATCAATCTCCGAAAGGCTCGAATCAAGCCAAAAATAACGTAATACTATCAATATAAGCTATATGAATTAATTCCAAATGATAAAGGTAAGTTCTTTAACCAAAGTAAAAAAGCCAACCCCGGGCCCCATGTCTCGGAATCCGACAGAACTTACAAAGAACACCCATTCAATAACGAGTTCGACTATACCAAAATTACTCAATTCCGATCTCAACTCGACTTTCAAATCCTCAAATTATGGTCTATGAAGTTTTACAAATGTTCCCCAATTTTTCCAACCCAAAACACTAATTAAATGTTAAAAACAATGATAGATTCATGTATAACAACCAAAACCAAGTTAGAATCACTTACCCTAATCAACTCCTTGAAAATCCCTTCAAGAATCCCAAATCCAAGGTCTCAAGCTCAAAATATGAAAATATATTCAAACCCTTGATTTTGAATCTTTATAACTGCCTCCTAGAGGTTCCTCTTCGCGATCGCGAAGAACAAAATAATGCTACCCTAAAAAATGACCTTCATGAACGTGGAACTCCAGCCGCGAATGCGATGCACAGGAACTCGAAGCTACGCGATCGCGGACCTCCTCACGTGATCGCAAAGAACAAACGCGTGGCTCCAGGACAACCTCCCTTCCTTCTTCGCGAATGCGGTCCACCTCTCACGTTTGCAATTCACACTCTCCTGAAACACTGCGATCGCAACCCATACTTCGTGAACGTGATGAGTAAAATTTCCATCATAAACTACTCTACGCGATCGCGACACCCCTTCCGCGAACGTGATGAAGGAAACCAATCCCACAAAGACAAAAATAAAGCCGAACTTGATCCGAATCACACTCGAGGCCCCCGGCCCCCGTCTGAACATACCAAAAAGTCCTAATATATGATACAAACTTAGTCGGGGCCTCAAATCACATCAAACAACATCAAAAACATGAATCGCAAAATTCAAGACTAATGAAACTAATGAATTTCCAACTTCTACAATCGATGCGAAAATCTATCAAACCAACTCCGATTGACCACAAAATTTTCACACAAGTCATAAATGACACAATGGACCTATTCCAACTTCCAGAACCAAAATACGAGCCCATAACCACAAAGTCAACTCTCAGTCAAACTTCTCAACTCTCCAAAGTTTAACTTTTCCTACTTTTGCCAATTCAAGTCAAAATCGCCTACGGACCTCCAAATCAATATTCAGACATACTCCTAAGTCCAAAATCACCATACTGGGCTATCGGAACCATCAAAACTCCATTCCGGAGTCATTTACACATAAGTCAACATCCGGTCAACTCTTTCAACTTTCAACCTCGGGACTGAGTGTCCCAATTTCTTTCGAAACATCCCCAGAACCAAACCAACCACCTAGAAAGTCACATAACAACAAAAGAACATAGAGTATGCAATAAATGGGGAAACAGGGCTACAATACTCAAAACGACCGGCCGGGTCGTTACATTCTCCCGCTCTTAAACAAATGTTCATCCTCGAATAGGTCTAGAATCATACCTGGAGTCTCAAATAGGTATGGCATCTCCCGCTCGGTCTCCCAAGTCGCCTGCTTGACTGGTTGACCTCTCCACTGCACCTTCACTGAAGCTATATTCTTTGACCTCATCTTTCAAACTTGCCGATCCAAAATAGCCACCGGCTCCACATCATAAGTCAAATCCCCATCTAACTGAACCGTGCTGAAGTCCAAAATATAAGATGGATTGCCAAAATACTTTCGGAGTATGGAAACATGAAACATTGGATGAACACTCAATAGACTAGGTGGCAATGCAAGCTTGTTAGCTTCCTCTCCAATCCTCTCAAGCACCTCAAAAGGGCAAATATATCGAGGGCTCAAGTGCCCTTCTTCCCGAACCTTATAACACCCTTCATGGGCAAAACTCTAAGTAATACCTTCTCCCCCACCATGTAGGCAACATCACGAACCTTCCGATCGGTGTAACTCTTCTGTCTAGATTGCACCGTGCGAAGCCGATCGTGAATCAACTTAACCTTTTCCAAAGCATCCTAAACCAAGTCAGTACCCAATAGCTTAGCCTTACCCGGCTCAAACCAACCAACCGGAGATCGACACCGCCTCCCATAGATGGCCTCATACGGAGCCATCTGAATACTCGATTGGTAGTTGTTGTTGTAGACAAATTCTGCAAGTGGCAGAAACTGATCCCAAGAACCCCCAAAATCCATGACAGAAGCACGTAGCATATCCTCCAATATTTGAACGGTGCTCTCGGACTGTCCGTCCGTATGAGGGTGGAATGTTGTACTCAACTCAACCCGTGTGCCTAACTCTTGCTGCACTGCTCTCCAAAATTGTGATGTGAACTGTGTGCCCCGATCTGAAATAATGGACACTGGCGCACCGTGAAGGCGAAAAATCTCGCTGATATAGATCTCAGCCAACCACTCCGAAGAATAGGTAGTCCCAACTGGAATGAAGTGTGCAGACTTAGTCAATCGGTCCACAATCACCCAAATAGCATCAAAATTCTTCAAAGTCCGTGGGAGCTCAACTACAAAGTCCATGGTGATACGCTCCCATTTCCACTTAGGAATCTCAAGACTCTGAAGCAAACAGCTCGGCCTCTGATGCTCGTATTTCACCTTTTGACTATTCAAGCACCAAGCTATAAACCCCATTATGTCTTTCTTCATCCTCCTCCACCAATAGTGCTTCCTCAAGTCCTAGTACATCTTCGCGGTACCTGGATGAATGGAATACCACGAACTGTGGGCCTCCTCAAGAATCAACTCACGTAGTCCATCCACATTAGGCACACAAATCTGACCCTACATCCGCAATACCCATCATCCCCAATAAAAAATTCCTTGGCATCACCATGCTGAACCGTGTCCTTAAGGAAAAGTAGATGGGGGTCGTGATACTGATGCTCTCTGATGCGATCATATAAAGAAGATCGAGATACCACACAAACTATAACCCGACTAGGTTCCAAAACATCTAACGTCACGAACTGATTGGCCAAGGCCTGAACATCTTATGCAAGCGATCTCTCACCAACAGGAATGTATGCAAGGCTACCCATACTCACCGCCTTTCTACTCAAGGCATCAGCCACCGCATTGGCCTTCCCAGGATGATACAAAATGGTAATATCATATTCTTTTAGCAACTCCAACCATATTCGCTACCTCAAATTTAGATCCTTTTGTTTGAACAAGTGATGAAGACTCTGGTGATGTGTAAAAACCTCACAAGACACACCGTAGAGATAATGCCTCCAAATCTTCAATGCATGGACGATGGCTGCCAACTCTAAATCATACACGGGGTAGTTCTTCTCATGACGCTTCAACTGGTGTAAAGCATAAGCAATTACTCTGCCCTCCTGCATGAAGACACACCCAATACCGATCCGAGAAGCATCACAATACATTGTATAAGAACCCGATGCTTAAGGCAAAAATAGAACTGGAGCTATGGTCAATGTAGTCTTAAGCTTCTGAAAGCTCTCTTTACACTCATCCGACCACCTGAATGGAGCACCCTTCTGGGTCAACTTGGTCAAAGGCGCTGCAATGGACGAGAAACCCTCCACGAATCGACGATAATATCTGGGAAAGCTAAGAAAAATATGAAATCAGTAGCTGAAGACGGTTTGGACCAACTATGAATTACCTCAATTTTCTTCGGATCCACCTTAATCCCCTCACTGGACACCACGTTCCCCAAGAACGCCAAACTGAGCCAAAACTTGCACTTGGAGAACTTAGCATAAAGCTTCTCCTCCCTCAACCTCTGTAGTACAATCCTCAGATGATGTGCATGCTCTTCCTGGCTACGTGTACACTTGGATATCATCAATGAATACTATGACAAACTAATTAAGATATGACTAGAATACACTGTTCATCAGATGCATAAATGCTGCTGGGGCATTGGTCAGCCCAAAGGACATCACAAGGAACTCATAGTGATCATAACGGGTCTTGAATGCCGACTTCAGAATATCCGAGTCCCGAATCTTCAACTGGTGATACTTAGATCAAGTCAATCTTAGAGAACACTTTAGCTCTCTGAAGCTGGTCAAATAAGTCATCAATGCGCGGCAAAGGGTACTAGTTCTTAATTGTAACTTTGTTCAACTGTCTATAGTCGCGAAACATACGCATAGTACCATCTTTCTTCTTCATAAACAGAACTGGTGCACCCCAAGGTGATACACTAAGCCTAATGAACCCCTTATCAAGAAGTTCCTGAAGGTGCTCTTTCAATTCACTCAAATCTGCCGATGTCATATGATATAGATCGAGAGACAAGGGCTGAGTGCCCGGAACCAAGTTAATACCAAAATCAATATCCTTGTCTGGTTGCACGCCCGGAAGGTCTGCAGGAAATACATCTGGGAAGTCTCGCACTACCGAAACAGAATCAATGGTCGGAGTATTAACACCAACATCCCTCACCAAAGCCAAATATGACAAACACACCTTCCTAACCATCAGTTGGGCTTTCAAATATGAGATCACCATACTGGGAACATAGTCTAGAGAACCTCTCCACTCGATCCTAAGTAACCTCGGCATCGCCAACATCACGGTCTTAGCATGACAATCCAGAATAACATGACATGGGACAACTAATCCATGCTCAGAATCACGTCAAAGTCAAACATATTAAGAAATAAGAGATCAACTCTAGTCTCCCATCCTCCAACGATCACCACACACGACCAATACACATGGTCCATGACAATAGAATCGCCCACCGGTTTAGATACATGAACAGGTGAAACTAAGGACTCACAGGGAATATCCAAATAACGGGTAAAATATGATGATACATATGAATAAGTGGAACCAGAATCAAATAATATGGAAGCGTTCCTGTGGAACACTGAGATAATATCTGTAATCACTGCGTGTGAAATAACAGACTCTAGCCTAGCAGGGAAAGCATAGCATCGAGTCTGACCGCCACCTGATCGGCCTCCTCCTCTAGGGCGACCTTTAGCTGCCTGAGTCCCACCCCGAGCTGGCCGAGCCGGTGGTGAATTAACTGGTGCAGAAGTTATAGCCTGGGACCTCTGCTGTGGATCCTTACTCAATAACCTGGGGCAATCTCTCTTGAAATGGCTGAAATCTTGCACTCGTAGAAACCCCTTCTGACGGGCTGCTGACCCTGATAACCCGAGGAATTGCTGGTAGAAACCTAGGAAGGTGAAGCATTGCAAGAACCCTATGCTGGTAACACACTGAGCGATAAAATTCACATTGCAACCAATGAGGGTGATAAAATCATGGTAAATGGGCTATTAAAGCACTGCACAGATTGCTCGGAAATACTTAACAACAGTGGACAAAATGTTATGCATGTTGCTATGTTTAACAATCAGATAAGGGTAATCAGTATCTTTCTTAATTTGAGTTTAAGCCTTATTGATGAGCCAGACCATGATGGCAACACCCCTCTCTATTTGGTTGTTGCCTCTCCCTCAAGGAACTATAAGTTTATGGTATATTTATACTACAGCAAAAAAGGAAATGCTATTAAACAAAGAAAATTAGGCTCCACTTGACATTCTAGCATTGTCTCTCACAAGGACAAAGATTGAGGTAAGCACTAGATCATACCTAGTACCTATATATTTACTCTCTAGCTACCTTAATCATGCATTTATAAAAATATGTAGATTTCTTTCTACAATGACCCGAGCGGTCTTTTTGAGCAGTAGCATTTTGTTCAGCGATTTGAAGACTTGGGAAACTTCATATGATGTATTATGACTTGTGTGTATCATCGATTTTGGTTTTCAAGTGTTTCAAAATTAGTTTGGAAGAAGGAATTTCTTATTGGAAGCTTTAAGTTGGAAGAGTTGACCAAGTTTGGTTTTTTAGTATTTGACCTTGATTCGGAGTTTTGATAGTTCCGTTAGGTCTGGATGGTGATTTTAGACTTGGGCGTATGTCTGGATTTGCATTTGGATATTTCTAGAAGGTTTCGCCACTAATTGACGAAAGTTGGAAATTTAAAAGTTTGGAATGTTTATAAGTTTGATCGAGAGTTGACTTTGATGATATCGGCTTCGAAATTTGGTTTCGGGAATTGGAATAACTTTGTTATGTCATTTGGGACTTGTGTGTAAAAATTTGAATTCATACTGAGTTGATTTGATAAGGTTCAGCACGAGTTTTGGAAGTTAAAGGACAAAGTTCATTAAATTTGATTTGAGGCGTGATTCATGGTTTTGATGTTGATATGCGTGATTTGAGGCCTCGAGTAAGTTCATATTATTTTATGGGACTTGTTGGTATGTTTGGACGGGGTCCCGAGGGGCTCGGATGAGTTTCGGACATGGTTCAGATCAATTTATCTCATTTTACATGGCTGAAGAGGAGCTGGTTCTGGTGTTGCGCACCCGCGTTTGGTTTTACGCAGGTGCGTTGGTCGCTGAAGTAGTAATGTGGTCGCACCTGCAAAAAAGGACTGGCTTAGAGTCTTCGCAGATGCGGAAATAGAGGTGCATCTGCAACTTTGTAGAAACGATGGTCTCGGATGCTAGCGAGATCGAGCGTAAAAGCGTGTTTGGCTTCGCACTTGCGATAGCGCATAAGCGGAGCAGTGTCCGTAGGTGCAAGTGGTCGACTGGTTAGTGGATCCGCAAAAGCGAGGTTTTTGGTCGCAAAAGAGACGCTTCAGAAGCGGCTATTGTTTTGCAGATGCGAAAATGCCCAGGCAGATTCTATTTAACTCGAGGTTTTGGTTCTTCTATCATATTTTGAGATTTGGAGCTCGGATTGAGACAATTTTTGAGGCGATTTTCACCACATGGATTGGGGTGAGCATTTTCTACTTGGTTTTGATTATATTTCGTGATTCTATCTTCGTTTTTGGCATTTGGATTATGAATTTGAAAGAGAAAACAGGGTTTTTTTGTCTAGAATTTCATAAAGTGAATTTTTGAGTTTTTTATATCGATTCAGAGTTGGAATGAAGTGAAACTAGTATGGTTGCACTCGTAATTGAATGGGTTGTCGGATTTTGTATGTTTTGTGGGGTTCCAAGGTGTGGGCCGGGGTTTGACTTTTTGGGTCGACTTTGAGTAAATGTGTAAAGACTCGGCCTTTATCATTTGAAATTATTTTATTATGCACTATTTGATGTTTTTGAGTTTCTTTTGGCTAGTTTTGAGCCGTTCAGAGGTCGGTATGCGCGGGATGAAATTTCTAGAGTTGTTTGGCTTGCTCGGTATTAGATTCGGCTTGTTCGAGGTAAGTAACACTTCTAAAGTTGGTGCTGAGAGTGTGAATCCCTGAAAATACGTGTTATGTGTTTGGTGTTGAGGTCACACACATGCTAGGTGACGGGTGTGTGGGCGTACACCGTGTGAATTATGACTCGGTTGATTCTGTAATACTATGTAGTTACCTAATCTTGTTTCTGTCCATGAAATTTCTATGTGTTAGAGTAATTGAGCTGTGAATCATGTTAGAAATCATGTTTAGGCTATATGTTTATTCTGTTGGGACCCACTAAGTCATCTTTGTTGTTGCATTATTTGCTTAAACTTCAATTACACACTTAGTCATAATCATTCATTTGCATATCATATCTTAGTCTCTGTTATCATTTTGTTGTTGCATCATGTCATCATAGTTTGGGTTGATTGGCATGAGTTTTGTGATCCCGAGAGACTGGAGAGATTGATGACTGAGTTGGGGCCTGAGGGCTGGATTGGTGGGATCGGGTTGCACGCCAAAACAGTTATTATTGATTCATGATGGGATCAGGCTATACGCCACAGTAGGTATTATTGATTCATGATGGGATCAGGTTGCACCCAGCAGTAGGTATTACTAATTCATGATGGGATCGGGTTGCACGCCGAGCAGGCATTATTGATTCATGATGGAATTGGGCTGCGGGCCGCAGAAGGTTTTATTAGCGCTTGGGTAGGATCCGCCCCTTTTGGAGTCTGACATACCAGCAGTGACCGCAGTATTTATTGATTCATGATGGGATCGGGCTACGTGTCGCAGCAGGTATCATACAGTGCTGAGTGACCGAGTGTGCTGAGTCATTGAGCGTGATGAGTGGAAGTGTGAGACAATGATATTGAGTACTCTGAGAGTATGAGTACATGATTTCATCACTGTAACGCATTGCATCTGACATACATACTTGACATACAGGCATAAAGATGCATTTCCTCATGTTACATGATTTTGTGATATTTATGGCTTCACATGCACATTGACATATAGACATAGAAATGTACTTTCCTCATGCTATTTGAGATTGAATCATCTTCTATTGTTGAAAGTTTTTTTGGAAAAAAATCAAAGATTTCTGACTTACTCATCTTTTGTAGAAGTGTAGTATGAGTACAACCGACCCCATATACTCAATTAGTAACATATTTTGGTGATTGCGGTAAGTTAAGGAATCCCTAAGTTTGACCGTAGGTTGACTTTGTTGTTACCGGGTTCGGATTCTGGTTTCGGAACTTGGTATAAGTTTGTTTCAGTATTTATGACTTGTCTGCAAAATTTGGTGCAAAACATAGTTGATTTGACGTGATTCGGATGTCTGGTTGTAAAATTGCATGTTCTTAAGTTTCATTGACAATTCCATTCATTTTGATGTCTGATTTGTAATTTTAGGTGTTAATTTGGTGTTCTGATCGCACGAGCAAGTTCGTATGATATATTTGGACTTATGGCCATGTTCGTTTAGAGTCCCGAGGGCTCGGGTGAGTTTCGGATGCGTGGCGAAGTGTTTGAAAGAGTAGGACTTTGCTGATTTTGGTGCACAGGTCTCAAACCTCGTATTTGCGAGGTTAGGGTCTCATTTGCAATAGTAGGTGAGCTCTGCCACTTTCGCATTTGCAAACAGATTCTTCCCATTTGCGATTGGGGGTTGGGGGAAGCTGGTTCACATTTGCGATCAAATGGGTCGCATTTGCGAAAGGTCCTAGTTTGCATTTGCGAACAAAGCGTCGCATTTGCGATGCCAGCAAAGGTGGGGGAAGTTTGCTTTTGCGGGAACTTCTTCGCATTTACGGGGTTCGCAATTTGTGAACCCCAGGTCGCAATTGCGACATCTGCGCCTTGACAAAAAGCTGAGAATGTGGGATTTAACTCATTTTTCACAAACTCTCAACCCTAAACACCCTAGAGGCGATTTTTCCAAGAGATTTTCTTCCTAAATACATTGGTAAGTGACTTTAATCTACTTCTTTTTAATTACCCATTACATTTCATAAGTTTTCAATATCAAATCTTGGATTTTCATGGTAGAAATTAGGAATTTCGGTAGAATTAGAGATTTTTGTAAATTTGGGATTTAGACCTCGAATTGAGGTCGGATTTCGAAACAAATCGCATGACCGAGCTCAGGGTGAATGTGTAATCAGGGTTTGGTTCGAATCTCGGATTTTGACCAAGCGGGCACGGGGTTAACTTTTGTTGACTTTTTGGAAAAAGTGTAAAGATCTTAACTTTACGTATTGTAATTGATTTGCTTAGCATTTTTTGATGTTATTGAGTCAATTTTGGTTAGATTCGACTGGTTTGGAGGCGGATTTTAGAGGAAAGGCCCCGGTTGAGGTTTGATTTGCTTGCGGAGTGAGGTAAGTGTTGGGTCTAACCTTGATTTGAGAGAATTAGGAACCCTTGAGCTATGTGCTATGTGAATTACATGTGTAGAGGCATATATGAGAGGTGACGAGTGTACGTACCGTCAAAATACTTGATTCCATGCTTTCCCGTATTTCATTAATAATTTATTCCATGCCTTAACTGTTACATATTTTAATTGCTTCCTATGCCTTAACTTGCTACTTGTCACATATTTCTCTCATCTTAAAATGTTCGTATCTTCTATGCTTCCATGATTAATTGTTACTTTCCTTAATTGTCTTACTTATACGCTTTAATTGTCATATATTTGAATTATCTTGTTGCTTTGTATTGATTGTAGAATTCCTTGATTTTGTACGAGGTTCCTTTATGGCTTGTTTTCTTATTCTTTAATCATAGAGACTATTGTGAATTGAGTCGTTGAATTGCTTACAGTTATTGATTTTGTTTATGGAACGAGTTGCACGCCGCAAGAGATGGAATAAGGGAGGATTGTTATTGATGTGGTGGGATCGGGTTGCACGGCGCAACGGATTTTACATGTGATTTTGATATGGTGAAATAAGGCGGGATCATGATATTGATTCTAATTATATGGTGGGATCGGGTTGCGTGCCGCAACGAATTTTACATGTTATTCTTGATATTTGGTATGGTGAAATAAGGGAGGATTGTATTTATACGGTAGGATCGAATTGCGCGCCGCAACAGATTGTGTGTTTGTTATTCATTGTGCATTGTGTTAGCTTTCAGTGTTTTCGTACTAGATTCTAAGGACTTATATTATTGGTTTTACTGATTTTGAGGATTGAGTTTACTATCATAAGTTAACTGAATTACTTTTCATGCGTTTCTTTCATGTTATTATTATTATATTGTATACAATTTATTGTAAGTGACCCGCCTTAGCCTCGTCACTACTTCGTCGAGGTTAGGCTCGGCACTTACAGAGTGCATGAGGTCGGTTGTACTCATACTACACTCTGCACTTCTTGTGCAGATTTTGGAGTCGGTCCTAGTGGCGGTCAGTAGATTTCTCGGATTGATTACCTGACAGAGACTTGAGGTACAGTTGCTCGGCGTTCACAACCTTGAAGTCCCCTTCTACCTTATCCTAGCTGTTTATTTCATTTCAGACAGTTTTACTTTCATTCAGACCATTATCTATATTATTCTAGTCGCTTGTATACTTATGACACCAGTTCTGGGATTGTATCTAGATATCGCTATTGTTATGGTTTTCTTACTCTATTTTAGTTTATTCAGTTTCTTGGTTATTATTTAATTGAAATTGTTAAAAATGGCTAAAAACTCTTCTAACGTTGGCTTGCCTAGCAAGTGAATGTTAGGCGCCTTCACTGTTTTACCAAAAATACGGATCTTGGTTCAAATAATTAAACTTATATTAATAAGGGTTAATCTTAGCTAACAATAATATCCCTAGGTGGAGTTCTTGAAGAAGCAACAAATGTTACGTAGCTACAGTCAAACAACAACGATGACATACAATAAATACTCTAGACAGAAGTAATAATGTAGCATTCAACATCAATGAATAGCAACAAATGACATTTAAGTAAATAGAATGAATGAGTCACCCAAGAAAGAAAGGAATAAGTGGATGTTCTCTCTGACAATGATGAACGATAGACAATCCCTTGAATATTCGAGTTCTTCTAGGATCTAGTAGAAAAGTATAGATAAGAATCTCAGTGAAAAGGTGATGTTTGTATCTTAGCAAAGAAGATCTAGTTTTCTTTCTCAAGTCAAAGTGTGTTTTTTACAAATGAATATCACATGGTCCCTATCATTGTGTCTTTTTCTATTTATAGGGAACATGCTCCTAAGAAACCCTAATAGTACAAGTGCAGATAATATCTACTAAAATATTCTTTTTAATATCCTATCTCGAAACTAGCCGTTATGATTCTGTCAAAGGTACTCGGCCTCGATCCTTGTTGGCTCTTCAACCACGAACTTCTCCGCTTCTTGGGCCGTTTCAACAAACGACGACTTGGGAATATTTTCCCTAGTACTATCTTGGCTTAAATATTCTAAAGATAGATTTTGACCCATACAATCATGGTCCCGAGGGTGGAAATTCCGGGTCGTGAAAAGTTGCTATCAAAGCACTAGGTTGCCTAGGTCTCACGAGTCACGAGCAAGTTTAGTAGAGTCTGGAGGATCGGTACGGTGACATCTGTACTTATCTTCCAAAGGCTATGGAGTTTAGGAAAAATTTCACTTCATTCTTTCTCTATCGTGCGATTTTATTCTATAATTGATGATTGAACCATTATATTCTTGTTCTCTCGCAGATGGCGAGAATACGCATTGCATCTACAGCCAGGCAGGAGCTGGATCCCCTTGTGGTAGCTACTATCAGGGGTAGAGGTTGAGGCCGAGCCAGAGGTAGAGCTCAGCCTAGAGCTCGAGCTACAGCACCTGCAGTGGAGCCTCAGATTGATCACGAGGAGGAGGTTCCAGCTCAAACTGTACCCGTCGGACCAGCTCAGGTCCCGGAGGGGTTCATAGCCACTCTAGTGTTTCAGGAGGCTTTAGTCCGTTTGGTGGGCCTTATGGAGAGTGTGGCCCAGATCGTACGTTCCCCGTGTCACCAACCCTCTCTTGGGCAGGGGGAAGAGCACAAACTCCTGCTACTCACACTCCGGAGCAAGCGGCTCCTCAGTATCAGACTCCAGCAGCCTCTCCAGTTGGGATGGTTCTGCCGGTTGTTGCAGCACAGGTCGATGATAGGCCCACTATGTCTTCTAAGGCTTTCTTGAGGTTGGACAAGTTTACCAAGCTCTTTCCTGTACATTTTAGTGGTGCATCTTCTGAGGACCCACAAGATTATCTAGACCGCTGCCATGAGGTGCTACGGAACATGGGTATAGTTGAGACCAATGGGGTCGATTTCGCAGTGTTTCAGATGATTGGTTCCGCCAAGAGATGGTGGAGAGATTATATGTTGACTAGACCAACTGGGTCGCCTGTACTTACCTGGGATCAGTTTTCACAGCTATTTCTGGAGAAGTTTATTCATGTCACTCTAAGAGAGGATTACCACAGGCGGCTTGAGCATCTTCAGCAGGACTATTACCCAGTACGAGACTCGATTTGTGGACCTAGCTCGCCATGCCATTATCTTGCTTCCTACTGAGAGGAAGAGAGTGAGGAAATTTATTGATGGGCTCACTTTCACTATCAGGCTATAGATGGCCAAGGAGAACGGAAGTGATATTTCTTTCTAGGCGGTCGTAGATATTGCTAGACGGATTGAGATGGTTCGTGCTCAGGAGAGGGGGCCGGTGTCTAATAAGAGGCCTTGTCATTCTGGTAGTTTCAGTGGTGCCTCATTTGGAGGCAGGGGTACTTTTGGTAGGGACCATCCTCCCAAGCCATTTCAGTCGGTGCTTCAGGCATCTCATAGTGCTTCAGGGAGTCGTGGTCCTTATGTGCCTCATTTTAGGTAGCCAACCAATAGTGGACCATCAGCTCCTATTAGTGCGCCTCCGATTTAGAGCTATCACTGTGGTTATCACGCCCGTTCGGGTCAGCTTCAGCTTCTATGGCCATAGCAGGAGGATGGTGTTTTAATTATGGAGGTACTAGTCACATCAGGAGATTCAGTCCGAGATTGTCGGGAGGCATGCCACAGTAGCGTTCTCGTGCTATGGTTTCGGCACCGGTTCCTCCACCGCCCGCTCAACTAGGTAGATGCAGGGGTCAGGAAGCCAGAGGTGAACTTAGGCTGTTAGAGGTGGAGGTCAGGCCGTTAGAGGTGGAGACCAGCCAGCTAGAGGTTGTCCCGAAGACGTAGTTCAGATTGGTGAGGCCCAGCCCCGATGTTATGCTTTCAGCTAGGCTTGAGGCTGAGTCATCCGATACCACTATCACATATATTGTTCCAGTTTGCCGTAGAGATGCTTCAGTTCTATTTGATCTGGGCTCTACTTATTCCTACGTGTCATCCTACTTTAATTTATATCTGGTTGTGCCTCGTGATATTTTAAGTGCTCCGGTGTATGTGTCCATGCTTGTGGGAGATTCTATTATTGTAAATCATGTATATCGCTTGTGTGTGATTACTATTAGGAGTCTTGAGACTAGCGTATATCTCTACTTCTTGATATGATAGATTTTGATGTTATCTTGGGTATGGATTGACTGTCACCTTATCATGCTATATTAGACTGTCACGCCAAGATGGAGACCTTAGCCATGCCAGGGATGCCTCGATTAGAGTGAAGAGGGACTCCTAGCCATGCTACCAGCAGGTTTATCTCTTATATGAAGGCTCGACGTATGGTCGAGAAGGGGTGTCTAGCTTATTTGGCCTATGTTTGTGATTCGAGTGCGGAGGTTCTTTCCATGGATTCACTACCTATTGTGCGTGAGTTTCCAAAGGTGTTTCCTGCAGATCTGCCGAGGATGCCACCCGACAGAGATGTTGACTTCTTTATTGATTTGGCTTTGGGCACTCAGCCTATTTCTATTCCACCATACTGTATGGCCCCACCGTAGTTGATGGAATTGAAGGAGCAGCTACAAGATTTGCTAGATAAGGGGTTTCTTAGACCAAGTGTCTCACCCTGGGGTGCGCCCATATTGTTCCTGAAGAAGAAAGATGGGTCGATGAGGATGTGTATAGACTATCGGCATTTGAACAAAGTCACTATCAAGAACAAGTATTCGTTATCGAGGATTGACGGCTTATTAGATCAGCTTTAGGGTGCAGAAGTGTTTCTGCAGATTGATTTGAGGTCTTGCTACCATCAGTTGAAGATTAGGGCATCTGATGTTCCTAAGATGGCTTTTCGGACACAGTATGGGCATTATGAGTTCCTAGTGATGTCATTTGGGTTGAGAAATGCCCCAACAACATTTATGGATTTTATAAACCGAGTGTTCAAGCCCTTTTATGATTCTTTTATGATTGTATTCATTGATGATATCTTGATCTACTCTCGAAGTCGAGAGGAGCATAAGCAGCATCTTCGGATAGTCAGTTATATGCGAAGTTTTCAAAGTTTGAGTTTTGGTTAGACTCAATCACCTTTTTGGGTCATGTTGTATCGGTAGAGGGCATAAAGGTGGATCCTTAAAAGAGTGAGGCAATTCAGAACTGTCCTAGGCCTACTTCAGCTACAGAGATCCAAAGTTTCCTAGGTTTGGGGGGTTATTATCGCCGGTTTTTAGAGGGGTTTTCATCCATAGCAGCCCCATTGACTAGGTTGACCTAGAAGGGTGCCCCATTCAGATGGTCGGATGAGTGTGAGCTGAGCTTTCAGAAGCTCAAGACTACTTTGACTACGACACCAGTGTTGTTGGTGTTGCCTACAGGTTCAGGATCCTACACGGTGTATTGTGATGCATCTCGTATTGGGCTCGGTATGGTACTGATGCAGGATGATAGGGTGATTGCATATGTGTAACGGTAGTTGAAGGTTCATGAGAAGAATTGCCATGTTCATGACTTGGAGTTGGAAGCCATTGTTTATGTGCTGAACATTTGGAGGCACTATCATTAAGGCGTGTCGTGTGAGGCATTCACGGATCATCGGAGTCTACAGTATCTGTTCAAGCAGAAGGATCTCAACTTGAGGCAGATGAGGTGGTTGGAGCTGTTGAAAGACTATGATATCACCATTTTGTATCATCCGGGGAAGGCCAATGTGGTAGCTGATGCTTTGAGTAGAAAGGTTGTAAGTATGGGTAGCCTTGCATATATTCCAGTTGGTGAGAGGCCGCTTGCAGGAGATGTTCAGTCTTTGGCCAATCAGCTCATGAGGTTAGATGTTTCGGATCCTAGTCGTGTCCTAGCTTGCACAATCTCTCAGTATTCCTTGTTTGAGCGCATCAGAGAGCGTCAATATTATGACCCCCATTTTCTTGTCCTTAAGGATACGGTGCGGCACGATGCTGCCAAGAAAGTTATTGTTGGAGATGATGGGGTTTTACGGATGCAGGGTCGTATTTTTGTGTCCAATGTGAATGGGCTTCGTGATTTGATTCTTGAGGCGGCCCACAGTTCCTGGTATTCTGTTCATCCAGGTGCCACCAAGATGTATTAAGACTTGTGGCAGCATTATTAGTGGAGGAGGATGAAGAAGGATATAGTTGCATATGTAGCTTTGGTGTCTGAATTATCAGCAAGTGAAGTACGAGCATCAGAGGTCTGGTGTCTTGCTTTACAAGCTAGAGATTCCTGAGTGGAAGTGGGAGCGTATCACTATGGATTTTCTTGTTGGACTCCCATAGGCTCAGAAGAAGTTCGACGCGGTATGGGTCATTGTGGACAGATTGAACAAGTTGGTTTATTCTAACCGCAGTTACCTATTCTTCAAAGCGGTTAGCTGAGATCTACATCCGTGAGATCGTCTGTCTTCATGATGTGCTCGTGTCTATCATTTTTGATCGAGGTACGCAGTTCACCTCGTAACTGGAGGGTCGTATTGCGTGAGTTAGGCACGCGGTTGAGTTGAGTACATTACTTCACCCATAGACGGACAGACAGTTCAAGCGCACTATTTAGATATTGGAGGATATTCTTCGCGCTTGCGTTATGGATTTCGGGGGTTCTTGGGATCAGTTTTTGTCGCTAGCGGAGTTTTCCTACAACAAAACCTACCAGTCGAGCATTTAGATGGCTCCCTATGAGGCATTATGCAGTCAGTGGTGCCGTTTGCCAGTTGGATGGTTCGAGCCAGGGGAGGCTCGGTTGTTGGGTATAGATTTGGTTCAGGATGCCTTGGATAAGGTCAGGATTATTCAGTATCGACTTCGCACCGCTCAATCTACGCAGAAGAGTTATGCCGATCGTAGAGTTCGTGATGCTGCAATGGTGGGAGAGAGGGTATTGCTCCGTGTTTCACCCATGAAGGGAGTGATGAGGTTCGAAAAAAAGGACAAGTTGAGCTCTAGGTATATCGGACCCTTTGACATTCTTGAGAGAGTGGGTGAGGTGGCCTACAGGCTCGCATTGCCACCTAGTTTATCAGTAGTCCATCCGATTTCCATGTGTCCATGCTCCGGAAGTATCACGGTGATCCGTCTTATGTATTGGATTTCAGCTTGGTCCAATTGGAAAAGGATTTGACTTATGGAGGAGCCAATGGCTCTTCTAGCCCGGCA
Organism: Nicotiana obtusifolia; assembly: GCA_002018475.1. Taxonomy (NCBI): domain Eukaryota; kingdom Viridiplantae; phylum Streptophyta; class Magnoliopsida; order Solanales; family Solanaceae; genus Nicotiana; species Nicotiana obtusifolia. The sequence continues at coordinate 40,034 of MCJB01020992.1, forward strand.
GGTCTGGCAGTTGAGGTCTAAGAGTTATTGTTCAGTTCGAGTGCAGTGGAGAGGTCAGCCGATTGAGGCAGCCACGTAGGAGTCCAAGTCGAACATGCAGAGTATATATCCATACCTTTTTACCAGTCCAGGTACCTTTCTATGTTCGTTCGAGGACGAACTGTTATTTTAGAGGTGGAGAATGTGATGACCCGATAGGTCATTTATAGTTATACCCTTCATTTCTGTGCTTCGAGACCTCGAATAGTTTTATTTAGCCTTCCTTGATTTGCATGTACAGTCTGTGCCTTAAAAGTCATTTGAGTTGACTACAGTCAATGTTTTGTGAAAAGGACCCGGATCAGTGTTTTGACGGTCCAAATTGGTATGTATTGTGATTTGGGACTTGGGCGTATGCCCGGAACCGAATTTGGAAGTCCCTAACTTGATTTAATATAATTTGTTGAAAACTAGTAATTTAACGGCTTAAATAATTCCTAGGTTGACTTTGTTGCTACCAGTTTCGGAAGTTGGTATAAGTTCATTTCAGTATTTATGATTTGTCAGCAAAATTTGGTGCAAAACGGAGTTGATTTGACGTGATTCGGACTTCAGGTTGTAAAATTGCATGTTCTTAAGTTTCATTAAAAATTTCATTCATTTTGGTGCCCAATTCTTAGTACTAGGTGTTATTTTGGTATCTTGATCGTGCGAGCGAGTTCGTATGATATTTTTGGACTTGTGTGAATGTTCAGTTTAGAGCCTCGAGGGCCTCAGGTAAGTTTCGGATGTGTGGTGGAGTATTTGAAAGAGTAGGACTTTGCTGGTTTTGGTGCACAGGTCTCAGACCTTGCATTTGCGAGGTTAGGGTCGCATTTGTGATAATACGTGAGCTCTGCCACGTTCGTATTTGCGAACAAATTCTTCCCATTTGCGACTGGGGGCTGGGGGATGCTGGTTCGCATTTGCGATCAAATGGGTCGCATTTGCAGAAGGTCCTAGTTCGCATTTGCGAACCTCAAGTCGTAATTGCGACATCTGTGCCTGGACAAAAAGCTGAGAATGCATGATTTAGCTCATTTTTCACAAACACTCAACCCTAAACACCCTAGGGCAGTTTTTCCAAGAGATTTTCTTCCTAATACATTGGTAAGTGACTTTCATCTACTTCATTTCAACTACCTATTACATTTCATAAGTTTTTAACATCAAATGTAGGATTTTCATGGTAGAAATTAGGGATTTTGGTAAAATTAGGGATATTTGTAAATTTGGGATTTAGATCTCGAATTGAGGTCAGATTTCGAAATAAATTACATAACCAGGCTGGGGGATAAATGGGTAATCGGGTTTTTGTCCGAATCTCGACTTTCGGTGCGAATCTCGGGTTTTGACCTAGCGAGCCTGGAGTTGACTTTTTTTGACTTTTTGGAAAAGTATAAAGATCTTAACTTTATGTATTGTAATTGATTTATTTAGCATTGTTTGATATTATTGAGTCGATTTTGGTTAGATTGGATTGGTTTGGAGGCGGATTTTAGAGGAAAGGCCCCAGTTGAGCTTTGACTTGCTTGCGCAGCAAGGTAAGTATTGGGTCTAACCTTGATTTGAGGGAATTAGGAACCCTTGAACTATGTGGTATGTGAATTACATATGTAGCGGGGTATATACGAGGTGACGAGTGTATACACGCCGTCAAAATACTTGATTCCATGCTTTCCCGTATTTCATTAATTAATTTTTTCCATGCCTTAACTGTTACATGATTTAATTACTTCCTATGCCTTAACTTGATACTTGTCACTTGTTTCTGTCATATTAAAATGTTTGTATCTTCCATGCTTCCATGATTAATTGTTACTTGCCTTAATTGTCTTACTTGTACGCTTTAATTGTCATATATTTAACTTGTCTTGTTGCTTTGTATTGATTGTAGATTCCTTGATTTTGTACGAGATTCCTTTATGGCTTGTTTTCATATTCTTTAATCGTAGAGATTCTTGTGAATTGAGTCATTGAATTGCTTACAATTATTGATTTTGTTTACAGATCAGGTTGCACGCCGCAACGGGTGGAATAAGGGAGGATTGATATTGATATGGTGGGATCGGGTTGCACAGCGCAACGGATTTTACATGTGATTTTGACATAGTGAAATAGGGGAGGATCATAATATTGATTCTGATTATGTGCTGGGATCGGGTTGCGCGCCACAATGGATTTTATATGTTATTCTTGATATTGGTATGGCAAAATAAGGGAGGATTGTATTTGTATGGTAGGATCGGGTTGCGCGCCGCAATGGATTGTTTGTTTGGTATTCATTGTGCATTGTGTTAGATTTCACTATTTTCGTACTAGATTCTGAGGACTTATATTTCTGGTTTTATTGATTTCGAGGATTTAGTTTACTTTCATAAGTTAACTGCCTTATTTTTCCTACGTTTCTTTCATGTTATTATTATTATTATACTACAATAGGTTATTATAAGTGACCCGCGTTAGCCTCGTCACTACTTTGTCGAGGTTAGGCTCGGCACTTACAAAGTACGTAGGGTCGGTTGAACTCATAGTACCCCGCATTTCTTGTGCAGATTTTGGAGTCGCAGTCAGTAGATTGCTCGGATTGATTACCTGACGGAGACTTGAGATACAGTTGCTCGGTCTTTGTAGCCTTGAAGTCCGCTTCTATGTTATCTTAGCTGTTTATTTCATTTCAGATAGCTTTACTTTTATTCCGACCATTATCTGTATTATTCTAGTTGCTCGTGCACTTATGACACCATTTCTGGGATTGTATCTAGATATCGTTGTTGTTATGGTTTTCTCACTTTATTTCAGTTTATTCAATTTCTTGGTTATTATTTTTTGAATTGTTAAGAATGGCTAAAAACTCTTCTAATATTGGCTAGCCTAGCAAGTGAAATGTTAGGCGCCATCACGGTCCCGAGAGTGGGAATTCCGGGTCGTGACAGTTTCGGTCATAGCTGCCACTTGTTCTTGGTAGCTTTAGATTATTAATCTTGTAACGACCTGGCCGGTCCTTTTGAGTGTTGTAGCCTCGTTCCTCCATTTACTGCTCAATTTATGCTTATTAGTTACTATGTGACTTGCCGGGGTAATTGGTTCAGTTTCGGGGGTGTTTCCGAATGAGTTGAGACACTTAGTCTCAAGGCTGGAAGCTAAAGTTGAAAAGGTTGAGCAGATGTTGACTTATGTATAAATAGCTCTAGAATGGAGTTTTGATGGTTCAGATAGCTCTATTGGATGATTTTGGACTTAAGAGTGTGTCCGGATAGTAATTTGGAGGTCCGTAGTTAATATAGGCTTGAAATGGCAAAAGTTAGAGAATTAGAAGTTTTGGAAATTGAAAAGTTTGACCGAGAGTTGACTTTGTGTTTATCCGGCTTGGATTTTGGTTCCGGGAGTTAGAGTAGGCCCGTTGTGTCATTTATGATTTGTATGTAAAATTTGAGGTCAATCAGACTTGATTTGATAGGTTTTGGCATTGATTGTAGAAGTTGAAATTTTCTTGTCTTCATTAGGCTTGAATTGACGCGCGATTTGTGTTTTTGATGTTGTTTGATGTGATTTGAGAGCACGACTAAGTGTTATCGTGTTTTGGGACTTGTTGGTATGTTTTGTTGAGGTCCTTGGGGCGTCGGGTTGATTTTGGATGGTTAACAGATCGAAAATGAGACTTAAAGCATTGCTAGAGCTAGGAGTCTTCTAGTGTGATCGCACTTGCGAGGGGATTGGTCGCAGGTGCGACGATGTAGGTGCGGCTGTAGTAGCGCAGAAGCGAGGTTGGTCTAAGATGGGGAGTTGCGCAGGTGCGAAGGGAATTCCCGCACCTGCGAGTTCGCAGATGCGGAGGAAGCATCACAGAAGCGAAGGGGGGGACTTGGTGAGGCAGGTCTGTAGGAGCGGAAGAATTCTCACAGAAGTGAGGCCGTAGGTGTGCAAGGCCGGTGCCCAGTGTAACTCCACATATGCGGGGCTTGAACCGCAAAAGCGGAACCGCAGGTGCGGTCAAATTGAGTGTTGGCGCGAAAGCACTGGCAGTGTTTAAATTCGAAAGGTTTCGAGGTTTTAATCATTTTTGGACATTTCAAGCTCGGGCTAAGGCGATTTTTGAGAGGGATTTCGAGGGGTTTCTTGAGGTAAGTCAGTTGTGATCATTTTTATTCAATAATATTGTTTCCCCATTGAATTTCTCACCTAGTTTGTGTGTTTTTGAGGTGGAAATTGGGAGTTTGAGACTAGGGATTTGGAGAGTTTAATTTGGGGGTTTGAGTGGTGATTTGGTACCAGAATTTGGTAAATTTTGTATGGTTAGACTTGTGGTTGAATAGGATTTTCGAATTTTGTGACTTTTATTGGATTCCGAGACATGGGCCCCGAGTTGGCTTTTGAGTTCACTTTTTGACTTCTGATTAAGAATTTAATATTTTCTTATAGAATTGATTCATTTAGCTCATGTTGATTGTATCGAATTGTTTGTGGCTAGATTCGAGGCATTCGGAGGCCGATTCGCGAGGCAAGGGCTTATGGGAGTAGGGATTTGCATGGTTGAGATAAGTAACACTTCTAAACTTGGTCCTAAGGGCATGAAACCTTGAATTACGTGTTATGTGATTGGTGTTGAGGTGATGCACATGCTAGGTGACGGGCGTGTGGGCGTGCACTGTAGGAATTGTGACTTGGTCCATTCCATGAAACTGTATAGTTGAATAATCTTGTCGTTACCCGTATTTTCACCATGTGTTAGAGAAGTTGAGCTGCCAGTCATGTAAAGAAAATCATGCTTAGGCTACATGTTGGTACTGTTGGGACCCACAGAGGTCGTGTTACATGTTGAATTATTGGTTTAATTTGCCATTTTATACTCATTCATAGCTATTATTTGCATATAATATCTCAATCTTTGTTGTCCTTTATTGATACATTATATCATCATTGTTTGGGCTGATTATCATGATTCTTGTGAGCCCGAGAGACTGGAGAGATTGATGACTGAGTGAGACCGAGGGCCTGATTGTGAGGATATTTATGGGATCGGGATGCACGTCGCAGAAAGTTTATTTGATTCATGCCATGATTGGCTTATTATAGCGCCTGGGCTGGAATTGCCCCTCCAGAGTTTGCACATCCATAGTGAGCGCAGGTACTTACTGAGTATGAGTGCGAGTGCCGAGCGATTGGGAGGATTGAGTGGCTATGAGGATGGAGTGACTGTGAGGATGGAGTGAATGTGAGGACTGAGTGACTGATACTCCCAGAGTATGTATATGATTTCATTACTATTTTATACTTTAGTTGGTACATATAACTGTCATGTAGATACCAAGATGTACAGTATCTTGTTTCAATTGAACTTGACATGATTTACCTGTTTGGGTTGTAGCTGTTAAACTTGAAAGCATGCCTACATTTCTGTACTGTAATCCTGTAATCGAATTGTGCATGTGAAGCTCGTCACTACTTTCAGCCCAATAGTGAGACTTGTTATTTACTGATTTAGTTGTACTCATGCTACACCCTGCACTTATTGTGCAGATCCAGGTATTTCTAGACACCATTAGGTGCTGATTCTAAGAGTTGTTCAGTCATTCGGAGATTTTTGAGGTAGCTGCTCTGGCATCCGCAGACCTTGACTCTCCTTCCCTATCCCTTAGTCTTATTTATTCAGTTTCAATTTTTCTTAGATAGTATTTTGGACTTGTATTGTATAGATGTTCATGTACTCAATGACACCCTGGTTTTGGGAACTTCTATATTGAGTTTCAACGGTCAGTTTTATGAGATTTTTTTATTTATTTAAACCTGTTTTAGCATATCTTAATTTGAAAGTGTTGGAGTTGTCTGAGTAGTCGGCTTGCCTAGTACCATAATAGGCGCTATCACGACAAGTTGAGTTTTGGGTCGTGACAAGTTGGTATCATAGCCTAGGTTACATAGATCTCATGACTCATGAGCAGGTTTAGTAGAGTCTTGCGGATCGGTACGGAGACGTTTGTACTTATCTTCGAGAGGCTATCGAACCCATAGGAAAACTTCACAATCTTGTATTCTTGTCATGCGAAATTGTTGATCCTGGGAACTTAACTTCTGTTGTTCTATTCTCTCACAGATGGTGCGGATACGTGCTACCAAACCAGACGGACAAACACCAGTACCACCTGTTAGGGCCACGAGAGGCCGGGGTCACGGTAGGGGCAGAGGTGCAGCTCGTACAGTAGCTAGAGCAGCACCTACATATCCACAAATCGCTCCAGCTCAGGAGCAGGTTCTAGATGTGGTTGAGCCAGTGGGGCCAGCTCAAGCACCAGCTGTGCCCATTCTGATTCCAAGCCTTCAAGAGGCTTTGGCTCAGATATTGACTATGTGCACTAGCCCCGCTCAGGCGGTTTCTGTTCAAACCGCGCCAGCCACTTCTCAGGCCGGGAGAGGTACTTAGACTCCCGCCACCCGTACTCCATAGCAGGTGATACAGGGACGTCAAACATTGCGAGTACTACCAGCCCAGCCGGTTACAGTTGCTCAGGCTCAGGTGGGTCCCGTTATGAGTGATGATGAGCATAAGAGACTTGAGAGATTTGAGAGACTCCAGCCTCCATCATTCAGTGGGGCTAAGTCAGAGGATGCTCGTGACTTCTTGGATAGGTGCCAGCAGATTCTTCGTACGGCGGGTATTCTGGAGACTAGTGGGGTCTTATTCACTACTTTTTAGTTTACTAGGGCTACCTTCAGATGGTGGGAGGCCTATGACAGGAGTAGGCTAGTCGGTGTTGCCCCACTTTCATTGCATGAGTTCTCTGTCCTCTTCTCGGAGAAGTTTGTGCCACAGACACGTAGGGAGGAGCTGAGCAGGCAGTTCGAGCAACTACGTCAGGATGGCCTGTCTGTGACCCAGTATGAGATAAGATTTTCAGAGTTGGCTCGCCACGTAGTTTGGGTGGTTTCCACTGAGAGGGAAAGGATTATGAGGTTCATTGATGGCCTCCACTATCAGTTGTGTTTTGTTATGACTCAGGAGATTGTATCTGGTGCTCGATTTGGTGAGGTGGTTGATATTGCTCGGTGGCAAGAGATGGTCCGTAGTCAGGAGCGTGAGGAGAGGGAGGCCAAGAGGCCTCGTGGTTCGGGTGGTTTTAGCGGTGTTCCTTCTAAGGGTCAGTTCCACCATTTCCTAATAGGCCCGCGTAGATGGCTCATCCAGTTCATCGTGGTGCATCATCCAGCCATGGTTCATACAGTGCTCATCCGGGCCAATCATCTCTCAGTGCTCTCCCAGCAGGGTTCGTCTCGTGCTCCATCAGTTCAGGGTTCATTTGTGCCAGGTCCTTCTAGCAGTTACTCCGGTACTCGGGGCCCGATTCAGTCCCCACCACTGCTAACAGGAAGTTTCTTCGAGTGCGGGGAGTTTGGGCATATGTGGAGACGTCCTTGCCGCTCGGGAGGTCCAGTTCAGTAGAAGAGTCAGGCCACGACTTTAGCACCAGTTACTTCACCACCCGCCCACCCAGCTCGAGGTGGGGCCCGGGCAGCTAGAGGTCGCCCTAGAGGGGAAGGCCGATCAGGTGGTGGTCAGGCCTGACGCTATGCTATTCCTGCCAGAGCAGATGTTTTTGCTTCAGACACAATGATTACAAGTATTCTCTCCGTAAGCCACATGGATGCTTCTGTATTATTTGACCTTGGGTTCCACTTATTCGTATGTATCATCATATTTTGCTCGTTATCTGTATGTGCTTCATGAGTCCTTAGTTTCATCTGCTCATGTCTCTACGCCTTTGGGTGATGTTATTATTGTGGACCGTGTATATCGGTCGTCTGTGGTGACTATTGGAGGTTTGAAGACCATAACTGATCTATTATTTCTTAGTATGGTCAATTTCGACATGATCTTGGGTATGGATGGGTTGTCTCCATGTCATGCTATTCTGGATTGTCACGCTAAGACCATGCATTGGTGATACCGGGGTTGCCAAGGATCGAGTGGAGAGGTTCTCTAGATTATATTCCCAGCAGGGTGATTTCATATTTGAAGGCCCAACGGATGGTTGGGAAGGGGTGTTTGTCTTATTTGGCCTTTAAGAGGAATGTTGGTGCTGATACTCCTACTATTAATTATGTTTCGGTGGTGCAAGACTTTACGAATGTGTTTCCTGCAGACTTGTCGGGCATGCTGCCCGACAAGGATATTGAGTTTGGTATTGAATTGGTGATGGGCACTCAGCCCATTTCTATTCCTTCGTATCGTATGACACCAGCTGAGTTGAAGAAATTGAAAGAGCAACTTTAGGAACTTCTTGATAAGGGGTTTATTAGGCCTAGTGGGTCGTCTTAGGGTGCACCAGTTCTGTTTGTAAAGAAGGATGATGGTACTATGCGAATGTGCATCGACTTAGGTAGTTGAACAAAGTTACAATCAAGAACAAATATCCTTTGCTGCGCATTGATGATCTATTTGACCAGCTTAAGGGAGCGAGGGTTTCTCTAAAATTGATTTGAGGTCTGGGTATCACCAGTTGAAGATTCAAGACTGGGATATTCGAAAGACAGCATTCAGGACCCGTTATGATCACTATGAGTTCCTTGTGATGTCTTTTGGGCTAACCAACGCCCCAGCAATATTTATGCATTTGATGAACAGTGTATTTCATCCATATCTCGACTTGTTTGTCATAGTATTCGTTGATAATATCCTGGTGTACTCACGTAGCAAGGATGAGCATGCCCAGTATTTGAGGATTGTACTACAGCGGCTGTGGAAGGAGAAGCTTTACGCCAAGCTCTCCAAGTGTGAGTTTTGGCTTAGTTCGGTGGCTTTCTTTGGGCACGTGGTGTCCAGTGAGAGGATTAAGGTGGATTCAAAGAAGATAAAGGCGGTTCAGAGTTGGCCCAGATTGTCCTCGGCTACTGAGATTCGGAGCTTTCTCGGGCTTGGCCGGTTATTATCGTCGTTTCGTGGAGGGTTTTTCGTCTATTGCAGCGCCTTTGACCAAATTGACCCAGAAGGGTGCTCCATTCAAGTGGTCAGATGAGTGTGAGGAGAGCTTTTAGAAGCTCAAGACTTCCTTGACCACAACTCTAATTCTAATTTTGCCTTCAGCTTTTGGCTCTTATGTAGTGTATTGTGATACTTCTCGGATCGGTATTGGGTGTGTCTTAATGCAAAAGGGTAGAGTGATTGCTTATGCTTCACGTCAGTTGAAACCCCACGAGAAGAACTATCATATCCATGATTTGGAGTTGGCTGCCATTGTTCATGCATTGAAGATTTGGAGGCATTATCTCTACGGTGTGTCTTGTGAGATATTTACGAATCATCGAAGTCTTCAGCACTTGTTCAAACAAAAGGATCTAAATTCGAGGCAGCGGAGATGGTTGGAACTGCTAAAGGACTATGATATCACTATTCTGTATCATCCAGGGAAGACCAATATGGTGGCTGATGCCTTGAGTAGAAAGGCGGTGAGTATGGGTAGCCTTGCATTCATTCCATTTGATGAGAGACCACTTGCGGTTGATGTTCAGGCCTTAGCCAACCAGTTCGTGAGATTAGATGTTTCAGAGCCCAGTCGGGTTCTAGCTTGTATGGTTTCTCGGTCTTCCTTATATGATCACATCAGAGAGCACCAATATGATGATCCCCATTTTCTTGTCCTTAAGGATACTATTCAGCACGGTGATGCCAAGGATGTGACTATTGGGGATGATGGGGTGTTGAGGGCAGGGTCGGATTTGTGTGCCTAATGTAGATGTGTTACGTGAGTTGATTCTTGAGGAGGTCTACAGTTCACAGTATTCCGTCCATCGGGGTGTCATGAAGATGTACCAGGACTTGAGGCAGCACTATTGGTGGAGGAGGATGAAGAAGGATATAGTGGGATTTGTAGCTCGGTGCCTAAACTGTCAACAAGTGAAGTATGAGCACCAGAGACCGGGCGGATTGCTTTAGAGGCTTGAGATTCCGGAGTGGAAATGGGAGCATGTCACCATGGATTTTATAGTTGAGCTCCCACGGACTTCGAGGAAGTTTGATGCTATTTGGGTGATTGTGGATCGGTTGACCAAGTCTGCGCAATTCATTCCAGTTAGGACTACTTACTCTTCGGAGCGGTTGGCTGAGATCTACATCCGCGAGATTGTTCGCCTTCACGGTGTACTGGTGTCCATCATTTCAGATCGGGGCACGCAGTTTACATCACAGTTTTGGAGAGCAGTGCAGCGAGAGTTAGGCACCGAGGTTGAGTTGAGTACAGCATTTCATCCTTAGACAGACGGGCAGTCCAAGCGCACTATTCAGATATTGGAGGAGTTATGCACTTGTGTCATAGATTTTGGGGGTTCTTGAGATCAGTTCCTGCCCCTCGTAGAGTTTGCCTACAACAATAGCTACCAGCCAAGCATTCATATGGCTCCGTATGGGGCTTTGTATGGGAGACGGTCCCGACCTCTGGTGGGTTGATTTGAGCCGGGTGAGGCTAGGTTATTAGGTACTGACCTGGTTCAGGATACTTTGGACAAGGTTAAATTGATTCAGGATCGGCTTCGCACGGCGCAGTCTAGACAGAAGAGTTACGCCGATTGGAAGGTTTGCAATGTTGCTTACATAGTTGGGGAGAAGGTACTTCTCAAGGTTTCACCCATGAAGGGTGTTATGAGTTTCGGGAATAAGGGAAAGTTGAGCCCTCGGTATATTGGGCCATTTGAGGTGCTTTAGAGGCTTGGAGAGGTGGCTTACAAGCTTGCCTTCGCGCCTAGTCTGTCAAGTGTTCATCCAATATTTCATGTTTCTATACTCTAAAAGTATGTCGGCGATCCGTCTCATGTTTTAGATTTTAGCACGGTTCAGTTGGATGGTGATTTGACTTATGATGTGGAGCCGATGGCCATTTTGGATCGGCAGGTTCGAAAGTTGAGATCAAAAGGCATAGCTTCAGTGAAGGTGCAGTAGAGAGGTCACCAATTGAGGAAGCTACTTGGTTGACCGAGCGGGAGCTACGAAGCAGATATCCACGCCTATTTGAGACTCCAGGTACATTTCTAGACCCGTTAGAGGTCAAACATTTGTTTAAGAGGGGGGATGATGTATTAACCCTGCCAGTCATTTTGAGTGTTGTAGCCGTATTCCCCCATTTACTGCTCATTTTATGCTTATTAGTTGCTATGTGACTTGCCATGGTAGTTGGTTCGGTTCTGGGGTTGTTTCAGAATGAGTTGAGACACTTAGTACCAAGGTTGGAAGCTTAAGTTGAAAAGGTTGGCCAGATGTTGACTTATGTGTAAATGGCTTCGAAATGGAGTTTTGATGGTTTCGATAGCTCCGTTGGATGATTTTGGACTTAGGAGTATGTACGGATAGTGATTTGGATGTTCGTAGTTGATTTTGGCTTAAAATGGCGAAAGTTGGAGAATTAGAAGTTTTGGAAATTGAGAAGTTTGATCGAGAGTTAACTTTGTAGTTACCGGCCTTGGATTTTGGTTCCGAGATTTAGAGTAGGGCCGTTGTGTTATTTATGACTTGTTTGCAAAATTTGAGGTCAATCAGACTTGATTTGATAGGTTTTGGCATCAATTGTCGAAGTTGGAATTTTCAAGTTTTCATTAGGCTTGAATTGAGGTGTAATTCGTGTTTTTGATGTTGTTTGATGTGATTTGAGGGCTTGACTAAGTTCGTATCGTGTTTTCAGATTTGTTGCTATGTTGATTGAGGTCCTGGGGGCCTCGAGTTGATTTTAGATGGTTAACGGATCGAAAATGAGACTTAAAGCATTGCTAGAGCTGGGAGTCTTCTGGTGTGATCGCACCTGCAAGGGGATTGGTCGTAGGTGCGACGCTACAGGTGCGGCTGTAGTAGTGCAGAAGCGAGGTTGGTCTGAGCTGTGGAGTTGCACAGTTGCGAAGGGATTTCCACACCTGCGAGTTCGCAGATGCGGAGGAAGCATCGCAGAAGCAAAGGGGGGACTTGGAGAGACAGGTCCATAGGAGCGGATGAATTCTCGAAGAAGCGAGGCCGCAGGTGCAGATTAGTGTCCGCAGGTGTGCAAGGCTAGTGCCCAGTGTAACTCCGCAGATGCGGAGCTTGAACACATCCTTTGTACTTCCATTTATCGGGTAGCTCCAGCTCGATTCTAATTTTGATTCAGTTCACAGGATCTGAGAACTATGGGCTTTGGCTCGGAACAATGTGTATTGCACTCCAAGCTAAACGAAAATTAGGGTTTGTGACTGGCACTTGTACAAAGGGATCATTCAAGGCAACACTGCATGAAGATTGGAAAACCTGTAATGCAATTGTACTGTCTTGGATAATGAACATTGTATCCAAGGACCTCATTAGCAAAACATATGCTTCAAATGCACACTTAGTCCAAGAGGATTTGAGAGAGCGATTCGACAAGGTTAATTGAGTTTGGATTTTTTAATTGCACAGAGAAATTGCCATAATTTCTCAAGGATTTGACTTAACTGCCACGTACTTCACTAGACTGAAAGAACTATGGCAAAGTGTGATGCTTTAGTGCCTTTTCCAGGTTATGATTGTGTTAGATCGAAGGATTAAATTGTGCATCTAAAGCGCCAGCAATTACTTCAGTTTCTTAGTGGTCTTAATGAGTCATATGATCAAGAAAAGCGTCACATTCTCATGAAAACTAAAGAACCTACTGAATCAGGCATATGCCATGATTATCGAGGATGAAAGTCAGCAGCATCGATATGCATCTGCTATTCCTGGAGGTCAATCCATAGTGGAAAGGAATGATATTATTGCTCTTAGTAGTGCTAAAGGTTCATAATAGAAAACTAAGAGGAATTTTACCCTGTAGTATGAATACTGCAATTGACACAAAGGAGAACTGCTACAGAATCATTGGATACCCAGCGGATTATAAAGGCAGAAGAAATGAGGGGATAGTTGTTAATGCTTCTGCTCATAATGTTTTTGCTCATAATACTTCTCCTGTCTATAATGCTCCTTATGCCCCTTCATTTACCTTTGACAGACTTCAGGGACAATACGGATTTGACAGACCTCAGTGTAATTTTCAGCAGAGTCATAATGTATCTCATCGAACTGGATTTACCAACACGGTACTTGGTCAGGGAGGTACACATGCCACAATCTACACCTAATGTTAGGACTTACAGTGGTCCAATGGTATTCACACCTAATCAATACAATCAAATGTTAAAGATGCTCAATAAGGATACTACCAATGAGATTTCTGGTGCAGTAGGTATTGCTACTTCTTTTAGTGCAACTGATATACCTGATAAGTAAATTATAGACACATGGGCCACAAACCACATGGTTTTAGATTGTGCAATATTATATGCAGCATGTAAGCAAATGATTTAAAAGGTGCATTTACCAAATGGTAGTAGGATGGCAACAACATACATTTGGGACTGTAAATTAGTACAGGGAGAGATACATAATGTTCTATGTGTGCCAAACTTTAAGTATAATCTATTGTCTGTTTTCAAATTGACAAAAGAGTTGAAGTGTTTTATGGTCTTTTACCCTGATTTCTCTTTGCTGCAAGACCTTCTCATTAGGAAGGAGAGGGGGATTTGTCAAATGCATGATGGTCTATACTATAGGGAGCACAAGGTTCAAGAGGAATCATATCACATATGTTCAGCCATTACAAGCACCAGGAATAAGAAGAGTTATAGCATAAGCGACTTGGACATGTGCCCAGTAGGATACCGAAGCAGATGTCCATGATAAAGACTAGTGTACATAATAATGTTTTTTGTCCAGTGTGTCCTATAGCTAAGCAGACAAGACTACCTTTTTCTACTAGTAATAATAGAGCTAATACAACAACAACAACAACAACAACGACGACCCAATAAAATCCCATAAGTGAGGTCTGGGGAGGGTAGTGTGTATGCAAACCTTACCCCTATTCCGAAGGAGTAGAGAGGCTGTTTTCAAAAGACCCTCGGCTCAAGAAGATGAAAACGACGAGGAAAGAAGGGAAGGGACAATATATTAGTACTATCAAGCAGAAAACAAAGAAATAATAAACGCATCATAAGAGTACCTGCCTATGATGGCAATAGATTTTTTCCTACTTTGATGGATGATTATAGTAGGATGACATGGTATTTTCTGTTAAAGAACAAAAGTGATGTTAGCACTGTTCTACATGATTTCTTGCTACTTGTAGATACTCAGTTCAATAATAAAATCAAAGTGTTTCTAAGTGATAATGGCACAGGGTTTTTCAATTCTTATTGGAAGAATCTGTTTAGCTCCACATGGGTAGTTCAACAGAGTTCATGCATCCATACACCCCAACAGAATGGGATGGTTAAGAGGAAACATAGACAGATACTGAATATGGCCAGGGTTATCATATTTTAGGTCAGAATTCCCCTGAAATTATGGGGTCTATGTGTTTACAATGTTGTCTATCTGATCAATAGGTTCCCTTCCACGGTTATAAAGGGCAAGTCACCATTTGAGGTTTTCTATGGTAGAAAGCCAAATATCAACACCTAAAAGTGTTAGGCTGTTTATGCCATTATAACTGGAGATAAAGGAGATAAGTTTGGGCCTAGAGTAGAAGAGGCAGTCCATTTGGGGTACTCCAGCATACAAAAGGGGTACAAACTTTATAGTCTCACTCACAAGATCTTCTTTGTTAGCAGGGTGTCATGTTTAGGGAGGATATTTTTCCCTTCAAGAACCAACTGCAGAAAGGTTTTTTCAGACACTTATATTCAGGAATTACTATTCATGATGACCCTTTAAGGGTTGCCAGCCATGGAAATGAGATGACAGAATCTTCTTCTCCAATAACACATCCCACTTTTACAACACTAAGTGTTCAGCCTACTCCTCCACCTACAGTTCAATTGTCACGACCCAAAATTACCATCAGGTCGTGAGGGCGCCTAAACTCACTTGCTAGGCAAGTCAAACATAATAATAGCAGAAAAAGATAATAAAATTAATGAAAATAATATAAATCTAAACCAAATATCATCAATAAACTCTGTCAATATATAACATCTCCAGAACTGGCAATACAAAGTCATGAGCTCTACAATAGAAATACAAGTCTAAAAATATGAAATAAAAACATTGTATGAATAACAACAACAGTAACTGAAATGGAAAGAGACGTCAAAGACTGCGGTCGAATTGCAGCTTTACCTCATCTTTCAGGAGCTCACAGCAATCACGAACAAGTCTCAACTAGTTTTAATGCCTGGATCTACACAATTAAGTGCAGAGTTTAGTATGAGTACAACCGACCCCATGTACTTAGCAAGTATCATAGTTAACCTCGGCGAGGTAATAATACCAAGAATTACCAATGATACTCGCTAATAACTTGATTAGTTCATGAATTTCACAAGTACATAGCAATAGTACCATCTAATCATAAAACACAACACAGATAAAACTACATCGATGCACAAAGAGATAATGTGCAAAGTCCCCCAACTAGAGAAGATATGCATATATGATCAAGTCTCGTGTGCATAGGTGGATATATAGAGAAGATATGTACCATGCTCTCACTAATCGAACCAAATAGTATATAGAGAAGATATGCACAACGAGGCATGTATACATTCCAGATCTAGCATATAGAGAAGATATGTGACTAAAACATATATCATCCAAGGTAATTGCAAATAGAGAAAAGATGCAATAACCAAACACTGATCAATTTTTCTCATACTGCATGTACACCATCAAGATACAAACATGAGGGTGACTGTAGGGGATGGATCCTTAACCAAACGTTTCACAGACAACTCACGTATATAAAACAACCTCCTGGACCACTCACGTGCTATCATATCTTAAACTCTGCACGGACCACTCAAGTTCTATCAATTCAGTCCATATCACACAGAAAGCATATACGAGAATACATGTACATGAACTATGGATATCAAATTACATACTTATGGACCGATATAAGTGATATCATAAGGTGTATGCATATGCAAAGTGTACTGCCATAGCTCAATCAGGAAATTACGTCGCAAAATAAAAATTATCAAGTTTGAACATGAGATTATCCTACACGTAACCGCTAATTCAACTAGTTCACAAAGGGTTATAAACATAAGAAGCATAATAGTTTGAAGCTTAGCAATTGATTCAAGTCATAACATAGCTTAAGCACTACCCCCAAGCATGGACAAAAACCCTAGTGCACGCACATGGGCTCAACCCCTCACATGTGTGCCACTCATAGCACGTAACCAACACTAATAACTCAGGCAACTAGTGCTCAACAAAGTTTAGGTAAGATACTTGATCCACGTCCAATCCACACTCAATAATGAGTGGAACCGGTCTTTGGAAGAATAGTATCCAACAAGAGCCGGGGACGATTTCCACAGGGAGTTACAATGGGTGTTAGGAGTATACACTTGACGAGAGCGAATGGATTAACTAAATTTGCACTTCCACAAAAGGTTTGATTTCTAATTCGACTTTTACTCTAACAATTGTAATCTAAGATAAGAATCTAGAAGCGAATAATTGTTTTTGGTCTTTTTTAAAATAGTTAAAAAGCCTAGGGATGTGACCCTAGGTGTTTACCTAATGGTTAAATACGTTAATACTTGTTTTGTTGATTGGGGTGTATTATAACTCTCAACTCTACGTTACCACTCAATACCTCTTGGTCGGAGATTGATTTTGCCCAATTTGGCTTTCTCAAGTCCTAATAGGTATCAAACAAAATAGTTGATATGAGCTCAATTCGGGTTCTTACTATCTCTAGTTTGAACCCTTTAATTAGGCTAATCAAACTCTCAATTAACCCAATTTCGTGTTAGCCAAGTTATCCTAGACTAGGTCCCTCTTTCTCAAGTAGAGACTAAGTCAAAAAGGCATGAATTAATATTTACAACCATTAATTCTAAAATTGAAGCATGAACTAAGTTAAATAATCAACGCCCAATCATAAACTAGCATTAAATTAAGTACCCATAAGGTTTATAGTGGCCTAAAATTCATTGACAAAAATGCCCCTCGGGAGGTTCTGCGGACGCACAATTCCATGTGCGATCCGCAGATTTCTTCAGTTGGCAGGAGCTTGCATTTTGCAACAGAACATTTCTGGATTGCGGCTGCGAAGCATCTTCTATGGCCGCACAATTCTTGTGCGGTCCGCACTTCAGCATGGCTTTAGGACCTGGTCTTTTGCACACTCTCTGAACTTGGAATCATTTCTCAGTGCAAAACTTGTTCTGCGGCCGCACAATTCATGTGTGGTCCACATATTGGCCAAAGTCTTGTTGGGTTCTTTTACTTTTTTTTCGGCCGCAGATAGAATTCTGCGGTCCGCACTTTCTTCTACGGCTGCAGAAATCCTTCTGTGGACCGCATTTCTTTGATTCTTCTCCATTTATTACCTTGTGATTCAGGACACTCCTTTTTAAGTTAGATTACATCATAGGAGATCAAACTTCCAATATTCCTGCAATTTGTATATTTTTATTAGTTTTGGGAACATAACTCAATAGTATCAGACTAAAACAAAAGCAAAAAGGTGATATAAGTAGTCGAAATCCCCACTTATCAACTCCCCCAAACTTAAAATTTTGCTGGTCCTCAAGCAAATAAATTAGTTCCCACCTCCTAGAGTTAAGGGTTATTTTAGCGAGTCAATGATGATCCATTCACACATTACCCACACTAATCATGCATTATCAACAAGGTGACAAGTCAAATATTCATGCACATATAGTTCTAATGTGACATTTGAGCTTCAAGTATTGACTTTACTCATCAAGGACTCTTGTTCTATCATATAGGTCATGGTAGACTCCAAACTCTTCCTCCTCTACTTTCCATTTTCCAAGCTCACTTAAGAAATTAGCACCTAATCTTAGGATTCATGAAAGGTTCACTCATCTCTCACAAGAGAATGTGACAAGTACGGCTTCAAGTACCATAGGCTTGCCCCTGATGTAGATCGCCACCAATGTAAGCTCACTCGGTTTGAAATCAAGTAGGACTTCTTTTGGGTTGTAATGAAGGCTTTTGGATTAGGGTAGGATATCCTATGAGTAAGTGGTTACACATTTCCTTAATCACTCCACACTTTCATTTGTCGGCTCACAATTGCCAATTTTAAGAGGCATTTTCTTTTCATTGGGGAATAGAGAGACTTACCATCACTCTTTCTTGTTCATTTCATTCTTTTTCTCCCTTTTTTGATTGCTCGTGCTAGGAATCATTACCTTTTTTTGAGACCATCAACCCTTCCACTTATTCACGTTTTGCATTTTCCTTTTTGTTTTTTCGTTTCTTGCCTTCTCTTTTCATAGAGATACTTTATATTCTCTTTTTTTTGCCTTGATACCTTTTTCAAATTTCTCATCTCTCCCCCAAACTTATGTTTTTTAAGCCACTTGTTTCACAAGAGTGTTAAGGAAAGTCCGGGTGCCAAGAGAGGGTCACAACAAAATGGGTAAAGGCTTATAACATGGTTATCAAATGATAAAGGCTAGAGGCTCAAAGGGTTTGACTAGGGATAACGACATTGGTTGGCAATAGAAGGCTCAAACGGGCCAAGGAAAGCCTACAGTCACTTCTCAAACCAAGCAAAACTTAGGATTTCGCCTTGAAACACATTCGAGGCAAGTTCTAGACCCTTCGCACGGATACTTGGACTATCAAAAATTCATCTCACCCCTCACGCAACGAGATTGTAAAAGAGGATAGAGTCGAGGGCCTACAATGACCACATTCAAGTTTAAAGATCTCTATGGTCCAATTAAACCACGCGATGATTGCCAAAGTCAAATCAAGAGTCATAAGGTCACTAACTAGAGCTATTTCTTTCAAAAACCTTGTCTCTAACCATAAGCACGTAGTTAAGTGTGTTGGTACCAATTGAAGCATGGTTGACTCTTCGAGCATGACTTGATTAGGTATTTTTATTTATTACTACTACTATTATTACCTAAACATAAAAATGAACTCATTTGTTAAGAAGGTTTTCATGTCATCCATCGTTGGGACGAGTCACCCGGTTCACACAAAAACTACCTTTGGAAAGAATTGTGGCATTAAGAAAAACAAAGGCTTATTATCTACTAAATCATTAAAAAAAAGCTACTTAACAAAACAAGAACTAATATGGAAAAGACAAAGAAGCTAATAATCAAAAACAAAGATAAAGAAGCTAATGAGAAAAAACTACTAAAGATAGAATGAATATACATAATAAGAGAGAGAGAAGATAGATAAATACAAATAAGAAAAGAGAGAATATCATCACATTATTACAGATCAAATGTATCAAAGTTTACCAATGTGTCAAATAAACTCCACCTCCGAATAAAAGTAAGCATTGTCCCCAATACTTAGCAAAATAAGAGTTAAAGAGGAGAGGGTGAAGAAAACTCCCTACGGATCCTTGGACATCTTAGTGTCCCCAGCAATTTCATCTTCTCAGGATCAGCCAACTGAATCTCATCCTCGTCAAATCTAGGTGTGGCTGGGTTGGAGAACATCTCACGCACTACCTCAGCAGTGTCAGCAGCAAGATCTGACTCGTCGGACTGGCCAGCTAGTGCTACCGGTGTAGATAGTGCTGAAGGATCTGGGGCGGACTGGTGCGGGTCAAGCAGCATGTCAAAGGGAAGGTCGCCAGCTGTAGCAAGTCTAGTCACCTCCCTCCGGAGCTTGTCCACTAATTTCTTGCTCACCTGGGACTTCCTTATCTTCTTTACTTCCTTTCCCAGCTCCTTAATCACTGACTTGTGTTGTACCAAGGTATCCATGATAGTCTTCTAGTTCTCTAGAATCTTCTTCAGTATCTCCTTAGTGTTAGAAGGAACCTGTGATGCCTATGAAGTGGACTGCAGTGCAACAGTATTGGAGAAGTCAGATGGCTTTGCGGTCTATCTGCATCTAGTTTTTGAGACTCGCCAATGTCTGGGAGACTTACAGCGCAGAAAGTGGGGCAGTGGGCATGGGCACCAGCCTCAGAGCTGTGGCAAGAGCTGTAGTAGGAGCTGTGGATGATGGCGGAGGCGTAGTAGTGGAACTGGCAGAAGGCTCAGCAGAAGTGGATGGAAGATCAACTGCCTCAGAAGCTACCACTATTGGCTCATCAGACTGGCCTGTGGTGGTAGAAGGCTGAACTTTCTTCTTTGGGTTGCTGGCATCCATCAGAGAATACCATTCGAAGGGCTTATTTTCCTTCACCCTAGTGTCAAAGTCCCTCGGCTCTACCTTTGCGTCAGTGAGATATTTTGTAATAGTGTTGGGATAAGGGTAGGCCGAGCTGTCCTGCCGTGCAATCAGTGAAATGTTGGCCGACATCATGGCACCCACATTGATTGGGTAATCGGCCATGATGGAAGCCACAAGATTTGCTCGAGCAAGAGGAAGGTGAGTCTCGTTCTGGCATGGATCCAACCTACTACAAACAAGGGTCTGCCACCCTTTTGCCTCGAAGCTCAAAGTGTTCCGGTGGATGGGAACCCCAGCAGCGATCCATGGTGGTGGTGGCCCTGGTGGTACTAGAATGTCAACTAGCTAAGGACGGACTTCCTCCTTTAGTGCGCAATTCTCCAAATACTCCATTGGCTCAACATCCTCAAAGCCTAAGTATGTGTTTAGTGTATGCTAATCACACCTCACCTTGAGGTTGCGTACTTTGGTCACCTTCGTCCCTTTCTTTATATGAGCCACATTAGCATAGAATTCACGGATGAGGTATTCTTTAGCATCCTCTACACTCTGGGTGAACCACATTCACCCCTTTCGTGCCCTGAACTGTCTCAATATAGCTGGGTTGTACTTCTCCAAATCCTTCAACAAAAACTGTCGCTCAAGAGTTAGCGACCTCACTAGCAACCACATACAGAAGCTGGTGAAAGCAGCCAGGCTGACAAAGCGATCCTCCCAAACCTCTTTCTTCTTTGATCTTTCAAGCCTGAAGTTATAGCATCTCCCCCTCTTCCATCATCGGGGATATCATGTGTAACTTGTGCCTCAGGGACAGGTGTCGCCGATGGCTCTGAAGCATGACTAGCACCTCTCTGATCCGTCGGAAGTGCTGTGAGATGAGGATTGCTCGTCCCTGAGCTGGTATTTTCCCTGCAGCCTCGATCTGCGGCCGCAAAGGAAATTCTCTAATGATAGAGAATGGGATGATCTGCAGCCGCAAAGGGAATTATGCGGTCTGCACATTTTAACTTGTGGCAGCAAATTCCTTATTTACTGAGTTGCCCAAATTCAACATCTGCGGACCGCACAAATTCAAGTGCGGTCGCAGATTTCAAAAGTTACGTACAGACCAATTTTTTCTACTTAGGTTTTTCAATTTCTCGCACAAGTAGACATGGAAACATTGTAAAAACATGAATGTACTAACCCAACCCCACTAGAGCATGTATCATAGTTATCCAGTCCAGATCTACCCCATATGGACACATAATGGAACTTTAATAACAAATGGCCCAAAAAGAACTAAAAATATATAAATTAAACTATTAACAAGATTATTATGAAATTGAAGCATACCAGATAGACTGAATGCAGTGAGTGAGTGATCTAGGTGTCTCTGTGTGTGGACAGTTGAAATCTCCAAGAAAATTTAGCATGGCAACAGTGTTTTTTCAAAGTGGGAAAGAGTAAAATAAGCCCTACTGTTCTATTTATACCGTTCAAAAAAGACAAGGGATCAGAGACAAGTGCGACCGCACATTTTCATGCGCAGTCTGCACTTTTTAACCTGGGAGATCACTTTTGGAAACCAATCTGCGGTCCGCATATTTTTGGGTGCGGCCGCAGATTTCTTGTGTGGTCACAAATTGACCTCCGCAACTGACAAGCTCAAACTTCAAAGAGTTAGTGTTTTTGACATTTCAATTTGCGGTCCGCAAGATAAATGTGCGGCTGTAATGCTAATCTGCAATGGCACCTAAAAATGTGTGGTCCGCACAAATGAAGTGCGGTCCGCACTCTTTTGAACACTTAGCCATATTTTCGTCTACAATTCCTGTAAGTCACATTCATCCCTGTATAACACTTCAAATCAAATTAGAATAAAAATAGCACCTAACTACAAAAGAAAAAAGAAAAGAAACATGTGTTGCTTCCCAAGAAGCGCCGGATTTAACGTCGCGGCACGACGCAAAATACCCTCAAGTGAGTTGAATGACTGCCACCACGTGGCCATATCCAACCTTTCCCAAGTAGTGTTTCACTTGGTGACCATTGACTCGGAATACTTCAGTGTTTTTGTTCTTCAAGTCTAATGCGCCAAAAGGTGTCACACCCACAATTTCAAAAGGACCACTCCATTTGGATTTTAGCTTCCCGGTAAACATCCTCAACCTTGAGTTGAACAACAATACAAGATCGCCCACCTTAAACTCTTTGTTCTAAATGTATTTGTCATGAAGATATTTAATCTTTTCTTTGTACAAAGATGAACTCGTATAAGCATGGTACCGGAACTCATCCAATTCATTCAAATGTGCAACCCTTAAGTTAGCGGCTACATCCCAATCAAGATTCAACTTCTTTATAGCCCACATGGCTTTTTGCTCTAGTTCCACCAGAAGATGAAAAGCTTTCCCGAACACCAAACGGTATGGAAACACTCCGATAGGTGCTTTGTAAGTCGTCTGATAAGCCCATAATGCATCATCAATCTTCTTGGACCTATCCGTCCGATTAGCATTCACCATTTTTGACAAGATACTCTTTATCTCCCGGTTGGAGACTTCTACTTGTCCACGAGCTTGTGGGTGATAAGGAGTCGTGACTTTGTGAGTAACACCATACTTGCTAAGTAAAGTGTCGAAAGCCTTGTTGCAAAAATGTGACCCCATATCGCTTATAATAGCACGTGGAGTACCAAACCTTGTGAAGATATTCTTCTTCAAGAAAGCCACCACACTTCTCGCCTCATTGTTGAGTAAAGCAACGGCCTCAACCCACTTGGACACATAATCCATCCTGACCAAGATGTAGGTGTTTTCACAAGAACTCACAAAAGAGCCTATGAAGGTAAAACCCCTACACATCGAAAATATCAATCTCCAACATGGTTGTAAGAGGCATTTCATTTTTCTTTGAGATTCCACCGGCCCGTTGACATTCATCACATCTTTTCACTAACTCACTGGCATCTTTGTAAAGAGTAGGCCAATAGAACCCGCAACTAAGCACTTTAGCGATCGTTCTTGCTCCACCATGATGACCACCATATGGCAAAGAATGGCAGCCCCACGAATTTTACCTTGATCTTTTTGCGGTATGCATCTTCTAATCACCCCATCCGTACAAATCCAAAAAAGGTATGGTTTATCCCAATAATAATCTTGACAATCCTGTTTAAGCTTCTTCCTTTGGCTTGAAGAGAACTCATCCGGAATGATTCCACACACAAGAAAATTTGCTAGATCCGCAAACCATGGCACCTCTTTAATTGAAATTGCCAAGAGTTGCTCATCGGGGAAGGAGTCATTGGTTTCAAGGCCATCATGCGGCCTCCCCTCCTCCTCCAAAGGAGACAAATAGTCTGCCACTTGGTTTTCACTATCTTCTTATCTTGGATGTCAATGTCAAATTCTTGTAACAAGATCACCCATCTCATCAACCAAGCTTTGGGGTCCTATTTGCTCATAAGGTAACAAAGCGCCGCATGATCCGTGTGGACAATGACTTTTGCACCCATCAAGTACGGGCAGAACTTTTCAATTGTAAACACAATAGCAAGGAGATCTTTCTCCGTAATGGTATAGTTGATTTGGGCACTATTCATGGTCTTACTAGCATAGTAGACTGAATGAAATATTTTGTTGATGCGTTGCCCCAAAACAGCCCCAACCACTATGTCACTTGCATCACACATGAGTTCAAAAGGGATACTCCAATTTGGATAGGTGATGATGGGAGTATTTTTCAACTTGAGCTTCGACAATTCAAAAGATCTCATGCAATCATCATTGAACTTAAACTTAGCATCCTTCTCAAGAAGCTTGCACCACGGGCTCACCACTTTAGAGAAGTCTTTGATGAAGCACCGGTAAAAACCCGCGTGGCCTAAGAAACTCCGCACTACCTTCACCGAAGTTGGAGGTTGAAGCTCAGAAATCACCTCAATCTTTTCCTTGTCAACTTCACTTCGATTCCTTGATATTTAGTGGCAAGGACAATACCTTCCTCGACCATGAAATGGCATTTCTCCCAATTGAGCACCAAATTTGTTTCTTCACATCTAGTCAACACTTTGTCCAAATTTGCAAGATAATCATCAAAAGAATCTCCAACCACCGAGAAGTCATCCATGAAAACTTCAAGGTAGTCCTCCACCATGTCCGTGAAAATAGCCATCATACACCTTTGAAAAGTTGTCGATGCATTACACAAACCAAATTGCATCCGCTTGAAAGCAAAAGTACCAGACAGACATGTAAAGGTTGTTTTCTCTTGATCTTCTGGAGCAATGAGAATTTGGTTGCCCGAGTACCCATCAAGAAAGCAATATAAAGCACGACCAGCCAATCTATAAAGCATTTGATCTAAGAAAGGAAGTGGAACGTGATCCTTCCTTGTGACTTTGTTGGCTTGAGATAGTCCGCACACACCCTGCAACAGGTCACAGTTCTTGTACAAATCAACTCATTCTTGTCATTGGTGACCACCGTCATACCCCGCTTCTTTGGGACACATTGAACCAGAGAAGTTCATGAACTATCGGAGATGGGGTAGACAAACCCGACATTCAACCACTTGATAATATCCTTCTTGACAACTTCTCGCATAGCCTCATTGAGTCTCCTTTGATGTTCAATAGATGGTTTGGCGCCATCCTCCAACTTGATCTTATGCATGCAAAAAAGCAGATGTGGAATCTACCTACACATTAATAAAACAAGAGGAAAGAATAACCGGCAAAGTAGAACAAGGACCAAGAAATTCATACCGAAGATGTAGAGGCAATGGCTTCAAATCCAAGGTAGGAGGCTCTTTAATAGAATGATTTTTCAGAGGAGTTGTTCTTATTTTTCAAGATCCAAAGACAATTTCCGGGGTGCATAGTTGTACGACCCCATTCCTTGCAAAGAATTCACACATTCCATGAAGTTCTCGTCATTATCAAAGTTGAGCAAGACGGCCTCCAACATATCACCAACATTGATTGTAGCACTTGTTTCATCAACAATAACATCAGTTACCAAGTCCACCAAAAGAACACACCTCATTGCTATTTGGTTGCCGCATTGACTTACACACATGAAATACCACTTTTTCATCACCAACCCGGAAATTTGGTTCTCCGGCTTCAACATCACAAAGATCCTTACCCGTAGCAAGGAAAGGTCTCCCAAGAATAATCGATACTTCATAATCAACCTCACAATCTAGAATGATAAAATTTGCTGGAAGAATGAATTTATCAACACGAACCAAAACATCTTCAATCACTCCCAAGGGTCTCTTCATGGTACGGTCGGCCATTTGCAATCTCATAGAGATGGCTCTTGGTAGCCCAATTCCAAAGTCTTGAAAACCGAATAGGGCATCAAATTGATACTTGCCTCAAGATCACAAAGAGCTTTAGCAAACTCGGCACTTCTAATTGTACAGAGAATCGTGAAAGCACCAGGATCCTCCAACTTAGGAGCCATTGAATGAACAATTGCACTCACTTGATGAGTGACCTTGATGGTCTCAAAGTTCATTGACCACTTCTTTGTCACAAGATCCTTCATAAACTTTGTATAACCAGGCATGTGTTGCAAAGCTTCAACTAATGGCACATTAAGTGAGAGACTCTTCATCATTTGAATGAATTTCTTGAATTAATTCTCACCATTTTTCTTGGCAAGTATTTGATGGTATGGAGGTGGAGGCTTAGGCAATGGTGCCTTAGCCTTTTGCACTACCGGCTCCGGTATGTCAATAATTTGTTCCCTAGACGGTTTCACCTCCTATTAAGTCTCTTCCACACTGTCATCAATATAAATCCTAACTTCATCATTAGGTTGCACCACATTGTTCGGGATCTCTTCTTCTTTCATCACTTGATCACCATCAATAAGTTGCCTTCCACTTGAGGTGGGTGCATTCCCGCCTCTTCCACTTCTTGTGATAACCGTCATGGCATGCCCCGTGTTGTTACCACCCTTTGGGTTTACTACCGTGTCACTTGGTAGTGCTTCCTTAGGACGAGAATTTAGAGCTTGAGAGATTTGCCCCATTTGAACTTCTAGGTTGCGGATTGGTGTGTTGTGTGAGGCAAGTTGGGCATCCGAATTGGCATTCTTTTCCATCATTTGCTTGAACATATTTTCAATACGTCCCATCTCATTTTTTAAAGAACTTGAAACATGGGAAGGATAAGGAGGTGGGTTGCTTGGTTGTTGGTACATTGGGGACCTTTGAAAACCCGACCCCCGGTTGCCTTGATTGTTGTTCCATCCGCCTTGATTGTTACCTCCCCAATTTCCTTAGTTGTTTCCACTCCAATTTCCTTGATTGTTGTTGTTATGCCAATTCCCTTGATTGTTACCACTCCAATTTCCCTGATTGTTATAATTCCAATTGCCTTGATTGTTTTGAGGTCTCCATTGTTGTTGGCTTGGGCCTTGGAAGTTGTTTCTTTGCCCTTGAAATTTATTCACATATTGCACCTCCTCTTCTTGTTCATTATAGGAATCATCTTGCTTAAAACTATTGTCTTCTTGCACATAGTTCTCTACTCGATTTTGCACTTCCTCCTTTTGTTCACCATCATGTTTACTCCTTCCATATCATTGACTTTCTTAGGATTTTGCACTTGATTTAGTTAGGCCTTCGCTAGTTGAGTCATGGTAGTTGTCAATTCGGTAATGGCTTGCCCATGATCTTGCAATTCTTTGTGAAGGTGGATCATATTCGGGTCACCTTGTGGAACATTGGCCCGGGATTGCCAAGCTGACGATGTTTCCTCCATCTCATCCAAAATCTCGCACACCTCCGCATAAGGCATAGTCAAAAAGTTCCCACCGGTTAGTTGGTTCACTGCACATTGGTTGGTTGTGTTAATCCCACTATAGAAGGTTTGTTGAATCATGTTGTCCGTCATATCGTTGTTGGAACATTCCTTGACCATAGCTCTATAGCATTCCCATATCTCGTGTAGTGGTTCATTCGGCTCTTGCTGAATGCTAGGATCTCATCTTGAAGTGTAGCCATGTGTCCGGGAGAGAAGAACTTAGCAATGAACTTTTCCACCTACTCATCCCAAGTGTGAATTAAATGGTTAGGCAATCATTCCAACCAATCTAAAGCTTCCCCCCGTAGAGAGAAGGGAAAAAGTATTAGCCTCAATGCATCCTTGGAGACATTTGTTTGCTTTTTCCCCTAACAAGTGTCCACAAACCCCTTCAAATGTTTATAAGCATTTTGTGTTGGAGCAACGGTGAAGGATCCCCGTTGCTCAAGTAAAGTGAGCATCATATTGGTGATTTGGAAGTTGCCCGCCCTAATACAGGGAGGGACTATTACAGTAGCATAACCTTCGTTGGACAATATCCGGTGTGGAGCCGCTCGTGGTGGAGGTGGGGGTGGAACGGGCACATTGTCATGAGGTATCCGGCCTCTCCGATTGGCTTGTGGCTCATGAGATACCTCTCTACTTGCTCGTCCTCCGCATCCAAATCACCCAAAGGAAATTTCCGAGCTCATTGTTCGCCATGGTTGTACCTAAGATTTCTCACACAAGTTAGTAACACGGAAGGAAAAAAAGATATTCCAAAAACAAACCCAAATATATAGCTAACACCATCTTAACTCTCCGGCAACGGCGCCAAAAATTGATCCACATACAATCCGAACTCAATAATGAGTGGAAATGGTCGTTGGAAGAATAGTACCCAACAAGAGTCGGGGTCGATTTCCACAGGGAGTTACAATGGGTGTTAGGAGTATACACTTGACGGGAGCGAATGGATTAACTATATCTGCACTTCCACAAAAGGTCTTGATTTCTAATTCTACTTTTAGTCTAACAATTGTAAGCTAAGATAAGAATTTAGAAGTGAATGATTGTTTTTTGTCTTTTTTCAAATAGTTAAAAAGCCTAGGGATGTGACCATAACCTAGGTGTTCGCCTAATGAATTAGGGTCACAACCCTAGTAAGAATCTAGCTACTCATAGTGGGAATTAAAGAAAATAAAGAAGAAAGACTAATTAAACCCATAATCAAAGATTAAAATAATAAAATATAATGTTTAAACACTAAAGTAATCACAAACTTCCTAAAATGGCAAAATGAAATGGCTACAGCAGCTCAAACTTCGAAACTTGACCTAAAAATGTGAAACTCGCCTATTTATAGTGGCCCAAAATTCGCTGACAAAAATACCCCTCGGGAGGTTCTGCAGCCGAACAATTCCATGTGCAGTCCGCAGATTTCTTCAGTTGACAGGAGCTTGGATTTTGCAGCGGCATATTTCTTGATTGTGGCTGCGAAGCATCTTCTGCGGTCGCAAAATTCTTGTGGTCCGCAATTCAGCAAGGCTTCAGGACTTGGTCTTTTGCACACTCTCTGAACTTGGAATCATTTGTCAAGGCAGACCCTGCTATGCGGCCGCAATATTTATGTGCGGTCCGCACATTAGCCAAAGTCCTGTTGGGTTCTTTCACTTGGTTTGCGGGCCGCAAATGGAATTCTATGGTCCACACTTTCTTCTGCGGACCGCACTTCTTTGATTCTTCGGCCTTTATTGCCTTATGATTCAGGACACTCCTTTTTTAGTTGGATTTCATCATGGGAGACCAAACTTCTAACATTCCTGCAATTTGCATATTTTCATTAGTTTTGGGAACATAATCAATACTATCGGACTAAAACAAAAGCAAAAAGGTGCTAATAAGTAGTTAAAATCCCCACTTATCAATACTAGCCTCAAGCAATCCAAATCAATACTTTAAAAATCTCTTCCCACACGAGTCGACCTCCAAACAGCTCGAATTTAGCAAAAAAACAACTCAATAACATTAAATAAGGCCATAGGAAACAACTCCAAACATTAAAGCTTTGACGTTTATATAATTACAAAAAATCAACTAAAATAGTCAATCCGAGACCGCACCCCCGAAACCAACAGAACTCATAAATTCTGAACATTCATTCCATTAAGAGTCAAAATATATAAGTTTCATCCAAATTCGATCTCAAATCAACCCCCAAATCTCCAATTTTCACACTCCAAAATCATAGAAAACCCGCAAATCTCTCTTTTAGGTCACACAGTCTAGGTGTAACAATCCCTAGGGAAACACGATCTAACATAAAAATCAAGTAGAGATTACTTACCTTTCAAATTATGGTGAAAAACTCTCCAAAAATCGCCTCTAGCCGAGCTCCAAAACTCAAAATAATGAAAAATAGACCAAACCCTTGAAATTATATTTTGCCCAGTGATTTTCGCTTTTGCGAACCAAAATCGTGCCTCTGCGGCTCCGCTTCTTCGTAGAAAGTCTCACTTCTGCAAGCTCACTTAACCACCAGACCATCTGCACTTGCGCTCCATCATTCGGTTCTGCGGAAGTGCTTCTGCGCACAATGCATTGTAGAGGCGATATCGCTTCTGCGCAATATCTTGTGCATCTGCGAACTCTGCCTCTTCCAGTCATACTCCACTTCTGCGCCCCATTTCTCGCAGGTGCGATTGCACCAGACCTTCCACCAACTAGCCATACACAATCACCTTTCGGGTGGTCCGAAACCCACCCGAGCCCCGTAGGACCACGCCCGAGCATACCAACAAGTCCTAAAACATAATACGAACCTACTCGAGGCCTCAAATCACACAAAATTGCATCAAAACCACGAAGCTCGCCTTAATTCAAGCTTAATGAACTATCAAACTTTCACTTTCAAAACTCATGCCGAATCACGTCTAACCAACTCGGAATAACCTCAAATTTTTCACACAAGTCCCAAATAACATAACGAACCTATTCCAACTCCCGGAACAATAATCTGAACCTGATAACATATAAGTCAACTTCCAATCAAACCTATGAAACTTTCAAACCTTCAACATTCTCCAAATAGAGCCAAATCCACCTAAAAACCTCCAAATCAAAATCCGGCCATACACCTAAGTTTAAAATTATCATGCAAACCTATTGGAGCTATCAAAACACCATTCCAGTATCGTCTACACAAAGGTCACTTTGGCCAATCCTTTATAACTTAGACTTCACTAAGTATCCCAATTCAATCAAAAACTTCCCCGAAATCAAACCAACCGCCCCCGCAGGTCATATAACAATAAATACACATACGGGAAACATCAAATAGGAAAATGGGTCTCAAATGCACAAAACGACTGGCCGAGTCGTCACATTCTCTCCTTCTTAAACAAACGTTTTTCCTCGAACGAGTTTAGAATCATACATAGGGTATCAAAAGGTGGGGATATCTGCTCTACATCTCCTGCTCGGTCTCCCAGGTTGGCTCTTTGACCGGCTCACCTCTCCAATGAACCTTCACTGAAGTTATATTCGTCGATCTCAGCTCTTGAACATGTTGTCCAAAATAGCACCGAGCTGAAATCTAACATATGTGACGGATCCTGATAGTACTTCTAGGGCATGGAAAAATGGAACACCGGATGAACTCTGGATAACCTGGGTGGCACAGAAAGTCTGTAGGCTACCTCACCAAATCTCTCTAACACCTTGAAAGGACTAATATACCGAGGACTCAGCTTGCCCTTCTTCCCAAACCTCACCACACCCTTCATTGGAGAAACTTTGAGTAGAACCTTCTTACCTACCATGTATGCCATATCACGAGCCTTTCTATCAACATAACTCTTTTTATTGGACTGTGTTGTACGAAGTCGCTCCTGAATCAATTTCATATTCTCCAAAGCATCACGAACTAGATCAATGCCGAACAACTTAGCCTCCCCAAGCTTAAACCAATCAACCGGAGAACAACATCGCCTCCCATATAAGGCATCATATAGAGCTATTTGGATACTCGACTAGTAGTTGTTATTGTAGGCAAGCTCTACTAACGGTAAAAATTGATCCCACTGGCCCCCAAAATCAATGGCACAGGCCCTTCACATTTCCTCCAAGATCTGAATGGTACGCTCAGACTCCCCGTCCATCTAGGGATGAAATGTCGTACTCAACTCGGCATGTATTCCCAACTCACGATGTACTTCCCTCCAAAAATGCAATAGAACTGAGTGCCTTGATCTGAGATAATAGACATAAGCACACCATGCAGGCGAACAATCTCACTATGATAAATCCGAGCCAACTGCTCCGAAGTGTAGGAAGTCATGACCAGAATGAAATGCATAGACTAAGTTAGTTTGTCCACAATGACCCACACAGCATTAAATTTCCTCAAGGTCCATGGCAGCCCAATAACAAAATCCATAGTGATACGCTCCCATTTCCACTCTAGTATATCAAGGCTCTGAAGTAAACCACCAGGTCTCTGATGCTCATACTTAACATGCTGACAGTTCAAAAAACGTGCAACATAATCAACAATATCCTTCTTCATCCTTCTCCACCAGTAATGTTGCTTCAAATCACGATACACCTTCGTAGCACCCAGGTGAATGGAATACCGTGAACTGTAAGCCTCATCAAGTATCAACTCTCACAAGCCATCCACATTAGGAACACAGATCCGACCCTCAAGCCTTAATACCCCTTCATTACCAATAGTCACCTCCTTAACATTACTATGTTGCACCATGTCTTTAAGACAAGCAACTGGGGATCATCATACTGATGCACCTTGATGCGCTACTGTGATACAACACACGTAAGAACCCTGCTAGGCTCT
The DNA here is from genome assembly GCA_002018475.1 of Nicotiana obtusifolia. Lineage (NCBI taxonomy): Eukaryota > Viridiplantae > Streptophyta > Magnoliopsida > Solanales > Solanaceae > Nicotiana > Nicotiana obtusifolia. The sequence goes on from MCJB01020992.1 coordinate 71,858, forward strand.
GAAATATTCAACCTCATTAACCTGTTAGACAAGGCCTGAACATCCATACCTAATCCCCAGCTGGAATAAAAGCAAGACTTTTTATACTTTCTGCCTTCCTACTTAAGGCATCGACTACCACGTTGGACTTTCCGAGATGATAAAGAATGGTGATATCATAGTCTTTCAATAGCTCCAACCACCTCCATTGCCTCAAGCTCAAATCCTTCTGCTTGAATAAATGTTGAAGACTCCGGTGATCCGTATACACCTCACAAGACACGCTATAAAAGTAGTTCCTCTAAATCTTGAGCGCGTGTACAATAGTTGCTAACTCCAAATCATGCACTGGGTAATTCTTCTCATCGGGATTCAACAAACGCGAAGCATAGGCAATTACCCTACCATCCTAAATCAACACACATCTAATGCCAACCTATGAAGCATCACACTAAACAGTATATAAACTAAATCCTGAAGACAAAACTAGAACTAGAGTTGTAGTAAAGGCAGTCTTGACCTTTCGAAAGCTCTCCTCACACTCATTAGACTTAGTCAATGTGGTTGCGATAAATGAGAACCCCTCCGCAAAATGGCGATAACATTCAATAAACCCTAGGAAACTCCGAATCTTAGTAGCGGTACAAGGTCTGGGCTAACTCTAAATTGCCTCAATCTTCTTCGGATCCACCTTAATCCCCTCAGTGGACACTACGTAACCCAAGAATTCCAATGTAACCAAAACTTGCACTTGGAGAACTAGCATATAGCTTCTTCTCCCTCAAAATTTGGAGTACGATCCTCAAATGCTACTCATGCACCTCCCAACTACGAGAATACACCAATATATCATCAATGAATACAAAGACGAAAAAATTGATATAATACTAAAATATGATGTTCATCAAGTGCATGAAATCTACTGGGGCATTGGTCAGCCCAAAAGGCATCACTAGGAATTCATAATGCGCATGACGAGTCCTGAATGTTGTCTTAGGAATGTCCAAAGCCTGATATTCAACTAATAATACCCGATCTCAAGTCAATCTTCAAGAATACCCTAACACCTTGAAGCTGATAAAATAAATCATCAATGCACGGTAGTGGGTGCTTTTTCTTGATGGTAACCTTGTTCAATTGCCTACAATCAATGCACATCCTTATAAAACCATATTTCTTCTTCACAAATAGTATCGGTACACCCTAAGATGAAACACTCGGCTTGATAAAAGCCTTATCAAGCAATTCTTGTAATTGTTCTTTCAATTCCTTCAACTCCATCGGTGCCATACAATATAGCGGAATAGATATGGGCTGAGTGTCCGGCATCAAATCAATACCAAAATCAATATCCCTATCGGGTGGCATGACCGGTAGATCTGCTAGAAACACGTCTGGAAACTTCCTTACCACTTGCACTGACTCAATAGTAGGAGCATTAGTACTAAAATCCCTCACAAAGGCAAGATACGCCAAACACCTCTTCTCTATCATCCGTTGAGCCTTCAGAAAGAAATCACTCTACTAGGAGTGTGGCCAACGGAACCCTACCACTCTAACCTCGGAGTCTCAGCAAAGCCAACATCATGTTCTTAGTGTGAAAATCAAGAATAGTGTGATGTGATACCAATCCATACCCAAAATAACCTCAAAATCAACCATACTGAGCAATAAAAGATCAATCCTAGTCTAGTAACCCAAATGGTAACCATACAAGACTGATATACACGATCCATCATAATAGATTCACCCTTCAATGTTGATACATGAACAGGAATATCAAGAGAATCATGAGGCATATCTAAATAACAAGCAAAATATGATGACATATAAGAATAATTTGAACCAAAGTCAAATAACACTGAAGCATCATTATGGCACACTGAAACAATACCTATGATCATGGTATCAGAAGTAGTTGCTTCTAGCCTAGCTTGAAATGCATAGCAATAGGCCTGTCCACCACCTGACTGACCTTCCCCTCTAACACGACCTTGAACCGACTGAGCCCCACCCCTAGCTAGTTGTGCAGGTGGTGTAGTTACTGGCGTTAGAATCATAAGAGGTGTGCTCTGCTGTGGGACACTAGTCAGAAGCCTGGGGCAATCCCTCTTGATATGGCTCAAGTCCCCCACTTGAAACAACCCCTCCTTTGACGAGGTTGCTGACCCTGATTCTAAGCAGATGAAGCACGATAAGAATTCTGTGCCGGCAGCACGCTGAATAACAACTGACCTAGGCAAGCAATGTATAAACTATGGGTAACTGACGAACCACGAGGAATCTGACAAGTTTCCTAAGCAAGCCTAAAGGGCCGGCCTCTGTTGTGATATGCCTAGCCTCCAGATGAGGCACCACAAAAACCACCCAAACCACGGGGCCTCTTGGCCTCCCGATCCTCTCGCTTAAGCCTGTGAACATGCTTGAAGGGCCTGGCAATCTCAAACACCTTGAGAAAACTAGCATCCGTCTCGGCCTCTTGGGCCATACCATATCGTATACCATAGTTGAGGCCATCAATGAACCTCCTGATCCTCTCCCTCTTAGTAGGGACCAAAAATACTACATGACATGCCAACTCCGTGGATCTTATCTCATACTGGGTCACAATCAGGCCCTCCTGGCGTAGATGCTCAAACTCCCCACACAACTCCTCTCTGCGAGTCATGGGGCAAACCTCTCTAAGAAGAAAATTGATGCCATGTAAGTGGTGTTGGCGCTAGCTGGCCTTCCCGACTCATAGGTATGCCACCACTTTTAGGCTAGCCCTATCAGTTGAAAAGTAGTAAAATTTACTTCATTGGAGTCCACAAGACCAGTTGTGCGAATAATCCAATGACATTGATCAAGAAAACCCTGAGCATCCTCTGACTCTCCTCCACTGAACTAGGGAGGATGAAGTCTCTAGAATTGCTCTAACCTCTTCTTCTCTTCATCAGTCAAAGATGGCCCAACCTCGTCCCGAGCTGCAATAGTTGGCTAAACCGGCAAAACCTCTAGTGTCTGATAACCCTGAGTTAGTTGCTCCGATGTACGGGTGGTAAGGGTCTAGGCTCCTCCCCCAACCTGAGATGCAGCTGGTGCAACTGGTATCGTACCTACCTAAGCCAAGCTCGTATACACACTTACGATCTGGGCCAAAGTCTCCTAAAGACCTGGCATAGCGACAGGTTCTGGTCCCACTGGCTCAACAATATTAGGAACTTGCTCCTCCACTGGAGCAACTGGCGGCTCCACAGCTTCTGCTCTAGTAGGGGCTCTAGCTGTAGAGCGTGCCCTACCTCGGCCCTGGCCCTCACGACCCTGACTGGAGGCATTGGTGCCTGCTCAGCTGATCCAATTGAATGTGTCCTCACCATCTGTGAGGGAATAGAAAAGTAAGGTCTAAAACTTTGAAAATAACAAATATACACGATAAAGAATGAAAGAAAGAAACAACCCGGTAGCCTCGCGAAGATAAGTATAGACGTCTCCATACCGATCCGCAAAACTCTACAAAACTTTCTCATGACTCGTAGAACCTATGAGCATAGGGCTCTGATACCAACTTGTCACGACCCAAAATCACCATCCGGCCATGAGGGCGCCTAACTCACTTGCTAGGCAAGTCAAACATAATAATAGCGGAACATGAAAATAAAACTAATGGAAATAGTATAAATCTAAACCAAATATCATAATAAACTACGTCAATATATAACATCCCCAGAACTGGCAATATAGAGTCATGAGCTCTACAATAGAAATACAAGTCTGAAAAATACAAAATATAAATATTGTCTGAATAACAACAGAAGTAACTAAAATGGAAAGAGATTTCAAGGACTGCGGTCAAAATGCAACTCTACCTCGTTTCTCGGAAGCTCACAAAAATCACGGACAGGTCTCAACTAGTTCCAACACCTAGATCTGCACAATTAGTGCAGGGTTTAGTATGAGTACAACCGACCCATGTACTCGGTAAGTATCATAGCTAACCTCGTCGAGATAATAGTGCCAAGAATTACCAGTGATAGTCACTAATAACCTGCTTAGTTCATGAATATCACAAGTACATAGCATTGGTACTATCTAATCATAAAACATATATAAAACCACACGTTGCACAAAGAGATAATGTATTAAGTCCGGCATTAGTTAACAATCCAGTATATAGAGAAGATACGCATATATGATCAAGTCTCGTGTGCATAGGTAGACATGTAGAAAAGATATGTACCATGCTCTCACCAATCAAACCAAATAACATATAGAGAAGATATGCACAATGAGGCATGTATACATTCCATACCTAGCGTATAGAGAATATATGTGAATAAAACATACATACATCAAAGGTAATTGCAATTAGAAAAAAGATGCAATAACCAAACACTGATCAGTTTTCCTCATACTGCATGTACACCATCAAGAGAGAAATATGAGGGTGGATAACTCACGTTCTATATAAAACAACCGCACAGACCACTCACGTGCTATTATATCTCAGACCTGCACAGACTACTCATTACTACCAATTCAGTCCCTAACACATAAGCATATACAAGATTATACGTACATGAACAATGGATATCAAATTACATGCTCATAGACCAATATAAATGGCATGCTAAGGTGTATGCATATGCAAAATGTACTACCATAGCTCAACCAGGCAATTACGTCACAAAATAGCAATTATCAAGTTTGAACATGAGATTGTCTTGCATGTAACCTCTAACATGATTCAACTATCTCACAAAGAGGTACAAACATAAGAATCATAATAGCATGAATCTTAACAATCGATTCAAGGCATAACATAACCTAAGAACTACCCCAAGCATGGATAAACATCTCGGTGCACGCACATGGGCTTAACCCTTCAGATGTGCGCCCGCCACCCATAGCACGTAGCGAAAACAAATAACTCAGGAAGCTAGTACTTCAACCAAGTTTAGATAATATACTTACCTCAAGCAATCCAAATCAATACTCTAGAAATCCCTTCCCGCGCGAGTCGACCTCCGAACGCCTCGAATCTAGCCAAAAGCAACTCAATAATATTAAATAATTCCATGGGAAACAACCCCAAATATTAAAGCTTCGATCTTTATACAATTACACAAAGTCAACCCAGGCCCGCACCTTGAAACCTGATAAAATTCACAAATCCCGAACACTCATTCTAATACGAGTCCAAATATATAAGTTTCATCCAAATGCAATCTCAAATCGACCCCCAAATCTCCAATTTTCACTCTCTAAAATCATAGCCAAAACCCCCAAATCTTTCCTTTAGATCACATAGTCTAGGTGTAATAATCTCTTGGGAAACAAGATCTAATATCAAAATCAAGTAGAAATTACTTACCATTCAAATTGTGGTGAAACTCTCCAAAAATTGTCTCTAGCCGAGCTCCAAAAATCAAAATAATGAAAAATAGACCAAACCCTTGAAATTATATTCTGCCCAGCTATTTCCGCTTTTGCGGGCCATAATTGCACTTCTGCAGTTCCGCTTCTGCGCAGAAAATCTCTCTTCTGCGAGTTCACTTAATCTGCTGACTGTCCGCACCTGCGCTCCATCATCCACTTCTGCAGAAGCACTTCTACACACAATGCATCGCAGAAGTGACATCGTTTCTGTGCAACAACTTTCGCATCTAGAGACTCTGCCTCTTCCAGTTATACTCCACTTCTGCGCCCCATTCTCGTGGGTGCGACTTTGCACCTGTACACCTCTTTTTTGCAAGTGCGATTGCACCAGACTTGCCACCAACCAGCCATGCACAACCACCCTTCAGGTGATTCGAAATCCACCTGAGCCCCTCGGGACCCCGCACGAGCATACCAACAAGTCACAAAATACAAAATGAACCTACTTGAGAAATAACATCAAAACCATAAGTCACACCTCAATTCAAGCTTAATGAACTGTCAAACTTCCACTTTCAAAACTCATGCCGAATTACGTCTAACCAACTCGGAATGACCTCAAATTTTTTATACAAGTTCCAAATAAAATAAAGAACCTATTTCAACTCCCGAAATAATAATTCAAACATGATAACATCAAAGTCAACTCCCGTTCAAACATATGAAACTTCTAAACCCTCAACTTTCCAACTTTTGCCAAATAGAGCTAAATCAACCTAGGGACCTTCAAATCCAAATCCATAGATATGTCTAACTCCAAAATTACCATAATAACGTATTGGAACTATCAAAACATCATTATGGGGTCATCTATATAAAAGTCAAACTCCGATCAACCCTTTATAACTTAAACTTTCAACCTTGGAACTAAATTTTTCAATTCAATCCAAAACTTTTCTGAAACCAAATCAATCATTCCCGCAAGTCATATAACGATAAATACGCATACGGAAAGTATCAAATAGGGAAATGAGGCTCAAATACATAAAACAACCGGCCAGGTCATTACAACAACAGTTGATTTTAGAGGAGGAGCCTATTTCTAGAAGGTCCACTAGACTAACCAAGTGTGAGCACGTGATTTTTGCCCTGCCCGAAATACTCCTATATAAAAATCAATAAATAGTTTTAATTAGGTATCGGCCATTTGGTCAATTAATTAATTATTGAAAACACTCAAAAAATATTATGCATTGCATTTAGGACTTATTTTTACATTTTTAAGATTGAATTAGTAATTAAGTGTTTTACAAAATTAAAAATCACAAAAATGATTCATTTTATACTTTGTTTAATTTCTAATCTTTAATTAGTAGATTCAAGGATTAATATAATTTTTGTAAATAATTACTTTGGTTTAATTTTACATTTTTAGGGATTAAGATTCTAACTATTAGGTATTAACGGATTTGGGCCAGTCTTGATTTAAACTAGGCCCAAATACACTAAAATCCGGCCAAGCCCAAAGAGTTTAAGTCAGGAGTAAATCTGGACCGTTGATCACAATGAGATCAACGGCCCAAAATCAACCCCTCATAAATATAAAATCATCTTTAACTAAACCCTAACCTAATATTCCCCTCCCCCTTTTCCGCCGCTACCACTGCCCAGCCCC